>BMAW01126235.1:391459-430706 GCA_019974015.1 Nephila pilipes
TATATATATACATAATCAAATATAATTACACATTATTACATCATAGGACGTAATTACGTAATTATTTCATGTAAATCGAGGGACAATGAATTTAAGTGAATGTAAATAATCTAAAGAATACTAAAACTAATTTATGCATAGACCACACTCCATTAATATTGTACCTTTTAACCTGTTAATCTCATTACCTTGCACTATTTATGAGTTTAGCTCAAATCTTTTCATCCACTTCCCGATAAGCTAGAACCATTAAATTTTGCACACAAGCTTAGTTTGTATGACAACACGATATTCAGCTATAAAACTACAAAGTTAAAGTTTTTTTGAAAATGAAGACTAAAAAATTAACAAAATATTGTGTATAAAAGTGGGTTTTTTTTTAATAAAAAAAACTTCTGTCAGGTTAGAGTTTAAAAATAATTAAAAGGTAAAAAAATAATTTTTTCTTCTCCAGCAAGAAATCAAAAAATAATGTACTGAATATGACAGTTATCATCATCATCACAAATAAAATCTGACTGAATCCACTGAAACTTTTTGACTTTAGACTGAAGTGTTATCCGCACTCCAATTGCCTAGTTATGTAACTTACTATCACGCACAACGCATCAATTTTTAGTTAAGAATGTTCAGCTGAATTAAATATTCTTCACTTTCCTTATTCATGATTGTCATAAATTATTTCATTGTAAATTCAGATTCCGCTTAATTTTTTTTAATGGTCAAAGAAATTTTTTTTGACTTTACAGTTTTTTTTAATCCTTTGCTAAATACTGTTAGACTTTTTTTTTAAAGTTATATATATTATTATTACATAATCAGTGAGAAATTTCCCCATCCTGGACAATGTTCACTCTAGATTCAGAGTGATAATCTTAGTATTACATAATTAGAAAGGGCTTTCCCCGTCACGGACATGTTCACTTTAGATTTCGCCTGCTATTGTTTGTATTACATAATATCAAAGGGGATTCCCTGTCTCAGACAATGTTCACTCTAGATTTCGACCTTCAGAGATGCATAGATAGTAACAATCGAATAAAGGATCCCATTTCAAAAGTAAATCTCACATCCTATGAAGATGATATCAAATAAACGTGCAATTAGGAGATCATGTATGATGTTTGCGATGACCATGATATTGAACAAAATGACCCTTCCCAAACCATTTCGCAGAAATTGTGACACTGCACGTGAAATCGGTATGCAAATTCAAACGCTCATTCCTTGAATACTCAAGTGGAGGGATTCCCGACTGGAAATAATTGTCCTGTAGCGACAAATGTGAAAGTTCTTTTTGGTCCATTAGATGCGTTGTTGATTTTACCAAACGATTACATTTCTTTAATGACACGTTCAAGGACTTCAAAGACGAATCGAAGTACCTCAAGGATTTCTTTAATTATTTTCATTTATAAAACACGTTTGTGGACGTGATCCAAAGCCACGGAACCCTATTTTGCATTTGATAAAAGCAACACAAAGGCTTTTGTTCTTAGGATTATTCGTGATTTGATTAGGAGATTTTCTTCAAAAGCAGAGCCGCTGAATTTCAAATGCAAACATTGTCGTCACAAAGCTGGCATTCTAAAGAATTCGGACACTGTTGAAAATTTATATAAAAGTTTAAAAGAATATCTTTTGAAGAAACTAGGCTGGGTTTTTTTTTTTCAAATGTTTTCCCTTATGAGCAGCGTTTAGTTAAATTTATTTCGAAAATAGTCACAGTTCATCATGAAAAATTCAGAAAAAGAATTGTTTTTAGGGGGGGGGAGTACAAAAATTCTTTTTCGATTTTCTCTAGAATTTCCTTAATAGTACATTCCTTAATAAAACATTGATGCATATATATGTATAGCTCGTTTTATTGTTACTTTTATTATTACATACTGTATTTCATGGTACATCGATAACAATTATTCTTTTGTGGTTCCTGTGTAATTAAATTAATGTAGTTAATTTTAAATTTTTATTTATTAATTGAATAAATATAATAGAATTAACTAGTTTATCATTTGTAGAGGGTACTTTGTGAGGGGAGAGTGTGTAAAATACTTGATTACAAAAAGACTGCAGAGACAAGAACTCTGTACAGATCGCAGGTGACGCAAGCTAAATGCAAACTGCGCTGCTCACCAACAAAGAGAGATAAAAAAAATATTAAGGAATAAAGTTGCTATTGTTCTTAAATCAAACATGTTTTTTTGTATCTTGAAGACAAAAAGGTAATTAAAAGTAAAGTAGCTGAAGAAAAGATGAAAAGTAGTTAGTGTCTCACAAGTGGTGTAAAAGTAGAAAAATATTTATTATTGCGATGAAATGGAATAAAAGCAAGAAAGACGGAAAAAAAGTAGAGAAATTTGATGCACTACATTCTGTGGGATTAAGTATTGCATGATTATGATATATAAATTTCAGAAATAAAATTATATCATTAAAGTTAAAGAAAAAGAAAAGAAAGATACTAAAAGTCTCGTGTTAATAACTCAGGGGTGGTGTTTGTGCATGTGTATGTCTTTTTAGTTCATGTACTAGAAAATATCAATTTACTTTCTATTATCCGATACAACTGAAATTTCGTGTACACGTACAACTCCGATGACTATACAACACTATAGCATCTTCAAACAGTGATGGACCTTGGAGGAGGCGGGAGACTCTGGGTGCCTGGACCTTACGCTGAACAACTTCCAGTCGAATGGAAAATAATTTGCACTTGTGTATAACTCAAATAGTTGCTTTTAAATCTTACATTTATAAACTTCAAAAAATAAATGTAGGTAAAAAAAGGTCTTCTAAATCGAGCTTTTATTTAAAAATGTACTAAAAGTTATAAAAGTAATTTTTTAAATGTAAAAATAAAATATACAAATTGTAATAGCTTGAGATATTAATTCTTCCTTTGATCTTATATTTAAATCTTTCGTATTTAAATTATCAGTAATGACACAGGTACCATAGTTAAACACTTTAAGCTTTTATAAAATATATATTGCTCTACTATCAAAAAATATTTTTATTCTTTTAGTCCATATTTTAATAAAAACTTTATTTAAAAAATTTTTGATACATTTATTTCATTCATAATTTAACCGTATAGTTATTTAAATCTTACATCAAAGTTCCGATGTCATTAATGAAAATATATAGCTTTGCACTCATGCTGTTGGCTAAGACTTGCACTGAAAATCATGTCTAATAAGTAAGTAAGCTTATATATTCTCATGAACTTTTTTCAAAAAGAATTTCATTTTTTGACAGTACTGCATGCTTGTTTATTTAAAAGAATTAGTAATGAAATTAATAAAAGAGAATATGAATTACGTGTCATTCCCCATCTAGATGCAATAAATTATAACTTACAAATCTGGGTAATTTTACTCTTCTTTACTGGTAATTAACGGTGAAAGAGCAATGGCTTACGCTATAAGCACTTTTTCTCAAAACTATTTTCACTTAAAATGTATTTACAGTGACAACTCTAACTGAAAGTATAAATTCATTTTCAGGAAACTTTCTGAACCACATATCTATATTGTTTTCTAGGGAATGTTTTAAAATGATTTTACTGTGTTAATATATATATATATATATATAAACAGTGAAACCCCAACCCATCGTTCCTACAACCATCGTTTTCCAGCATTGATCGTTTTATTTCTATGATCGCTGTACAAATTGTATTTAAATAACGTTAACGAGACCCGCATGTATCGTTCTTCAAAAAGTCGTTTTCCCTCATTCATCGTTGAACAATTTTTCTCATCACCAAGATGAAATGGAAAGTCGAGCGGATCCATATGGCATACAAAATAGAATTACTTCTTTTATCCGAAAATAACTAACTTATGCTGTTTTATTATTTTTTTTGGGGGGAGGACAGGGATTGACGTAGATATGATCACATGTATGAACTTGTGAATTATTGAATGGGGAACATGTGTTTTTGTTCAGAAAATGGGTTGTTCTACTCTGCGCAAAGGGGAGGGATGCATCCACTTCCACCAGTTGCCTCATTCTTTCTCAATCCTGGCTAAACTGTAACTGTGTAGTGTGCATGCATTTAATTTCAAGAGTGTTAACTTTCAATTTAAAGCGTTCTGCTCTTTATTTTTTGAGTTATATTTTATGCGTCCTGTAACATTTAAGAATGGCAAAACAAATCCGAGCATTGGAAGAAAGGCTTCACGTCATAGATGAGATGGAAAAGAATCTTTTTCAAAAAAAAAAAAAAATTAACGCAGCTAAACGTTTAGGTTTACCACCTTCAACCTTGAATTTGATTATTTTGAAAAACATAGAATTTAGAGAGCCGGCTGATGAGAATGGAACTTCTGCAAAAAAGAGGAAAACTAGCAAAATGTCTATTTACAGTGAGTTGGAAAGAGTTCTCTTTGCTTCGTACGAGCAGGTTCATGCTTCAAATATTCCTGTGGAGAGAAGACGCTTGAAATAGCTGCCTCAAATGGAATGGCATTTGAGGCAGCTATCTGCATCACTGGGTGGATTTCACGTTTTAAAATTCGCCATGGTGATGATGATAATGCAGATGAAGAAAGGCTGCGTCTAGCAGAATGTGTGTTTGGTGTGAAATTTATTGATTATATTTCCATTGATCCAGACGTTGAGACTTGCGGTATCCTAAACATAGAAGAAATGTATGATAATACGAAAAATAAAAATAATAGCGAAAAGTTAGAGGATAAAGTTCAAGCCGATGAGGTTGAGCCTATTCCAGTGCCAAGCTTGTCTGACGCAATGACGGAATTTGAAACAATACGAGCTTTTATATATACACATGAAATTACAGAAAAGGACCAGAAAAAAAAATTGTAAATCTTGAAGTTTTTCTGTTTGATTTAAAAAATGAACGCAAAACTCAGCATAAAATTACTGATTTTTATTTAAACTAAATATCACTAAATTTTCTAAAACTTCGATTTATTTCTTTTACAGTTTGATAAATAATAATTTTTTCGTTAGTATACTGTATACATTTGGTGTATTAATGTATAAACATTGTTTTCTTCATGTTTTGACTTTTACCCGCATTCACCCTTTTTTTTATACACACCCCTTGAAAAACGAGGAATCAGGGTTTTACTGTAAGTATACGAATATCAACTTCATTCATATTAATATTTGAAATGAGCTTCACTAACTATTTGACAAACACAAATTTGGATTGACTTTGAGAAGTGTAGAATTTCGTTTTAATGACTTTTAATTTCCTTTCCCATGCGTTTTATTTAAATGAGTGGGATACTCAAGGTTACAAATTCCTTTTCCAAGCCTCACACAAAGACTTAATATATCAAGATAAGAAGCAGTCGAATCAAATTACTAGATTCAACTCTGATATTATATCGGAATCTGGAACACTTGTTTCCTGTAAGGCCCCTTCACCAAGGGCATACCACAGAAGAAGGGCATCAGGTGTATTTCGATAATATTAATAATAAACTATTCGAACCACCTATGACATGGTGCACCGATTTTTAATGCTAAATACTGCTCATTATATCACATTCAGATCCCCTATTCAGAGAGTGGAAAGGAGGGCTAGTGTAGAAAAGCATTGTAAATTACCTAAATGACTTCTGAGGTACCGTGATTAAGTGACCTATAAATGTTTCAAAACAAGCTGAAATATTATGACATAAAGCAATTTTATAAATTGTTATTAATGATCCTGCATTATAAGTTCCTTCCTGAAGTTAATTAAATCTTCAGCGATGCAGTGTGTTATGTTAGAATGTATATTCATCAAAAAAAATGTAGGACACCACCTATAACAACTTCTTCAAATGCAGCTGAACCAAAGTGGCAGTACTGTTAACAGATCGTGCCTGTATGATAAATTAACACATCGATCAATAACTCAGCAGAATAACAGAGATAAGCGCTCATGTAGTAAACCAGTAACAGATCTTTCTAGAGTACTAACCTTTGCTTAGGCCTTCAAAATTTTAAGTCGATCAGGACCAGGAAAAGGTTTTGAAGTCAAGTGAAAAAACAAATTAGATTACCGATTGCTCGATGGAACAAAACAATAACGAGTCGATGATTCAAGCTGTTTGTCGCTATTATAAAACAAAAAAAGATTTCTTCAAAAAGAAGAAAGAACAAAAAGAAAAAAAAAAAAAAAATTGGGGGGGGGGGGAGGTTGGAAAAAAAAACTAGAACAGTTGTATCACCCTAAAAATTGAATTAACAAAAGATTATGTTGATGAATAAAAAAAAAATTTTGCAAAAAAAAATGTTGTTTTCAATTTTAGACTCGGGAGTTATTGATCGATGTGTTAATTGAAAAAAAAATACTTGACCTAGAAATGATTGCTGGGAAAGAAAAATAAAATCATGAAAAAAGTACGAGACAGAGATTGAAAAATCAATGAAAATAGAAGAACAAACCATAAAGGAAATGAAAAATAGCAATTTAAAACTCTGCATCTGGTTCTACATAGATAAATAGTTAAATTCGTTTTACTAACCAAACTTTCCCATACAAAACAACGTCACAAAATGAAATGGCATGTAAACATAATTTCGAAATATGAAAGATACAATAAAAGAAGTTTACTTGTGTAGACAAAGAGATAGATACAAAATATTGGACACAGAAAGTAGAGATCAATGTCCTCTACAGGAGAGAGAGAGAGTGTTATACGCAAGAACAAGCGAAAAATTGAATTTAAAGCGAAAATATTAAATATTAAATAGAGGGGGGGGGGAATTTAAAAGTATAATTACAAAAAAATAATAATACTCTATTTTACAATTATGTTTAAATTATTCTTTATAAACTTCAAAAGATAATAAGCTTGCTAACATAGTTTGTAAAAATTATTACATGACATGCGTTTCAGTCACCAATCTAATAATACGTAAAATATAAATATGAATAATGTTTCTAAAGATAATGAGGTTTAATGAACTCGTCCATTGTGGTACTTCATACATAATAAGGTTAAAGTTATCTCTCTTATTGTATATATATTATTAAGAATTTTATTATGTTTTATTCTTTAAAAAACATCTGAATATTCCGATTCAACAATATTATGGGAAGTTTGTAATAATTTTAAATACTCAGGATAAGAATGTAAAATATTTTAACATATTTGTTATTATTATACATTATTTTTATTTATTATTATCATCACCATTATATCTATACATATTAAAACTACTATATCCATCATAATTATAATCATACAAATGTAAGTATGTATTAGTTAAACAATTAATTGCGAATTCATATTGTGACATTCCATTTAATCTAATTTATTTATATATTTTGTTGTAATTTTCTTTTAAAACGAACCAAACTAAGTAATTAAATTTTTCACATGCAATAACCATATTCATATTAAATTTCATATAAATGTCTTTTAGAACTTTAATAAGATCATATATGTCTATCATATTAAAAAGATCTTCGAAATCATAAGTATAAATAGCATAAATCTGTTTATTTTTAATATATTTAACTGTATCAGCACTATTTTTAATAGCAGAACTGTTCAAATTATCCATATCTTGCTTAACATTCTTTTATTCTGCCTTACAAACTAAAGTTATACAGGAATTCGATCTATTAGTATAAGTACGAATTTTCATACTTTTCGTGTGTGTTTTTATATCTTTGTTTTCAATTTTTTTTGAATATGGACTTTTGCTTGTACATTGCTCGTTATATATTGTTTGTGGTCGCAACAACCTATGAAGTTGTATAACTCTGAACTCTGAATGTCATAAAAAATTAATCTCTCCAGGTTTTCGTTTCTTTTAATTATGATATTTTTTTTTTATCGGAAACAGACATGTTTCTCCAAATCACCAGAAAAATTCATTTAATCAAAAGTTCAATTCACGTATAGCAAAGTAAAGTAGTACGTCAGCACGTGTGGATCATCGCATCCACCCACAAGAGGGGGCGGATCCGGAAGGCCATTTCTACCTCCATTCTGCAGCATGATATCCAACAGAACCATTTCCCGTCGATTGGTTGCTAGTACCCTGCTTTCAAGTGGACCGTTAAGAAGACTGTTATTGACCCTACTGCATAGACGCTAACGTCTGCAATGGTACAGGGCTCGAGGGATGTGGACGGCGGAATACCATAGGGTCGTGTTCTCAGATGAGTTCGCATCTGTTTCTCCAATAATAGTCGTCGCTTACGAGTGTGGTGTCGACGTAGAGACAGGTCCAATCTGGCAGCAATTGTGGAACGCACCAACGCGCGACAACGAGGCATCAGGGTTTGGGACGCTCTTGCGTACGATTCCAGGTCACCTTTAGTTCGCATTCAGGGTACTATGACGACCTTACGATATGCGGATGAAGTGCTTCGGCGGGTGATACTCCCCTAACTTCAGAGTGTACCCAATGGTTTTTATTAGCAGGATAATACCCAACAGCACACTGCGCTCATTAGCCAATGGCTCTGTAATGTGTACAGATGCTTCTCTGGCCACCATTCTCTCCTGATCTTTCACCAATTGAACATATTTGGAATGTGATTGGACACTATTTGCAGACCCTGCTACTGCTTCGTTCAGAGGACGAACAGTGGCAAATGGTTGACAGGGAATGGCGAGTCATTCCTCAGGACGCCATCCGTACTCTCTCACTGTCTCTATATCGAGAAGTGTTGCTTTGTGTATCGCCATCCACGATAGTTTTATATATATATATATAACTATCATATAGTATTTCATCTATTTTTATAAAAAAAATTCTTAGTTCAAGTTAAATTAAAAAAGGTTGTTCACAAGGCTTTTCTTTTTTTGGTCATTGCTTGGTAAGTGGGATCTGTGATAAGAAATAACAAATTACTTTTTAACTCTACCTGATTCGGAATCAAAATTTGTTTTTGACTATTTCTTTAGCAATTGGACATTATTTTTTGAAATTTCAAATTTTTGAAGTTACAGACATTTTAAATCAGAATATCAAGGAACTTTAATATGTTATAAATTAAGTACTACGTTTACAAAAGTACAATTTTTATAAGAATTTTATTTCAATTTTCCTGTACTTTTGAAATTAGAAAATATTTATCTATTATTTGGTGCAAAGAAACTTTGAAAGAAGTTCAGAAGATTTTTTTTATCGTTAAATTTTGAGACACACTTTAAACACTAGAAGAGGGTACCTTTTTAAAACTCTTATATCTCAAAAACTGTTAAGCAAAGTTTGATGAAATTTTAAATTTAGGATAATTTTAAGGTATGAAATTAGAGTCAGAAATAAAAAGAAAGCATCGGTATTGGAAAAATTCATTTTATAAATTAATTCACTTTGTGAATTAAGTTCTCTCGTTTACTTATATTTTAAGATCAAAATTTAGTTAAGAACTATTAACCGTAATTTCAATTTTGTGTTGATACGATGAGTATTGAGAAAGTTACCTAGAGTGTCCTTTTTTTAAAACTTTTTACGGACTGTACATGCAAAATATTAAAATATTACTCGTGTGAAGAACACATAAGAAAAAAAAAAGAGAAAATAATGATTGAAAAATTGTGTTTCAGTTCTAGTTCCTATATATAAGATAAATTTTTCTTTTAAGTTCGAGATAATGAAAAAAAATAAATAAATAAACCACAAAAAATAAGATAATAATGAGTAACAATTAAAAAAATTCTTCATGTTTATAAAAATTATTTAAAAATAAGAAATGAGATAAAATTACGCATTAATATTACCTACATTTCAAAAATTAGAAATTTTATTAGCAGATGGCGTTTCATAATGATTTACTTTATTGGTTGTTTTATTTAAACTATAAATGTAAAATGTTTTCGATAATCAGAGAAGAATTTCGATAATCTCTCTATTTTAAAATTACGAAATTTTAAAAGAAAGAAGACTAATTTTTTTTAAATGCCAGATTTTATAACTGTACATATCGTAAAAAAAATTTGTAGCGAATAAATTAAATTTCTTGTTATAATTGTTGATGATAATTAGAAAATGTTTTCGATAATCAGAGAAGAAAATTCCTTAAAAAATTTAGGTAACATAGAAGGATTCCATTATTGTGATGTAATTTACTGGCATATTAGAATCTAATATTGTTTCTTAAAATGCATCGAAAATTCTCTAAGAAATTGTAATTTTTTGGCAGTGGAATAACATTATTTAAAAAAAATTAGGAAAAAAAGTATAATATTTTTAATGCGCTTTGTTTAAGTGAGAAATGGAAATTTTTTAAAAATTTTATGCATTATTATACCTCTTCAACACATCTTCAAACCGAATAATAATACTTTTTTTAAAAATAAATACTCTATCCTCGAAAATTCAATTATACTATAATTAAGTATTTTTGCGTGTATTATTTCTTATTCTTGTAGTTCTACTACTATTTTTGATTCATAGAAACTAAAGTCGTTTGAGAATATATTCGATATACATTTCTGACTTTTTTCATTTTAATAGTTGAGTTTAGAAATAAATTATTGTTTGCAAAACTGTTGTAATTAAATGTTTGATTTTTTTCCTTTCTTATTAATTAATGTTTTGATTATTTTTGTACAATATTTAGTATTACGTTATTTATCGAAATGGATTCAATGTTGTAAAATGTTGTCATGTTATATCCTTATTTATATATTATTACATCTAGATGTTACTAAACACTTGAATTTACTTTAAATTTAATATTAGATTCTTATCGCATTTACTTTTCAGTTTTTCCTTCTAGTTTATTACCCATATAATTTCTCAAGCGTAACAAGTTTATAAAAGTATATTTAGCTTTGTATATCATCGTTATAAAATGATAAATCATCTTGAACCAATATTTTTAAACATTATTTTAAAAAGAGAACTATCTGATTTACTAAGTATATTCGAATTTTTAAAAAAGGCATTTTCTAAAATGGAATAATTCAATTACGATTTTAAGTAATAGTAATAAACGAATAATTACTCGAATCTTTTAAACAATGTAGAAAGAATAAAAGAGAGGAAAATTATGATGCATTGTGATTTTTTTTAAAAAAAGATTTTTTTTTAAAAAAAAAAATTATTTTTCGAACAAAGACCTTGAAATTGGTACACGTGTCTTAATGTTCATGGGCTTTCATTTCCTTTGTTTTAACTTTTTATTCTTCTTTGCTTTTATTTAATTATAGTATTTTACTTTTGCAGTGAATCTCTTGCCAGAGGTTTACAATTGTTTCAATTTTATTACATACCATAAAAACATTGATGGAGATACATTTATCTGATACACAAGTTTTCTTTTCTTGGATTCGTGTTTGTGATGGATAAATAAATATATCGTTTGAACTGTAATTGACATAATGCATTTGAATCACGAGATTAGATATTAGCAATCTTCTCACGGTACTAATAATGATTTATAAAAGTATATTGGCAATGATAAGAAATGTAATGTACGAGAAATGTCGTAGACTCATCGAATGAGTTTTTTCAGTGCCTCAAAGAAGATTAAATTTAAATTTATAATGCATTAAGCAAAATTAAGCCTATTTGTTACTGAACATATATAGGATGAGACAGGGATAATTGAAGAACTTTTTATAAAACTAATACAGATTGATCCCGCTAATTTACGGTTTTATCGTGGCTCCATTTTTCTCAGATTCGGATTAATTTTTTTTTATTCAGATGACGTCAGGACTTCCTGCTATGAGCCAGACATTAAAACCTTTTTTATTAACCTCTCAAGGGCTGTTATTTTAGTTGGATCACTTTTGGCGTACAAGATAACATTTCAATTTCTTATCGTTTGCTTCAATTTTAATTGTATTTAGCTTAAATATATTCAATTTAATAATTTATCGTTTCCTTTCATTTTAATATCGGAAAAATTTACTATTGTCCATTTATCATTATTTCATCGTTTACTTTAATTCTTATATTTAATTGAGTAATTTAATACTAATTATAAAAAAGCGCACCTTGAATGGCTAAATCTGTTCTTTGCAAAGTTTTGTATAGAACTTTTATATTATATTTTACATTTTTTCCCCTTGCTATTTTACATATCGTGGTATAAACATATCATTCTTTTCCAAAATTTACAATAGCAAATTTATTCTCCGCATGAGATAAATTATAAAAGTGAGAATAAAAAGGAATCAAATGGTGTTAATGCTATTCGTGCACCTAAAAAATAAAGAAAAGCGTGGGTAGAATGGGCATCTTTTTTCAAACCAGAACCCTCAAGTCCCTTGATCATAAAATGTAGAAAAAAGGAGAAAATTAAAGTCCGGCCTAGAGGAGATTTACAAACAGTTACCTTTGAGAAGATTCTTTTGAAATTTGGAAGCTAAGTGATGATCGACCATCTTAATACTTTTTCTTTACCTTTTATGAATTTTAATGTTTGGATTGGATATGAATCACTATTCTTCTAAATTGAAATGTTCCAGTTTTAATGATAATAAGTTAGAAATTTTCTATATCCTTAAGTAAAAGGCTACGTCAATAATTTAAAGGAATAAAAGGTGGTTCACGTTTCCAGAGGGTCTCGGAGACTCGAACCGGTGATCTGTCGACTAGGCGCCTCTCTTATTCTAGAAAAAGATGAATAAATAAAATTTAAATTTCAGAAACGTGCTGTTGGAAATAATTGCATAAATTTCATCCGAAAAAATCAATTGTAAAATTTTTTTTTTGAACAAGATTGGTGATGTTTTTAAAATTATTCCAATATTCATAATTTGACTTACTTTTATTTTCAATCTCTATGAACACCATACAAAATCAAAATTTTTGCATTCAATTCAATATAAAGTATGATTAATTATGTTATTAAGTAAACAAAAAAATATAAGAAATCTAGCCAATATTAAAATCAAAAACTTTATTCGCTTAGATGGATCTTAAAAGTTGTCTTATCTAAATTCACATAATTACAATTTTACTTTTTATTAAAGTTCGTTATATGGTTCTGAGTGTTCTTAAAAAAATGGGCTAGTCGTGTTCTTCTATTTATAGTCTTAGGAACTCTATATAATTTAAATTACGAAAAAGGAAACTTCGACCCAAATAAATTAAACGTGATCGAGGTAAATGAAAATAGTATAATGAAGTGATAGCAAAAAAATCGGGTGTATAAAATAGGCCTAACCTAATAGGGAAGAAGAAAGAGTGAGAAGAAATTGAATGGTACGTGGAATATACTTGTGCGTGAATCTATTTTGATATCGCTGAAACAAAGATCCGACCTTGCCTGTAGAAGTTAAAGTAAAAATCCGGCTTAACTGCATAATCATCTGCTCGGACCCGGGTATCGGGGTAAGCTTGATATTTAGTATTTATGTAAAACTTGTTTGTAAACGTATAAAGGGAAAGTGAACTGATGGAAAGCATTTCTTTTAATAGCACAAAGAAATAAATGATTGGATTGATGACCAATGACTCTTTTAATTGAATGAAATTTGATATATCAATGCTTAGAAATTGAAATGAAGACTTTGAGTTTGTGATTAAATTTAAGATGGCATAATAATTAGATAGTATGGAGGCCTTACATATCAACATTTCTAAAGTAATAAAACAGAAAATATTTCTTTTTTGAACTATTACAGATCCTCAGTGAGTTTTATTCCCTCTTTCGAGATTAATTGAATATTATATTGTCAATAGGTCCTTAATTTTGTCTTCTGAAACTATAAGAATGAGGAAAATAATAATCAAAAATTAAAAATAACAATCTGATCTATTTTGTAAATAGTTGGAATTACGCTCATTGTTGCGAAGGATAGCTCAGATTAAATAAATTGTGAAATAAATAAGTAAGAGTGGGCTGTCTTCATTTTCAAAAAATATAACGAACTTTATTTCTTTAGGCAACGATGCGCATTCAAATGGGTACACCATAGTACATGATCCTCATACGTTCACTTCACTAATCAAAAGTTACATTCGAACAACTTTTACAAAACAATTCAACCAAGGATCCCAATGACAGTCAATAAACTAAGCTAATTATAACAAGTTGCTAACACATGACAACTCTACTTAAAAATAGATATTTAACATAGACTTTACATTTAACAGGCGCATGCCAATAAATGTTCTACTCTCTGATACCAAAGAAACATGAAACTCTTTGAACACATTAAAGCGCCATCTAGTGGCGTGTACACTCATGTTCGAGTGAATTATGACAATGTAGTTCAAATCTTCAGTGAAGACCATATTGACTTCGTTAAAATTTAACAAAAAAAAGAAAGAAAATTGTTGATAAATGCGGAAATTATATGCATTAAAAAAGGAAGTATAAATCTTACTTATACTTCACAATTTGAAGAAATACCGAAAAAAAATTTAAAAAATTATATAATTTTTTTTTAAAAAAAAATCATGTTCTTTGGAATATATTTTCTTGTTCTAAAACGTCTCTTCGAGTTGTGGATCTAGTAAAAATAGATAAGGGAACTTAATATCACGGTTTTCCCTCATTTATTTGTTAGCTTATTACAAGAAAATGTAAAAAAAATACAGTCACACGGAGACATGAAAAATTCAAAATTCTTAAATGAATTGTAATTGTAATTTTCGATCATGCTTATCAGCAAATATATTTAGAATTTCTCCATGACCTACTTTCATGTCTTTATTTATATCTGGCATACTCAGACTATTTAGCCGCTCTTGACTCATGATTGATCTTAAAAATATCTTTATTCTTTTTAAAAGACTAAAAGATCTTTCAGAAGCGCCCGTTATGATGGATAAAACTGAAAAAAAATTTAAATTATGCTGCTTGTTCAAAAATATTGAAGAAAATTTTATAGTTTCCATTGGATTGTTAACTCTTTGTGGTTTGTTTATTCACATTTCTTTTCACAAAACTAACTCTCCAGAAAGGACATCTTTACTTGAGAATAAGCAATAGATAGATTCACCCTGTATTTAGACACAACAAACAACTTTGAAATAAAACAGTAAATTAAATACTTTAAAGTTTGTTCGAGACAGTTTGGTTGGAATTTCCCGTTTTGGTATGTAATTTTGTCTGTAGGTGAAATTGTGATGGGAAGGGGAGGGGTATATGAAACTGGTCTCTTTTGAAAAGCTATTTTTTGAGTGATTAAGAGGTTACATATAACAGGTCAATTGAAAAGTCCCCGGCCTGACACATAGATGGCGCTACTAGAATTAAATCCATATGTTTTTTAGTTAGCCCTAACCCTCAAAAGACGCGTGTATAAATTTGACAGCTGTCGGATCATTAGTTTGTGAATTATAACATTTTGAGTGAAGCAACTTTTGTTATTGTGAAAAAAAGGGATAAAAAGGAATTTCGCGTGTTGATAAAATATTGCTTTTTGAAGGGAAAAAATACAGTTGAAGCAAAAACTTGGCTTGATGCCGAGTTTCCGGACACTGTCCCAGGAAAATCAACCATCAAGGATTGGTATGCTAAGTTTAGACGTGGTGAAATGAGCACCGAAGGCGGTGAACGCCCAAAAGAGGTTGTTACCGACGAAAACATTAAAAAAATCCACATAATGATTTTGAATGACCGTAAATTGAAATTGAATGAAGTAGCAGACACTTTAAAGATATCAACTGAACGTGTACATCATATCATTCACGAATATTTGGGTATGAGAAAGCTCTGTGCAAAGTGGGTGCCGCGCGAGCTCACTTTTGAAAAAAAAACAACGACGAGTTGATGATTTGGAGCAGTGTTTGAAGATGATCAAGCGTAATAAACCCGAGTTTTTGCGTCGATATGTGACAATGGATGAAACATGGCTCCATCATTTCACTCCGAAGTCCAATCGACAGTCATCCGAGTGGACTGCACACGATGAACCCGCTCCAAAGCGTGGGAAAACGCAACAGTCGGCTGGCAAGGTTATGGCGTCTGTATTTTGGGATGCGTATGGAATAATTTTCATTGACTACCTTGAAAAAGGAAGGACCATCAACAGCGACTATTACATAGCGTTATTGGACCGTTTGAAGGACAAAATCGCCGAAAAACGGCCGCATTTGAAGAAAAAGAAAGTGCTGCTTCACCAAGACAATGCATCGTGTCACAAGTCAGTGAAAACGATGGCAAAAATCCATGAATTGGGTTTCAAATTGCTTCCTCATCCACCATATTTTCTAGATCTGGCCCCCAGCGACTATTTCCTGTTCTCAGATCTCAAAAGAATGCTCGCTGGGAAGAAATGTTCGTCGAATGAAGAGGTGATCGCCGAAACTGAGGCCTATTTTGAAGCAAAGAACAAATCGTACTACGAAAATGGTATCGAAAAGTTGGAGGATCGCTATAATCAGTGTATCACCCTTGAAGGGAATTATGTTGGATAAAAAAAAACTAATTTTGCCAAAAAAATGTGTTTTACTAGGGTAGGCCGGGGACTTTTCAATTGACCTGTTACGTATTCCAGCATGGCAACTACTAAAAAAGAGCGAAATTAGTGAAAGATATGTAAGATCCTTCAATCCTCGCACTGGATAAAATATCTTAGACCTTCTTTGTATGCAAATGTTTTCTTCAGAGAAACTTGTCGATTATTTTCTCATTGTGGAATGACTGATATGTTATAATTTAAAAGAAGATCAATAGCAACATTGATTTTATTTAAAAAAAAAAAACTTTTGACTCGAACAGAGAAATTTTGAAATCAATGAAGATTAACCTTTTTGTATAACCATTTTACTGAACTCTGTTCCTCGCCATATATTCACAATTTTCTTAAAATAATTTGTTACAATTTTTTTGTTTTGTTTTTTTCTGCTCCACTCAAAAAACTTTTTTCCTCGAAGAAATCCTCAAAATATGAGTTTTAGAAAGTTCGACTTTACACTCTAATAATTTTATTAAATTCTACAACTAATAGATTTATGTAAACAGCCTTCATCAGAAAAATTTCCCAGAACCTAATGGTTACTCCCTGATTACTTGCTTCGTTTTAAAATTGAGATATCAGCCAAATGCACGGATTAAATAAGGAAGTACTAGATTGAGAGATATCGCAGAGATCAATTCGTTACGCTTACCTTTCATTATTCAGTTCTTGCGCCATTTCTTATTAATTTTTTGTTAACCAATAATGACCAAACTCCAATTGAAGAAATGCAAGATAAAAACAGAATTCTTTATTATCACTGTACTATAGCTAATGTCGCTCTCTCTAGGACCTCAACCTAATTTACGATTAGTAAATTAACCACAATCCTAATTTACGATTTAAATAAGAAATCATATCTTACCAGGTCATTCATTCTTAATCCAACAACTCTCATCGACAATAACTACATATCTTAATATATTGAGTAGAACTCTTTATAATCCACAACACTAACTGAAGAATTCCTATCCGAATAACAATTAATGCCTGCGAGCTGTTATCTTCTATCTCCCTTCATTTTCCATTAATATATCATTATATCATTTCATTTATATGTAATTATATCAAAATCACAACACTTCACTTTCATTTTCAACAAATTTACCCAATCACGTTTCATTTGGGTGGGGACGAAATCGTAGTTTTGGCAACTCAAATTGATAAAAGCCCCGAGGTTATTGAAGAAAAAGAATCGCGAATAGCACGACGTCACAAATTGAATATGAAAAATATGTCGAATGACAAATCTGATGGAGAAGTTCATGATGGTCACATGACAAATACAATCAAGTATTTTTTTCTGAAATCAAAACCGGCTCATATTTTTTGTTCTTGTATATTCCACACGCGATTTCAAATTTAATATTATTAAGTAATTATGTGCAACCATTAGATTCTATACCAATATTGCTCTAAAACAAAATTAATTTATTTCCTCCTTTTTGTATGTGATATGGATATTTTTGCATAAAGCGCATTCTTTACATTTTGTATGTTAATTTTATTAACAACTATGTCCTTCTTTAAAAAAAAGTGTGTGAAAAGCAAAAGCTGGCAAAGCGTCACAAATTGCAAACAGGCAATGAAATGATTGACTGTAAGCACATGACTGTCTTTGCCATGTGATGGTGACGTCATGTGAATCGAACCTATTACCAAATTAACAGTATTGTATAGATGACAGCCCTCCCCGTTTTTGGGCCCCCTATCCTTTTGTTCTCAAAAGTAGCTTCTGGAGGCCGAAAAGTCCCGTTTCCTGAGACAAAGCAACCCACTGTAACAAATTCAAAAAAGAAGTGATATTTCCCCCCAAAAGCTCCAATGGTAGTTCATAGTACTGCAGCAACAGTACGTTTTTTGCTGCAGACAAAACCGAAAGATATCGACCCAAAACTTCAAATGTTTTATCGAAAAACAAAATTTATATTTTTAAGGTGCGAACAAATAAACTAGAACCTACTATTTTCAGATATACTTTCAAAACAATAAATAAATCTAGTACAATAATGCACAATTTCTAAACGTAAGCAAAACAATCTCTTTCTAAAAGTTCCTTTTCTGTGAAATCGCGAGTAACTCAATTTATTACTCAATTTTGTTCAATGACTAGCATTGCTAACTCATTAAGAAGGTTTTGAGTGGGCATAGTTCTTAAATAACTTCTTTTTTTTTTAATTTAGAAAATAAGTTCTTTCTCTCGTTGCAACATTTATGTGCAGCGTTGGCTAAGTTCTTAAAGCGATGTTCACGAAAGTTCAATTTTAAAGAATTTGCTTTTATTAAAGACGCACTAGAAGCAAAACGAGGGCTATTTGTGTCGGACCCCGAATTATGAACCTCGGTGAAGTGAAGAGGATGACATATAGCTGGCATTTTCCTTTTCTTCCCCACCATGCCAACGAGAGGACTTTGAGCCTCGATAGATTTAATATGTATCAGCTCCGGCTACACGACGGGTCTTTTGCGGCATCAAAGCTCGAACCTACGACTCGACGGAAATCACTGGTCGGAAGTCCACGACCATAACCACTAGGCTGCCGTGGCTAGCAATATTAAAAGAAGTTACGAAATTAAGAACATCAACTTGATCTTTTTATAGTTTTTTTTTTTTAATTTTATTTTTATTTTACGATTTATTTATTTTCAAGATTCAAATAATCGAAATATATTTTTGAGGGTCTTATTATTTTAAACGCTATAGTTCAAGCGTTTTTGCCGCTCCTGAATTTTGTTTCCGTAGGCAGTTGCTTACTTTACCGCCTAAGGCAGCCCCTGACAGCAATAACGTCACGCTGAGTTCTATAAAATAATTAAAGAATTTTGGAACTGGGGACTTTATTCTTAAAGAATAAAGTATCATTAAACATTTCTTAATCATTAAATGATTAAGAAATGTTTAAATGGGTGAATTTAATCAAAACATCTAAGTAAGAAGAAATCAAAGTGTAATGGGTGCATTCATTGAAATGGAATTGTCAAAAAATTTTTTACGAGTGTGTGTATTCACTGACTTCCAAATACATTTCACAGTAAAAAATGACAGAATGGAAAAATGGTAATACATCAACCGAAAGTCTTTGGGTAAAATAGTTTGAATAATTTTAATCCTACAAAATTTAGAATAATTATTTAATGTATTTTGTGCGTGTACTTCTCAGCACTAATTCACTCGTAAAGTCTTTAGTCTTTCCTCATATGCATAAGTTATAGATGAGAAGAAGAAAAACAATTTCAAGTCCCACAGCAATGTTAGTTACCAAAACAAATTTTAAGAAATCTTGCTAAAAGAATTTCATATTTATTTTAAATGAATATAAAATATATCTAAGTAAATTTGTTCTTCTCACAGCATGACTTATATATTTTTAGGAGTTCATTCTAGATCATTAATAAATAATAATTCGAGATAAAAACCAACGTTTTTAAAAACAACATTTTTATATGGTGGCAAAGTTTATTAAAAAAATATTGAAATATTTGTAAAAATTGATCTCAAATATCTAAATATTGCATTGTTAGGCAAGTAAGAACGATTCCCAAAATTTCAGAGCTCTAGCTTGATGGGAAGTTGGTTAAATTAATGATAGAAAACTTGATGACACACTGATACACACACAGACAGACACACACCAAATGAAATACATAAAACGTTAAACTAATTAAAATTAATTAATTCATCCGGTAAATTAAATGGTTGGAATGCAGTTTAACCCAACCACCCTTGGCGACAAGAATTATTTGGCGGTATTTTGCCAAATGTGGTTACCTTGATCTGTTTTACGGACTTAACGTTCAGCCAAAAAAAAATATCTAAATTTGGTGCCAATTTTTGAAATCGCGCAAAGTGGTTGAGCTAAACTGTATTATTAAAGAAAATATTAGTTAAAACTTGTCGTAAATGTCTAAATATTGCATTGTTAGGCGAGTAAGAAGGATTCCCAAAGTTTCAGAGCTGTAGCTTGATGGGAAGTTGGTTAAATTAACGATCGAAAATTTGATGACATACTCACACACCAAGTGAAATACATAAAAACATTTTAATAAAAACGTTTTAAAAACGATGAAGAAATATGCGTTATCTTGAATGCATATACTATCCCTATAAATTAGATGTCCCATTTTAAGGGGAGGAAAGCAGATGATCACGTTAATATTGTAGCATTTTTAAATTACTTTGAGAATCAAATTCATTCACAAATTTTTGTAATTGATTTTCATGAAAGTAATGAAATTTAACTGAAATTAAATTTCTTTAAAAATGATTAATCGCAATTTTCTTTTGGTGGTTTTAGATTTCTTCAAAGGTATCACCTATCAGTGAAAAAAACTAGGTTAGTGTTATCTACGC
This sequence comes from Nephila pilipes, assembly GCA_019974015.1. Classification (NCBI taxonomy): domain Eukaryota; kingdom Metazoa; phylum Arthropoda; class Arachnida; order Araneae; family Nephilidae; genus Nephila; species Nephila pilipes. The sequence continues at coordinate 412,169 of BMAW01126235.1, forward strand.
ACAGTTATGCAAGGTCAATGTGCTATGCTATCTCGAGATGAAAAAAAAAAAAAAAATCGTTGAAACTAGCCTAGCGTCGTTTCCTCGAGCTCTTAGAATTTCGACATCCCTTGTACTACGACAATCTTTCCAGAAATGCGATTCAGTTTGAAATTTCTGAGAGATCGGGAATTTAAGCAAATCGGAAAAGGATTAAGACTTTTGTTTCTTTCGGAATCCAAGGTAATTACCGGAATTAGAGAATAAAAAAAGGGATTTCTTTTGTTTCAGATTAGGTGAATGTCATTGCCAAATAAGAAAAGTCGCAACGCTAGCTGTTTTCTAGACACAAAGGAAGGAAACTTCTTTTGTTGAAATAACAGTGGAAATTACCTCTTTTTTATGAAATGGGCACATGCTCTAAAATTAGATGAAGCATTGTGTGGTTGTTTCACACAGAGAGATTTTGTTATTATACAAAAAGCTCCCAGAGTTATGGTATGTCAAATATTTAAATATTATGTTCTGGTCTTAACACCTGACAGTATTTTAGGATAACGCCATTTATCTTATTTAAAACCACATTTTAAAATAAAATAAAAATTTAAAATCTTTTTCCTTCTCCCTTACAAATTATGTATTTTAAATTATCATGTATGTTAATATTTAGTACATTATGTAAATATTTAGTACAGTTTTCAGAAAAAAGGATTTTGTTCTGAATTTCTCTCACTGTATATATTGATTTTGGAATTTTTTAAAAATAATAATGAAATAATTTTAAACTCAGTTAAAGAATTTAAATGTATTTAATTTAAAGGGATAAAATAAGAATATTATTACACTAGATTTAAATATTCCTTTGTAAACATTATATATGACCGTTTTTTTTAATGTTAATTGGGTTCAAGAGAAATGTATATTTTTGTAAAATAAAATCGTTATATATATATATATATATATATAGAGAGAGAGAGAGAGAGAGAGAGGGAGATAGATAGATAGTGTTATGTATCTCTATTAATTATTATACAATAAGTTATAGTAAAAATTAAATTATTTAAATAATAAAACTAGTATATTATATACATAATAAATTATAATAATCATCATCTTTGGGGATATAACTATAAGTTTCCATAACCAAGCTTACATGAAGTTAAAACTTGAAGTTATTTTTTCTATCTTTACAATAAATAAACATTTCGAATTGGGTTCTTTAATATTATTTATACCACCTGATTATATTTTTTGCTACTTATCTTATACCTCTTTTTAGACTATGTTAATTATCTGTCTAGAAATGTTATTTTTATAGGAATAGCTTAGGAAAAGTTTTATTCCTATAAATATAGTTTATTTTTATAGGAATAAAACGTTTTAAAATGTACAGTTTTTATATCAAAATAATTGGGAAATGGTTACTATATTTTTAGATCAATAAATAGCCACTGTTAAATGTATTCAAGATTAAATATCATTTTGCTTTCACTGTACAGATCATTTCACTTGCAAAGAATCGGTCTGGTTACTGCTGATTTGTCATGAACTTTGCTTTAAATGCGTATCTATGTGGGTCACTTATGACGGATGAATGTTCTTCTTTGACACAGGTGGTATTTTGTTTCAATAGAATCGTGATTTATTGAGATGTGATTGACATTCGGTGTGAGGACATTAAAGTCCATTAGCTTATCACTAAAATGTTCTGGAAAAAGCATTTCTTTTTTTTTTAAATAGCCCTAACGTCACAGCAAGATGATTGAGGCTAGCCGTCTTGAAAATCCACTTTTATCACATTCGATTAATGATTGCCTGCTTTTGAAGATTAGATGGACAAGAGTGATATTTAGATCGCACAGACACATATCTTCGAAATCTTAATTCCAGAAGCGTAAAACTTTTTGCATGGAGGTATGAATGACGTCATTATGTTGCATGCTTTATTAGAACGATCAGTTTTTTGTCTTCTTATTTTCGGATAATGTATTGTATTAGATTCAAAGTTTATGAGAAACATGTAATCACACATGACCCATCGAAAGAAGAGTGGTGTGATTAATGAAATGTCATTCTGCAATGATAATATGACGGGTTTCAAAATCATAAATCAAGATTATTTTGGTATCATTAAACAAGATTTATTTTACATTTTTGTCTTTTTAATATTGTGTCTATTTCATGCATCTAGAATGACATTGAAAAGAAATTTTGACCGTTGAACCATAAAAGAAATCTTTCAAAGTCCTTTTTCAAAATCTTTTAAATTTTAAGTCTAGTAAAAAAATGTACACAAGATATTTCGATGAGTCATTAATGATTCAAATATTATCGAGAATGTATTAATATTTAAAAATTTATTCTCATTTTCATTTTACGGCAACAATGATTAAATTTAGATTAAAATATATTTAGTTTCGTAATTTATCGTTTGCTTTAATCTTAATATCTGCAAAGAATATTATTGTCTACTTTAATATATTTTATCGTTTGCTTTAATTTTAATATTTTTTTTAATAATTCGATTTTTACCGTTTAATTTTTTTGTTTTATTCTCTGTGTTTTTAAATGTTTGCATTTTGTTCTTCAGAAACTTGTATGTCTTGATTGTAACGACAAGATTGCGATGGAGTAAACACTAAAGTGAGATTTGTATAAACAATCTATTTTAGAAATTAAACAAATAATATTACCAGACCTAAAATCAACATAATGATTCAAGTCGAAATTATGAAATATATTTACTTTTAACATTCGTTTTCAGTATTTCTGTGAAATATCACTGTTCAAATAGTTTATTTAAGATTCCCAATGTTATTCCCTGATCTAGCATATGCGGGCTGGGGTTATTTTTAGTGAAATAAATAATAGTACAGAAACTGAAAAATAAATGCATGATAAGAGAGAAAAATCAACACAGACAAGGAAATTTCGAACTCGAACTTATCATCCGACAATTAGAGAATAGGTAGTTTTATGCACAAATTAGAAATTATAATGCACTGCAAGGGTGAATTTTGATTTTGCTAAGAATTCAAATAATGTTTTAAAATATTAAAACTAACTACTAATAACATTGTATAAATCGAATACAATCATATACCCTATCAGATTTTCAAAATTCACAAAGCAGTGCAGAACATATGATTGAATTTTTACAAAGAGTCTTCTTACCAAACTATTGAGTTTTTTCTTAAAGAGCCGTAGCAAAATACGACACGTAATAATATCTCCATATAAATAACGTATTCCAAAGAAATTGTATGAATTTCCTGCAGAAGGAAATCACAATATTCAAATTCCTTCAAAAAAAAAAAAAAAAAAAAAAAAAAAACCATAAGCTGTATGATATAATATTTTTGTGCGCATCTATCTTTAGTCAAGTGGTTCTCAATCCTTGGCCCATGGAACACCGATGCTTCATGACGTAATTTTAAGTGTTCTGCAAGAAATCAAATAAACAATTAAAAATTGTTGCAAAGAAGATGAATAACAACGTAAAATAAAAACAAAGGATAAATGAAAAAGTTCCATGCAAAATTTTGCAAAGAACAAATTTAGCTAACTAAGGTGTCCTTTTTTTAATAATTATTATTAAATTACTCAATTAAATCAAGAATTAAAGTAAACGATGAAATATCAAGAAATGTACAATAGTAAACCTTTCCCGATATTAAAATGAAAGGAAACAATAAATTATTAAATTGAATATTATATCAGCTACATGTAATTAAAATTATAGCAAATGATTTATTATTAAATTGAATATACAATATTTAAGCTGTATTCTATTTCACCTTAACTTGGCATCACTGATAAAAGCTACAACGGCGATTCACAGCCGTTGTCATAGAAACTCGGGTTCCCCTGAGAGAAAGGGGTGACAAACAGCCAACGAAATTCGCCAAATTTAGCAAAGAAAGAAAAATGCTCACAAATGTCTTAAAATTATTATTATAAGTACGTATCATTAATTATATTAGCTAATTTATAACATCCTTTAATAAAACAAAAAATTCTATCGCGTTTCATATCTTCATCCTATTCATTGCCAAGCTTATCTCTAAATAAGATTTATGAATCATTATTAGAAATAGCTAGTATTATTTATCACATTATAAATAGTTAAGTACATAAGATGGTTTAAAATACCAAACCAACTTCTTATATAAATATTTGTAACACAACTCCTTCCTTTGCATCCAGGTGCAAATCAAACTTTCTGTTAATATCGAAAAAGAGATAACTGCTTTCAATTTTTGTGTCTTGCCACACTCGATTTTGAGAATGTCCTTCAATCACCCAGGTCTCATCCAAATAGTATGTTGACGTATTTTCTTTCTTAAACTCCTTAATTTTTTTGTCAAAAAATTTCCGTGCCATAAGATGATGTCTTGTCTTCTAAGAAGCACAGTCTGTCTTTTCCTTTTCTTAAATGAAAATCCTATATCTTTCAATATCCTACATTAGGTAGTCAGGCGTATGTGTCTTGAAAAAATATCGGTATCGTTGTTCAATTCCTTCAGAATTTTGTCCAATTTAGGAATCTCCTTCCTTCAAAAAAAAAAAAAAACCTATGAATTTTTCGTTGAATGCATGATAATGTAGTCATCATACTTTATCAATCTATTGCACTTTCCTATGGCATCAGGTCATTTTTTTTCGGGGAAAGTTTAATGTCTTTTTTTTTATCCGAACGCTCTTTCAGAAACACTAGGTAGTTGGGAAACCTTTTAAATGACCTGATTGACAGATTCTCAAGAGTTTTCTTCTCGATGTCGAGAATATAAACATTCAATGTGTTTCTCAGAAGCCCCTCTTCGGATTGATTTTCCTCTCTCTGATGGTGTATACAACGTGGTCGGTGACATTCCTTCTTCAGCCGTGTTTAAAATGTCAAACAAAAACGAAGAAGATAGCACTAGAGATAAGAATTGCAAGTATGAACTATAACAAAGACTCAAAGCGAATGGCGTAGAATTGGAGTGGAAGCAAAGCAAGCTTGCCAGAAATGTAACCTTGAAAACTGGTCTTCAGCCAAACCAGAAATCTATCACGTCACTGTTTCGACTAAATTCATTCGCTTAGTCAAACAAATTGTTTAAACATGTTATTAACTTGAAATACATCCTGAATATGACACTTTTAACAAATTTCTATGTATTTTTTAATTTTAAATTTGGAAACAAGGTAGAACTATCTTTCAACCAGATTGGTACATTTTCTAACTTTCCCAGTGTTACCAAGTTAAAATGAAGTGGAGTATATATGTAATTAAAAGTAAAGCAAACGATAAATTATTAAATTGAATGTCATATCAGCTACATGTAATTAAAATTAAAGGAAACGACAAATAATTTAATTGAACTTCATATCAGCTAAATGTAATCAAAATTGAGGCAAACGAGAGAAAAAAAAATTTAAAAGTGATCCGGTATGCGAAAAGTGATCCAACTAAAACAATAGCCCCCTGAGTGGCTAATAATTTTTGTATGAGACTGTAATCAGCAAATCCGGTTGACTCAGCAAACGCAAATACTTGTAGTGCCACTACATGTATATTCTGTATTATATCATTTTAGTCTATGAACTAATATATCTATAAAATAAATTTATATTCTGTATAATGTAAATGTTAGATATTTATTTACTGCCGGTTGTTGTGGAAACTAACATAAAAAATCGTTTGCTCTAAGTTGATTTTTTTGCTCTAAGTTGTTTGTTTTTTGCTCTAAGATGATAAGTCTTTTACTTTTCATTCAAATTCTGTTTAAATTCCTTACGCCTACATATCCTCAAAAATTTCTGCGCCTCTGTTAAAGATGAATAATCAGATATAGAAAAAGAAAGCACGTGATACATTAGTATTATTTTGCACATCATATCTTTGCGAGGTGGGATTTCCAACGATGGTTAATTTTAAAAAAATACAAACAAAAAATATGCGATTTAGGAGAACGAATGCAAGTGGCTTTTTATGATCCGATATTGCTGAAATCTCCAAAGATCACAAAGGACGTTATCGAATCAAATTTGAGGATATTTTTGAGCTGTAATGTCTAGTGATTCTTAATGCAAATGAAACAGCTTCGACAAGGAAAAATATAAGCTCATTTTATATGAAATACAAATAATTTCCCCTTTTTAAAATCAAAAGCAATGGAAGACAAATTTTAACTTTGAGATAGCTATGTATTTATGTATTTCTTTGTGCAAAAAAAAAATTCAATTTACATGCATAAATAACTATGTATGAATAATTAATAATCAGTAGTTATATTTACATTTGTAAGTCATGTTTACGTTTAAGATACAGCTTACACTGCATTTATAACTTTGAAAATTTGCAAAATACTTATAAATCTAACATTCTATACATTGAACATAAATATAATTTCAAACATTAAATTTGGTAAAAATTTAGAATTTTCAATATTTTATGATTCTCTCACTCTCTCTCTGATTTCTCATAATTTTTATATAAATGCTGCGTAAAATTAAAAATTTGTGTGTGCTTATTAGAGAAAAAATGAGTCACTGAGCAGGAAAAAACTTCATTTCGTGGTATGCAAAATATCGGTGCTGTGGACAAAGAAAATTTTCAAAAAAGAATACTAGAACTATATAAAAAAGACATTTTGAGAAAAATGCAAACATAGATAATTTTCTTTGTTACTTGTGTGTTGATTATTTTAAAAATCAACCTTCTGGTATTTTCTGTTTAACAAATTCACATAAATAATTGTTTTTAGGGATCGGCAAAATGCCCTCCACTTTTAACTGCAAAATCAAAAAGTGCAAAATTTGAAGAATTTCAATGTTTCGATTACCTTAAATCTGATATCAGTGTCTATATTATTTAGCTGATCAAAAGACTATTTATTGTTTTAGGTGGGGTGTTTTGTCGTTCCAGATGAGAGTAAATGAGAATTTGAGAACAAATTGGTATTTCATACTACTGAATTTTAATTGAAGGAATAGATCTTTATTAGTATTTCTTACAATTAAATGAGTTAAGTTATACATTTGTTACAAGCGAAAGTTATGCTTATTGGATATCCATGGTGGTTCCTGTAGCTAATGTATGAAGGGCACAATGTTTTAGATAAGTCAATAAACACAATATAGTTCATCTAAAGCGATGATATATAATATAAAATGTTATTTTTTTCAGTAAAAGTACAAATGCAGTTATTAAAATTCTTCAAAGGAGGTAAAAGACATCCTACACTTTTCAAACTTTTCTCTTCCTATCTTTTTCGTTTATTAGTCACCTTTGGGGCTATTGTTTTAGTTGGATCACTGTTCGCGTATCAGATCACTTTTAAAATTTTTATCGTTTGCTACAAGTTTAATTATATTTAGCTTAAATATATTCTTTTTAATAATTTATCGCTTGTTTTAATTTTAATTACATGTAGCTAATACAATATTCAATTTAATAATTTATCGTTTCCTTTAATTTTAATATCGGAAAAGCTTACTATTGTCCATTCCTCTATATTTCCTAGTTTACTTTAATTCTTATATTTAATCGAGTAATTTAATAATTATAATAATACGCACTTTGGGTGGCTAAATCTGTTCTTTGCAAAACTTTGCATAGATCTTTGTATTACTTTATTTATTTATTTTCCTTTACTGCAAAATGGTGATAATCCTTTCTTGAGAATTATACGTTTATTTTAAAAAGAATAAAGCTATTCACATTATGTACCAATGATTAAATTTAATTTCAAGGCCATTATTTTGGACTTTTCCAGCCAAGTAGATACTAATTAAGAACATTACACCTCTTTCTCTCTTCTGCACAATGCATGATCTTATCCGCCGTGGATGTTTCCGCCTACTCTCTTGTGAAATTAAAAAAAAAAAAAAAAGGTGAGTGCACACACATAAACCTTCGTACCGTATTATAATAACATAAATTAATATCGGTATTTTGTTCTTTTATAAAATTAGCACTTTGAAGAAGGGGTAACCAAACCCGCACTCACAATTTTGCTTGCAACGCTATTCTATCTCCCTCTCTTCAGTAATGAGTTATTTTTGTGAGAAATTTCTTTTTTTTTCCCATCGCGACCTTCATTTTTTTTCTAAAAAAAATATTGGCCATCCCTGGTTTAATGTTGTATTATAAGTGTTAAGAACTAAAGAAATGTCAACTTTTTGTGTTCCCCGCCTTCAAAACAAAATTGTGAATCAAGGCCATCATATTTCGTGATACCACAAGGCGGTTCTGTATGAGTTGAATATGTAATTTCTTCCATGCCGCTCATATACTGCGCGTCTTTTGCCTTCATGATAAGCTGATTGCAATTTCCAACAAGAATTAGGATGTCAATTTTTTTTTTGGCAAAAAAAACCCCAACGCTTTTATGCGGTAAAAGAGTAAAAAAAAAAAAAAAACTAAAATGTAAAAAATAAAATGTTCTTCAACCAGTAAGGAATGAAACGAAAATGTTTTTAAATGACTATTTATCATCATCAGAAATATATATATAAAAAACAGGAGATTTTTTAACAAACTGGCTGAAATATTTTGACTAAAACATCTCTGGCTGTCCGACTATTTAACTTAGTATTGCAATACCATTCCCCATTATCCATTATTAGGAACGAAACCGCGACCTTGAAAGAATGTAACTGTCGTTGATGAGCGACTCAAGCATTTTCAGCACCCACAAAATCTGCTATTTTGTCTCTTCACAAATAGCAGATTTTGAGTACAGAGCCGTCCTGAATCCCTGATGTTCAGAATTACGTTCAACAAGTTTTACACACATATACACACATGTATATATATATATATATATATATATATATATATATAAACTGCTGTTTGTAGAAAATGCAACACCATGAAGGAATCATCAGAATCAAATGAAATTCGCAGCAAATGTCAATTATAGGATATTATGCAAATTAATAAAGTTTCAGAGCCATCGCGCGTGAGCGGCGCGCGCAGCGCCCTCTGAATTGATGCTGAAAGTGTATAAATAAAGTGCTGTAGCGGGACGTTGAAAAAAGTCTATGATTATTTGTTAGTGGCAAACGTTTAGTGAGACCTGAGTATGCCTCCACGACGGAAGAATAAGAAATTCAAGCAACTTACGGAGTTTGAACGAGGGAGGATAATCGGCCTTCGAGAAGGAGGATTTTCCTATCGCGCAATAGCAGCTCGTATGCAGCGGAACAGTTCCACAGTGATGCGAGTTTGGAAGCAGTGGACCGACGAGCACCGAACAACTCGAAAAACAGGCACTGGACGACAGAAGGTGACGTCAGAGCGCGATGATCGACACCTGCTCCGCATGGCGGTGAATGATCGCACAGCTTCCTCCAGGCAGCTGGCAGCACGTTGGTCTACTGCTACAGGTGTACAATTGTCGGCTTCGTCAATTCGTCGTCGTCTGCTGCGCCGTGGATTGCGTGCAAGGGTGCCTTTATACAGGATTCCCCTCACGGCGAATCATCGACGGCTGCGTCGGCAGTGGGCTCTTGAGCACAGAGACAGGCGAGCTGATTGGCACCAAGTTGTCTTTTCAGATGAATCACGCTTCAATTTGTGGACCCATGATGGCTGTGTTCGTGTTAGACGTTATGCCGGTCAAAGCTGCCTTCCTGAGTGTATTATTGAACGACATAGTGGTCGAACACCCGGAGTTATGGTCTGGGGTGCGATTTCGTATCATGGACGATCCAATTTGATACGAATTGAGGGTAATCTCAATAGCAACAGGTACGTCCGTGAAGTGCTACAGCCCGAAGTCGTTCCTTTCCTTCAAGGCATCCCTGGAGCTATCTTTCAGCAGGATAATGCACGCCCACATGTTGCGCGGACTGTTCGAGACTTCTGTTCAGCACAACGCATGCAACTTCTTCCTTGGCCTGCTTATTCACCGGATATGTCGCCTATTGAGCACGTGTGGAATATGGTTGGTCGGCGTCTCGCTCGTGATCCGCGTCCTGCAGTTTCCAAAGACGAACTTTGGTTGCGCATACAAGCGATATGGAATTCTCTTCCTCAAGCAGATATTCAACATCTGTTTGACTCCATGCCACGTCGTATAGCAGCACTTATTGCAGCGCATGGTGGCTGCACCAAATACTGATTTCGGACGCTTAATTTGTTTCTTTTGTTTTGAAAATTTCATCATTTATTTGTATCAGTACAAGTCGTTTCTGCATTAAATTTCATTTGATTCTGATGATTCTTTCATGGTGTTGCATTTTCTACAAACAGCAGTATATATATATATTGTGTGTGTGTGTGAATGTCAGGAATTTAAGCATTAAAATGATTTCAAAGGTTATAACTAACTAAGAAAACATGCAACTTTCAAAAGTCATTGTTGTTTATCCATTTCTGCTGAAGGAGAGAGGCAATAAATATACATAATTAAATCGGAGAAAGTTAGAGATGCTGCTCCGTCGTCTCGATTACAACAGAAGACCGCAGAAGAGTGAGAATTTGTACCATTTAGTCGATACTACAGACAGGGTTATCTAGGGATTTCTCCATATCATATGGTAACTCACGTGGTATAAAATGAAGAGATTATGAGAGATATTGATGACATCTCTCAGTCTAGTAGGCATTATTTCGAACAGATTTATGACTATGTGAAAGCTGATTCAACGGATTTTATAAGCGCGAGATTAAAGGATACTTTGGAATTGGATCAGAAAATAGAAATGAACTCTCTCTCTCTCTCTCTCTATATATATATATATATATATATATATATATATATATATATATATATATCACTGTTTTAAGAAGTAAGAAGAGTTGTTACGGCATCCACGGTAGCCAAGTGATTATGGCCGGAATTGTTTCACTCGAGTTGTGAGCTTTAGTCCAGATTCACAAAAGTCCCGTCGCATAGTGGGTCTTTTGTAAGCTGATGCACGCTAAATCTTTTTAAGTCCACATGTTGATAGTGGTCTGAAAGATAGGAGAGGGAGCTAACAGCTCAAGTATCGTCCTCGTCACTTGACTTTGATGTAAAATTACGAGTGGTATTGGCTGTAGTTAGTAGACCTTGTGTCGGGCAGCAAGAGGTTACTGGAAAATTTTTAAAAAACAAACGAACAAACAATCATGAAAAATAAAAGCTTTAAGCATTTTTAAAATTTTATAAACTAAAAATCCAGAATTTTGAGATCCACTGAAAATAGTCCTCTTGTCACTATTTCTAATTTCGAAGTATATTTATAATTAGTTCACACAGGCGAAAAATCAAAAACAGTTATAATCTAGATATAATATAAGTCTCCTCTTCATTGATGAAAATGGCATTTTATAATAGTGTCTGACAATCTTTTATATTTAGTGACCTATCGTAGCCATATATTTTTTTTATCGCGATTATAATTTTATACTTTGTATTCAGTAGTTGATTATTTACAAATGCAGTTGTGATGCAAATACTAATCAAAGGTTATTAATAAATAGTTATCAATGTTGTACTACCCAAATACTAATTTAAATAGTATCAGACAAGCACAACTGTTTAAGGGCAGGTCATTGCAATTAAATGTTCCAATTTCAGTAGATTAACACATATATTATACAGGGTCAAATCTCGCTTTAAATTTAAGAATATATTAACAATTACGAGTATTTTTTCAAAATTTGATTTGATTATATTTTAATTTCAATTTTTAGTTATTACCATGAAAGTATAATTATTATTTTATACAAAATACTCACGTTTCAAAGCTTAGTTGCTTTCTTATTTATTTGCAATAATTTGATCAAATAGCAGCTTGGCCTTTCTTGATGATTAAACTCTATATGCCCTGGATTATTTTTAGAATTTTTATATCGACTTATTAATGAAAAGGTGTTTGATCCCAATTTTTATGACGTTGATAATTCAGAACGATTTTTATGACGTTGATGATTTTTAATGGAGAACAAAGGATATTGTGAAAAACAAAAATCGCTTCATATATATATTTTTAAAAAAATTAAAAAAAAAATACGTTTTTACCTAAACTGATAAAGGGAAAACTGTGTTGATGGATACTTTTTTAAAGTATCAGTGTTTATAAAATGACAGGATCTCACGAGTTGGTTGTTTTTAAAGTATGCACAGTACAAAACAAAGTGTAGGGGTAACGGCTAAGAAAGGACCACCCTCAGTATCTTTAGTAGTATTTAATATTAGTTTAAAAATTATAAATATCAGAAGAGTATTTTATTTCGTTGAGAAATTTCTAATCCATGAAGCTTCCTATATATATTTATCAATTGATTGGATTTTCTAACGTTGCACTAGATGTATTAATCAAAGTATTACCTTTGATGAAAAACACCTCCTTTTTTTCCACTTCAATTATTTTACCCATTTTGCAATAATTTTCTGATATCGTCAATTCATAATTCAATACGTATTCTTCCTTTAAATTAATTTTACTGCTAATTGTTAAAATTCAGTGACTGTAATTTTTACCCTAAATGTATCGGAAAATTCAGTGACCTTTAAAATGGGGGAAATATATCTGTCCATTTTCAAAACTCGAACTGATCCTTAGCAGCTAATCAATTTAATAAAGAAACTTTCACGTTTTAAATTCTTTTGTTTCAGGGTTTTACCATGCAGAAAATTTCCTTATGCATCATATACAATGCTTCAAGAAGAATGTGTTTCCTTATAATTATGTGATACAGTGACTCTTTTCCAGTTTTAACTTCAATGACAGTTCAATGACAATTTTTCCAGTTTGACATTAACATATCTTTAACTTCATGCAAATTCGATTCACATCACATTGCGGGTTCATAAAGTGGATGAGAAAAATCATCGAATACAAGAAAATTGGTAAATGATGGACAAAAGAAGAGTCGATAATTAATGACAGTCGTTGGCACAGAATCAATTCATTTGATAAATCTCTAAAATTTAACTCATGATTTAACAGAATTTTGATTCTAACTTAAATGTAAAAGGGCATGTACCTGAAGTGAGAGGACAGGAGAAGTACCCTGTCATGGTCACGCAGTTTGGTTTGAGCTACATGTAGAAGAATTGTGAGTGTAAGTGGTGTGAAACTTGGCCCACTTGGCTCCATTTTAAATCGGGCTCATAGAGTCTCAAAGGAGAATTCCACTAAGTGGGGAGGGGCTTAAGCGCCTTTTCTTATGTTCAAATTGACGACAATCTCGGGGCTTAAAATTGTCAGTGACCTTCTACGAGGATATCATTTGTGATTGCATATAGAGAAACCGATGAAGTCTAGGGATGTTCTTAAATTGAACTTCTCATCATGTGCATGTAAGTGTTTTCGGAAGGAACATATTTTTACAATACGTATTGTTAAATTTTAATTGTAATTAGGAAATAGCCAAAATACCTAGAAAAAATTTATATTCTGCATATCAAAGGATCCTTATGTAAGTAATAATAACCGAGATAACCAGATAAAATTTATTCTTCATAGTAATCGATTCTTATACACATTATGTCATAAATTGCAACTATTCGTGTTGATTTGTGTGGTTTCAGGAAGTAGTAGACTGAAGTGATCCACAGTCTCGTGAAGTTTTTATTTTCTTCTCGGATGTCGTAAACTTTTAATTTTTACTTTAAACAAGTGATATAGAAACTTAAATTTTATTTATAATTCTTAAGACTTCTTTATATAGTCTCACCACCCAGAGCCATACATTACTCCCAATGTCCCCCCCCCTTCCCATTTTTGGAAGGTTGTCATTGTGGAACTCGACAGATTGGATTCTAATCTCCAAACTGTGGGTTATTCAATCTACGGCTACCTAAAACCAAACAAATCAAAATGAACATCTGTATTTTGCGACATTATGCACATAAGGATCAATTAATATGTAGAATTAATTTTATCCAGATATTTCGATTGTTTCTTAGTAACAATTAAAATTATACGGTACACCTAAGTAGTATTCCAGTTTACGGGCATAATATTGTAAATAACAGCTATTCATGTTGATTTATTTGGCTCTACAAAGCCGTAGATTGCAGTAACCCGACGTATGGAGAACATATGATTTTATTCCTTCAACTGTCTTCGAAATGTCAAGAAACGCTGTAGAAAATGTACCACTCTGGAAGATTACTACGAAAAGAAGTCTCAAAAATAATACACAAAATTGAGGTTTTTATCTCGATTATTTTTAGCAATATAACTTAATGATACTGCGGGTTGCTTCAATCAACGGCCACTTAAAACCAAATAAATCAACATGAATATCTAAAATTTGCAACGTTATGTACATAAAAACAGATTAGTATGCGGAATAAATTTTAACCAGATATGTCTGTTATAGTTGTTAGTAATGATTGCACCTTTTCGAAACCCTTACATATCATACTGCAGTTTATGCAAGACTCTTTCACTTAAGTTCTTGTGCACTTTTCTTTTCAACAGGAGTAAAATTTTAATCGTTAAAATAGTTTAAGAAATACGTTCGTATTTTGATACACGTGCAAATTCATAATTCGTGAATAAATTAAAGATAACTTGACATAAGTGTGAAAAATAACTGTCACAGCATCGATTAAATATAATTATATGCTTGAAGAATTTCCAGCAGTTAGATACCAGAAAACTTCATTTAGGATTTCTGCCACAGAACGCAGTTGCATATCCGATACGTTAATGCCAAAAATACGTGAATGCTATACGTAATATAATGAGATTTGCATGAAATTAGGTCGCAAGAACAACGCATTACGCGATAAGGCTATTTTTAGAGCATTTTGACACGATCTCTGATAAACTTGATGAATAGCGTAGCGATTTACTTTTACAGTTTGAAGTAACTCAAAACTTGCCTTGTTAAACATTTTGCGTTTAGAACAGAATTTATCTCAAAACTTTTAAATAAAATTCATAAAAAGAGTAAGTACTTTTTGCATACTTTAATTTTGCAGTATTTTGTAAAAAAGATTAAATAAAGCATTTTTGTAGGTATTTCTTAAAAATTGTAAATAAATTTAAATTAATATACTACTGTGAATTCAAAAAGTTGTGAAATTCCCCCAAAAAAAGTTTTAAATATTCTACTATCCTATTCCATTTTAATTTCTTTCTTTCTCTATCTCGTAACTTATTTTTCAGTAAAGTTTATTGAAAATAACTATACACTGCTTTATCAATGTTCTCTACTTTAAGTACACTATTTATGCGTTTAAATTTTCATATATTTCATTGCTTTAAAAATTATACGGTATATTTTCTTCTCTTTTTCTTTAAGTTTTCTAGTTTCAAATTAGCGGCAGCCTTACCCGAGTGGTCATGGAAGTGAACTCGCGGCCGGTGTTGTTTCTGTAGAGATAGAAGTAATTCGAGCCCTGATTTCAAGACCCGGCTTGTAGAGGGGCAATTGCACATTAAATCTGTGTAGGTTCCAAGTCCTCACTTTGAGATGGTGTGGAAGTCAAGAGAGAGCAGCCAACTCAGGTATTGTCCTCGTCACTTGAGCAATACTGAAAGTTACCAAGAGGTTCATTGGGGTTTCCCCCCCCCTCCTTATCAATCGATGCTAGTAATTTTTAAACCATTGCATGAACTTTTTGATATATGACATATATGAAGACATTTTATAATATTCGATTATAATGTACAACTGTTTTATCAATATCTGTGAAAGCTAATTTCAGGTCAATTTTTTCCATTTATTAGGGCATTTTACTTTTAGAAATTTCTTAAGCCATTTCTACCAAGTATCCCGAAAGTTTGATTTGTAAATTTTTTACACAAAAACAATGATCTTTAAAACAATTATTTTTATTCTAATGGGTGAAAGAACACATTTATTTAACATGACGAAGGAAAAAAATTTCAAACTTACTCTTACAATAAGCGTTCAAAATGTCTTTCTAATAGGTAGAACTGAACTCTTTTGCACATATTTTGAGAAAACCGTTTCAAGATTATAGTGATTTCTTGTATCCTTTAAGTGATATGGCAATATTTATAAATCACCCATTATTTGAGGATTATTTTCATAAACTATTCTTTAAATAATCCTACAGAAAAGAGTCAGAGAATGCTCAGATCAGGGAAATGAGGTTTTTGGTTCGAAGAAGACGACGCAATATGCCAAACCAGAAATAGCACTATGGATAAGATTTTTTTCGACGATCGACTCATCTCAAGAAATCTTTAAACCGCATCATACTTATGGCATTATTATCAAAATACAGGGAGAAACAAACGCTTCTTTAAAATTGTTTTTTTTTTTCTTTTGGAATAATTATTCTAATTACCTTGAAAGATTGGTTAACTTATATAATTTTAAATTTGAAATTAGATTCATTATTTATTAAATAATTAGAAAAGCAATAAATTAATAATTAATAAAAGAAATGCGCTTTTAAAGTAAGATGCATCCAGGTCTAACCAAATTGGGAATCAAGCCTCCTTCGGGACCTACGATTATATTCCGCGATCACACATATTTTAGCAAAACTTTAAGAACAATCTGGACATGAAACAACCAAAAATTAATTCAAAACCAATTGGGCTACATCTCATAAATTGTATGATATGCATGTTATGACATGTGTGTTAATATGTATAATATGAAAACTAATGATAATAAAGAATTCTTGTGCTAATTTTACTAGCATAATTGGTCACCATATGCTCACTTTTTGATTTTATTACACAGAGTGAACGATATGACATTTTAAACTTTGACACATTTGACAAAAACTCACACATTTTAAGATTTTATTTAAATTAAATTAATTGGATTACGCAATGCGGCTTTTGGACCAAAATGCTTCCCACGCTAATATTTGTGTGTGTATGTGTGTGCAAATAAGAAAATGGTTTCAAATTTTGCCTGCAGATATCATAGTGTTGTGGAAACAGCAAACAATTTAGCATATTTATAATGCACAGACACATTATTTATTTGTACAACCTGTACCACAATATTTAAATATGTGTGTCCCTCGGAGATTAATCTCAAGGCGTCGTTTCTGATTTACAGCGCCAAAGCTTAACTTTCGAATGAAACACGTACATCAGATAAATCCAATGTCATGCAGAAATATCCATGGGCGTAACTCCAAACTATTCTTTTATTTGTTGAAACAAAACTTTAAGCATTATGGTCCAAACCGCAATATCGTAAGTCAATCAGTTGAATCTAAATTAAATTTTAAAATATTTCAGGGTCTTTTCAGATGCACAATTTGAAAGACCATTGCATGTCCTTGAATTAAAAAGTGTATTACGAGTATCATAATATTGTTGTACATTTTTCCTTGACAAACAAGTGTAAAATAAAGAATCATTAATATTAATTGCTTTTTTAGCTGTCCATCGCAAACATTTTGTAATCATTATAGGAAAATTTTCGAAAATTCACCCTTTTCGAACAAATACAATTGAAACTTACACGTTTTCCAGATAAACTGATCGTGTGCCAGAAAAAAGTTATTCCTTCAAATTTTAATGTGAGATAAGAAAATTGAGTGCATGTATCATTTTAGTTGAAATCATTCACTGATAAAAACTAAGTAAGAGTTTGCCAAATAATCAAGCAAAAAGAAGTTTAAAAATATTAAGTATTGAAATAAATATCAATAGATGAATTTTATCTTGGCATTCAGATTGTTCAAAATTCATGAAATGCATCTAAACATGCTTGTTTTCATTCTGTACTACGTATTGATGAGAAACCTTTTTTTTTTGCGCATTTATGTTTAGCCAAAAATTTGAGTAGCTAACACAGAAGATCATCGGGTTCGGATGCAAGCAATATGGAACGTTCTTCCTGAGGGAAAGATTCAAAATCTGCCTGATTCGAAGAAACGTCGTGTAGAAGCACTTATTGCAGAGCGTAGTGGTTTTGCAAAATAAAATCTAACGTGTATTTCAAGGTGTTTCAATTTTTTCGAACATAAGTTTATATATATATATATATATATATATATATATATATATATATTCTCTTAAGACGAGTTTTATAACGAATTTAAACTACTCATATAATATCGAACTATTAATCTTTAAGTTTTTTAAAATTAGGCAAGATATTTTTAATTAAATCCTCAGTATTGATAGACGTTAAGAAAATAGACTGACAGATGTCAAAGAAATTCCTCAGAATCTCCTCATCTTGTGCCACGTGAGTTACCCACGTAACCATTAGAAATCCCAGTATAAAATCAAGATACAAGGTAAAATTCTCCCTCTTCTGCTATTTTGCGCTCTTCTTCTCTGTTCTGCGCTTTTCTGTTGTAATTGAAACGGTAAAACTGTGTCTCTTGTTTTATGGAATCTTGTTGCTTCTCTCTCTCTCTCTCTCTCTCGAGAAAAATGGATAAATAACTTTTGATTTGAAATTCAACTGTTTTACTTAGTCATTAATTTTAAAAATCCTTTTTAATTTCTTTATATATATATATATATATATATATATATATATATATATATATATATATATAAACACAGCGCGATATTGAAAATACAACACCGCGAAGGTGTGGCCAGAAAATGAAGAAATTCGGCAGAGAGAGACAACAACGAATAATAAGTGATATTTTTTTCCGAA
>BMAW01126236.1:0-72530 GCA_019974015.1 Nephila pilipes
CATATTAAGAAATTCATAATACTCATAAAATCAAAACATGCATTTGAAAGTTTGTAAGTCCTTTTATTAAAAAAAATGGGAACCAGAATTCAGAAAAGGTTTATCCTTGGCGACAAGAAATATTTGGCAGTATTTTGCCAAATGTGGCTACCCTGTTCAGTTTCACTGATTTAACGCTCAGCCAAAAAAATCGCCAAGTTTGGTGCCAATTTTTGAAATCGCGCCAAGTGTTTGGGCTAAACTGCATTATTAAAGAAAATATGAGTTAAAACTTGTCGCAAACGTCTAAATATTGCATTGTTAGGCGAGTACGAACGATTCTCAAAATTTCAAAGCTCTAGCTTGATGGGAAGTTGGTTAAATTAAAGATCGAAAATTTGATGACACATACACACACTCACACACACACACACACACACCAAGTGAAATTCAGAAAAACGTTTTAAAAAGTTTCATAATTGCCGTTAATTATGTGTAAATTTCCTATAAATACGCTACTCACATAGATTTTATTCCGTATTCCTTATTCCTGTATTGATTCTAAATTGTAGTTGATAATCAATGAAGAATTGAGGGAGGGAAGGTCTAGTTAATCGTTTTTGGAGGCAAGAATTTTGTAAATTTTTTGTGCTAAGGGTCATGCCGATTTAGATCTTAGATAACTACTTTCTTAGGAGAGTTTTCCATTGCTTATACCTTAGGTAGGAAGCCATATTAACCTAGTAGTCATGATCGCGGTCTCACGGCTGGTGATTTCGTCGAATCGTGAGTTCGAGCCTTGATGCCACTAAAGTCCAACGTGTAGCTGGGGAAGAGGAAGTTAGGAGTGGCAGCTGCCAGTTCAGGTGTCGTCCTTGACTCTTAAAGGGGTTCAAAATTATGATCTCCTTCGCCAATAGCTTTTCTATATTTTTACCACCCGTTCAGTTACCTAACAAATTCATAATTGATTCAAAATTTAATAACATTTCTAAATTTTTATTTTTTCTTATTGTTTCCTTGGAAATTTGTACCTTATATATGTATATATTTTTGACTAGTGCTTCATTTCTGAATATTTCAATTTTCTTTTTTGTGTTCATTACTTGTACCAAAGCTGTCACCGGTAGATTGACTGAGAGCATTAGTCATAGAATCAGGATACGTTCGTAGCAGGAACTCATAAGATCAATGGAATTATTGATAGGCATTCCAGAAAATGAAAAAAAATAAATGAATGGAAAATCGAAAATTGGAAGTATTAGAACTAAGAGGGGCTATTGTTTTAATTGGATTAATTTTTGGCATAATATATTCCTTTTCAATTTTTTTAATCGTTTGCTT
This sequence comes from Nephila pilipes, assembly GCA_019974015.1. Classification (NCBI taxonomy): domain Eukaryota; kingdom Metazoa; phylum Arthropoda; class Arachnida; order Araneae; family Nephilidae; genus Nephila; species Nephila pilipes. Next base: position 1,324 of record BMAW01126236.1, read on the forward strand.
CAATTTTAATTATAATTAGCTTAAATATGTTCAATTCAATATTTTATCGTTTGCTTTAATTTTAATTACATTTAGCTTTAAATGTTCTTTTGTTAATAAATTATTATTGTCGTTGAGCTTCCCCACTGATAATTTAAATCTTATGATAGAAATTCCAAAAAAAATAGACTGGTACATAAGCAAAGAACTAATACAGTTTAGTCGGTAAAGCTCTTCATAGATGTCTTTGGGTCATAAAAATTTCATACTGTATTTGCTGGATATAAAACTTTTGGGCCTCAAAGAAAAAAGTCAATGGAATGTGGGGAAAGATGACTGAGCGTAGATGTTGTTTTTATAACCTGATTGTGCCTTTTTATTATTTTTTTGTCAATATAAGTTAGCATGAGATTCCAGAATAACACTAATTAAAACAAAACAAGTTAGTTATTTTCTTTTCATATCATTATTATTCTTGTATATGTACCTTCCTTCTATCTAGTATATTCTTCCACATTAAGTTTGGAGAAAGTTGTTTTGAAATATTGATTCAACTCTTTATAACTTTATCTTAATACAATTACAATTTAAATGAGAAAAACCGAACCACCTATTAGTTATGTCCTTATAACATTGTATAGAAATATAACATAAGCTTGTCGCAAATTTTCCCTTTAACTGACATCTGGAATTTCTTTTTGAGTTTATAATTAAAGGTACCTGGGCATGCAAGTAATTCTAATAAAGCATATAAAAAACATCCTTGATTTTATTATATATATATATACAATAAAAAAACTACTCACCAAGAAGAATTTGACCGATGGAGACAAAAATTGACGGATAGGATAATTATGTACAGAATAAAAAATTATTAAAATTTTAGAAACATTGAATGATTTATTTCAGTGTTCCATAGTTACAAATTAACAAGCTCAATAAGGTGTTGATCCACCTCTAGCCTGGATACAAACTGCCACACGACCTGGCATAGAGTTATAAAGCTCCCTGATGGTCTCCTGTAGTATTACTTGCCAAATTTTCTCCCATTATTGGGAGAGGTCATCAACATTCCCTGGTAGATGCAGCTCTCTTCCCATCATATATCAGACATTCTAGATTAGAGAGAGAGAGAGATCTGGCTGGCCAAGGAAGTGTTGGACAAACTGTAAGAAATTTCATAGAAACACGTGCAGTATGTGGTGTGGCATTATCTTGCTGAAAAAATAAGACAGGGTACAGCAAACGGTACGGGAGCAAAACACGTTTCAGAATGTCGTCGACGAACTGCTGTGCGGTAAGAGTGTCTCTAATGAGGTCCAAAGGAGTCCGGGTATGAAGGGAAATGGCAACCCAGATCATAACTCCTGGTTGAAGGCCTGCGTGGAGTGAAATAGTGAGAGCAGGATCGGCTAGCTGCCCTGGGCGTCTCCAGGCACATCTTCGATGATCGTCAGGACACAGTTGGAAGAGGGATTCTTGACTAATCACTATACGTCCCAAGTCAGCATCATTACAAACTGATCGAGCCAAGCACCATTGTAATCTTGATCGACAGCGTGCAGCCGTTAGTGGCAGTTGGTATAGCGGTCGTTACGAGCGTAGATTTCGCTCTATCATCTGTTTGTGAATAGTCAAGGTGGACATTAGTGTGCGGGTCGCACATCTGATGGTTGATAACGATGAATCAGGCGCTGTGACAGCTGATCTCACAATCACTCTGTCCTCCCAATCTGCTGTGGCCTTAGGTCGACCGTTACCATCATGACGCTGAAATCTGCCATTGTCCACTCATTCTTGCCACCTTATTCTAATCACCGCATCTCTTCTAACCATAAGACGAGCGATTCTGCTATTTGCCCAACCTACCTCTTTCAATCCAATGATACGACCTCTTTCACACTCTGACAGTTGCTCGTAATGAGCTGGTGAGGTATTTTGTTAGTTATTGAGAGTTATTATAATTTGAAATATAACAGAAAATTTGATCATTAGATTGAGAATCGCTTCTTATGTACACCTGCTGAGTGCGCAGTTCCTATGCATTATACCTCCCGCTATTCATTCATTGGATACCAAATTTTAATCTTTAGCATGTTCGGTTCAAATTTCTTTGCAAACGAAATTTCATTACGATCGGTCTACTTCTTCTTTGTGCTTCGTTTTTTTTTTTTTGTTATAGAGTATATATATGTGTGTGTGTGCACTCAAATTATTAGCAGAGGTTATATTTTTTGTGAACTTAATGATGATGTCTGAATCATTCTATAGAACTGTAAAAGTATCATTTTGTCAAAAATAATATTTCCCTACTTAGTTGGATGTGAACATGATTTGTAAGATATATTTGCAATAAGGTACAATTTTAACGAAAACTATTACACAATATGGTGTCCAAATTTTTTTTATGCTTTTTGAAGGGTACTTATGCAAACTGTGAAACAAAAAATATTTTTTGTTTAAGTAATATTTAAGTGTTTTAAGAATTAATTTTTATAATAAAAAAGAATCAAAAATTAAAATTTCCAAATTATTAAGCTCTATTTTTTATAGAAATATACAATAATATAATTTGAAAAATTGGTTCACTATATTTTGTAAGTTCCTTATATGTTGAGTAAAATATTTTGTTTTATGATGGAATATTATTTGTAAAAAGAGTATTTAAATGAAAAATATTTGAAATTTCCTATCCCTGTTCAACTGAAAGGGAAAGGAAATCCTTTTGGACCAAAAAAAAAAAAACTTTTATTCTTCAATAAAGTAATAAAAATATCAGTATTAGGCACACAAAATTTCTAATCTCTGCGAATAATTTTTAAAATATAAAAATCACATAAAGGAAGGGTTTTAAATTCGGTATTTTTTCCCCACATGTCCTGGTTCCCTAGTTCATAGCTTTTTTCAATCAAATGGAACTTGATACAACTCAATGCTGTCGGAAGAATTACAGAAGGTACTCGCATCATATTCCGGTAAGGGTATTTTTTGATAGATTACAGAAATCACGGATAAAGAAAGTCAACTATTTAAAAGCTTTTTCAAAGTTAGAAAATTTGATAAATATATGTTCTAGATAGAATTATCTATTTTATTTACTTGGTCGGTGCAATAACATTTAAGATGAGAGACGAGACAGGTAGTTGGACTTTGTTACAGAAGATTTATGAGAAACCTGTTTAATTGAGAACCCCCCCCCTCCCCTAGATTAAAATGCATTTCGAAGAATTCCTATAACTTAAATTCAAATAAACTATTTATTTATACTAAAATTTTATCTAAAAATGAAACAATGGAATCACAAGTGAGCTATGAACTTTTTTTAAAGAACATTTAGCATTTAAGGTTATTGAGAAAACTTCAAAAATGGAAAATGGAGATATTTTTTGCAAATTATAAGTAATTCACAACATCTTAAAGTTAAAGAATTGGATGCTATGCTTTAACACTGAGATTTCTGTATATTTGTGTATCTGTTTATGCAAAGAAAATCATGCTTACAAACAGAAATATTTCTGTATTACTAATTAATAATCAATAACTGTGTTTATATATTGGTAAATCGTGTGCCTAAATTTAGGTACATCCTTGCATAAAATCTACTATTTGTAGAGTTCTTGTAAACACAACATTCTATAAACTGAATTTAATTAAAATTTCAAAAAAATTGTTATATTTTTTAAGACAATTTAAATTTTTAATCAGATTTATCAAACATTTGTAAAAGTTGCGTGTATTATTAGGATTTGTGAGAAAAAATTTAAACAAAATTATGTTCATTGTATACGAAATAGCCTCAGGAATTTCAGGAAAATGTATCAGAATTTTAAAAAACCACGTTTTGAGAAAACGTCAAATATAAATATTTTCTCTGTGGTTTGGCTTGATAATTTTTAGTTTTAAAATTCAGTTTTTGAAAGTTTTTTTTTGTCAAATTCCTATAAGTAATGCATGCATAGAATCATCGAAAAGTCCTCTATATTTTAACAGCAATATCAAGAAATACAAATATTTGAATCATTTGTGGATCTCACTAAACTCCTTATTGTAACTTCAAACAAGTCTTTTTAAAGACCAAGACCGTATGCAAGATAGAAAAAAAACTTTCATAAAGTCAGAAGTTGTTTTGGATAATTCATCTTCAACAAAGCAAAAAGTTTTCGGTCCTTGTGTGTTCATAATTGCTTCTGGGTCATCACGTGTCAGAGTCCAAATCTCTTGTGACAGCACAAAGTTATGTTAAAATATTTAGACAGAAAATTGTCTTCAAATTTGGCAACATAGTTCCCATTTTAAAGTTTTCGATGGGTTGGTTTATTACAAGCAGTTCTTTTTCTGCAAACTTTCTTTCAAAAGAATTATAATTCGATTTAGATTGGATATGTTAATCTGATTAAATATTAGGGATGAGTCGTACTATATACACTGCAAAAAGAGAAATACAAGTTTTATTAATTTTTTTTGAAATGTTGCTGCTGTGCAGCCGGGTTTGATGCACATTAAATCTGTCGAGGCCCAAAGTCTTCCCGATAGCCTGGTGAGGAAGTTAGGTGTTAGCTTAGGTATCACCCTCGTCACTTAAACGAGGTTCGCAATTAAGAAGTTCCTTGCCAATAGCTCCAGTGTTCCTTCTAGTGTGACATTAATAAAATGAACCGATTAACCATCGAAATTTTGCTTAAATTTATTCTTGAAAACAAAATAAATGTTACAAATAGATCAATTGTATGTGCGTGTGCATGCATTTATTATCTTGTTTTTTTAAATTTAAAAAGTTGTGTCGTTGGACTTTTCGCGACTTTCTTTTCACTAACCGCATGGACTTCTATCGAGTTTAATTGAATGAAATTACAACTTTAACCCAACCCAAATGAAACGTGATTAGGTAAATTAGACACTGGTAAAAATGAAATGAAGTGGCTTAGATATAATGACTAGCTGATACCCGACCGCTCCGCTGGGCAGACGATAATATTATATTTTGGAACCTATACGTAAAATATCAAGAAAATTTTCAATTTTTACACGATAATTATAATCTGAATTTAAAATTTTAAGAACTCGATTGTCTGTAATAATGCTTATTCACGACTTTCAAATATATGAGAAAAGTATTTAATTGTTAATAGTTTATCAATGAAAATGTAATTTAGTAAGTAAATCTGTTGTTAAACAGAATTCCGCATCATCCATGAGGTACTGTGTAGTGCGATGCATTATTCCCATTATTCTACATGGCGGGACCATGTAAATATTGACAACATAAAAATAAAAATACATTTTATATATATTTTATTATTTTTTAAACCTATTGAATCAATTTTTTTGTGTGTATTACATTTCTATTATCTTTATTTTGTATGCAGGGCAATTTTTGAGAATGACAACTACATTTTTATTTTTTATTACATCAATTTATTTATCTTAATTATTACATTCATTATTATTTTATCTTATTCTAATTTTAGAAATAGTTAATATAAGAAAAATATGAAATAATATGCCTACATTTCCGAAACTTCTCTGTAGACAACATTCTTCGTTCATTTTTCTGGTTGAAGGATGATTAGATTTTCACGTGAACTAATTCTTGAACATGCCATATAAAATTGACCATGTGAAAAGCAGTCACTTTGTAAATCTACACCAGCTAATTTTAAACTCTGCCCTTGTGCTTTATTGATAGTCATCGCAAAACAAACTCTAACTGGAAACTGCAAACGCTTAAATTCAAAATGATAATCTGATGGAATTAGTGGTATTCTTGGAATGAATACTTTTTCACCCTCATACTTTCCTGTAAAAATAGTCGCTTCTATTACGTTTTTTCACTTTGAGTCTGGTGCTGTTACATAATTTAGGAGGATTTAAATTACGCAACAACATTATTAGTGCACCAATCTTTAGATAAAGAATATGAGGCGGTATGCCTGGTGGATGTAGTATTTAAACCGATCCCAGTTGTTAAACACGTGAGAAACAATAATATTTCTAATTTTATACGCCATCGATATGTCACCGAACACCAGCAAAGACAGAGAAGAAAATAACATGCTCCAATGCCAAGAATTTTAAAAACTTTGAAAGGAGTAGGTATTCCATCTATCCAAATATATTCAACATTCATTATTAAGAACTATAACTGAAAAGTAAATATGAAATATCAATTTGTATTAACCTACAATGAAATACTTTTCAAGTTAAAAAATATAACCGAAATTAATTTTTTAAAATCAAATTATTTAAAAATTCAACAAAAAATACTAACAAAAAAAAATAAAATACAATAAAAGTTTTTAGCAAAAAGTCACCCATATTACGTTAATCTTATTGCAAAGGGATAACTCTTACGCTAGCTGCATATCTGGAACTGCAATTGAATAGACAGAATAGCTCTTAAAAATCATAGCATTAAAATAATTATGTATTCTGAAAACGATAAAATATCCAGCTATTTTAAAAAATCAAAAACGTTTTTTTCCTAGAAACCAAAAACTAAAAATTGCCAAAATACAGAAACAAAACTTTTACATAATATTTACATTAGGTTACAGTTAATGCATACATCAAAATAAATATTTTGACAGCTACTTATTTTTTTTATCAATGACATGAATAACAAACCTTTATTATTCATTTGTTAAAAGCCAACTTCAATAACTTAGTAAGATAGCGTTTAGATTTACAAATGTAATTTATCAATCATTATTAATAATAAAATACTTTTCTCATAAATTTGAAACATACGTCTAGGTTCCACAACAATAAAAAATTATCGTTTGCTCAGCAAAACGGACAGAAATCAGCTGGGGTTATAGTATAGCTATTTAAAAATCACAATGCAAGGTCATTGAAATGCTTCGACTTGGAGGTGGAAGATATTTGGTGATAAATCTCTAAATGTAGGAATTTCGGAGCTCAACATTTACATTATATATGATAAACTTACAATGTATCCTATTCAGCGGATTGTCTTGGGTGCACGCTACTCCGTAAGAAGTTGAAATTTTAGTATTTTTCAAAATCCCGCTCTTGCCAATCCACCATCAGCGGCTCAATATTAAATTATTTCCATTTCGCACGCGCAAATCCCGCCAAGTAAACATAATTGGTAGCAATGCACAGAATACATATAAAAAAAAAATATTCCGTTTGGTGTCGGTCATGTCATTTTTGGCGATAAAGTCGCCAAAAATTACATAATTTATGGATAAGAAAAGATTAACGGATAAAAATCACATTTCGAATAAGAATTCCGTAAAATCCGTTCTTAGTGAGCGTCTACATCGCAAAATGAGTAACTGTACCAAATTTCAAGTCAATCGGTTGAATAGTTTTAGAGATATCGTGATGAGTCAGTCAGTGGTATTTCGCTTATATATATATATAGATATGCAAGTAAGGGGGGAACGAGAAGAGAGATAGAAGATAAGGATTGGCTGCCCGAACATAGTTAGTTTGGAGGTTTGGTTTTGGTTTTATTAACGTCGTACTAGAAGAAACAAGAGGGCTATTGGCGGGGGAACCTCAGTCAAGTGACGAGGACGACACCTGAGAAGACACCCCCTCTCCTAACTTCCACACTACGCCAATGAGAAAACCTTAGGCCCCGACAGATTTAACGTGCATCAGCCCCGACTATACGACGGGTCTCTTTTGACATCAGGGCTCGAACCTATGACTCAACGGAAACCACCTACCGCGAGTCCGATGCCTTAACCACTAGGCTACCTAGGCCTATCTTTTATAGTAACCACATCAATCCATGTGGTTATTATAAAAGTTAGTGCAGAAATCAACAATACTAGATTGCGTAAGATATTTCATATTTCAATCATAATTTAGGACTGTGAGTTGGGACATAACTCTAGATAGAGCGAGTTTGGATATTTTTCATTGATAATGCTTAGTTACGTTTGTTTAGTGTCTTGTTTTCTCAAACAACGTTTTGTCACTTACGCTTAATATATTGAATTTAAATATGGCAAAAGAGCCAAATAATGGGGAAAAAATTCCACAAATTTTATTGGCATTTTTTACTTACGGAAGTTTGGTAAAAGAAAATATTTTTACATTAAATATTTTTCCTATCAGGTATTTATATATACATCAGGATTTCTCAAAAGACTAAAAGCCTCACTGTAACTTTCTCTGGCGTGTGTTATTATCTCAAAGAGAGTGACGTGATATATTTTACAAAGTCTATTTGCACTTATCCATTCGAGATTAAATTCCTATCCCCTGATAGTTGGATGTGACGATTAGAGAAAACTTTGTATTAATTAATTAAACTTGTGATTTTTAAGGTTTTGATACTGTAATCTTAATCTTTCAACAAGAAAAAGATAAGATTCAAAATGATAATATACAATAAATAATTCTGATAACCCATGAGGCTTATATTTGATGTATTTGCATTTAGGTACAATTATAAAGAAAATTATTATACAAAATGTTTACAATTTTTTTCTGCATCTATAAAGGGTACCTAGGCATATAGTGAACCAGAACTATTTTTTTCTCAAAGTAGTGCTTACATTTTAAGAAATAATTTTTTATATGAAAGAGCGAGAAAAAGAAATGAAATTTCCAAATTTCAAAGCTCTTAAAAACTTTTTAAAGCATATATATAGTAGTATTGCTAAAAAAGTTCATTCACTATATTTTTTGTATTGTTATCTATATGAGGAGTAATATATTTAGTATACACTTGGGGTATTACGTTTAAAAATGGCACCTAAATAGAAATATATCTGAAAAATCATATCCATTCTCGACTCAAAAGGGAAAACAAATTTGACCTAAATATATTTTTCTACTTTTTTTAAAAATAAACTAAAAATATTTATTAGGTACATAATAAGAAATAAGCTCTATGAGAAATTCTAAGACATAAATATCACTAAAAAAGAATCTTAAATTCGATATTTTGTTTCCCTCTGTATGTCTTGGTACATTGGAAATGAAAATAGTCATGCTTAAATTGTTTAAAAATTTCAAATATAATGATCCCTGATTATCAGTTGTTTTACTTTCAGTTATAAGTCTAATAATGTAGCCAATAAGCAAACGGGATCAAATCTGGAACCTTTCTCTTATTTCATCTATGATTTCTCGGACAATGAATTCATAGACAACGAACTGCTTGATTTATGATTTCATTTTCATTATTTCAAACAGCAAACATGTTCATTATTTCAGCGTCCATTTCTCTAACTTCCAATTATAATATTCCTTTCATCTCAGCTTCTAAATGTTATTTATTTAATTCATTCATTATACTTCTCAATTTCAATATAATATGCATGAATCCCTTTTCATTTTATCGAGACTTGGTTTTATTTTGAACCGTTCGAATAGAAAAATCGCGAAGGATAGTGTAGAAAAACTCGATACAAACTGACGACATAAAATATATCATTAAAATTTGACCCAAAGTTAATTTTTCTTATGTAAATAAAGGTGATTTTCTTGAATTACAGTGAAGAAAAGTATTTGAAAACCATGAAAATATTCATCTTGACAAATAACTCGTCGGAACTGTCTGTTTATAATTACTTCCAAGACGTCGTTCCTTCGATTCGAAAGTTCTTGAGACAAAATGACAGCAAATGGTAATGAAAGAAATTGTCATTACATTTGAACAAAAGGCTCAAAATTTAGTTTTTATTTAAATAGTGGGGCATTTTAATGCTTATATATCAGCGTTGGTTCATTTGCTCTGTAAATGGAATGGCAGAAAATGTCACAAAGAATTATGCAAGAACTCAAATATATTTTATTTTCACGTTTAAACAACGACTGACATTTTGATTGCCATTGAAAATGACACAAACTTATTGGAAAGGATAATAATGTGGGACAAATCGTGGTTTTTTACTAATGGATCCTGAAACTAAGCGCCGATCTATGGAATGGAAGAGCCCATCTTCACCGAGAGCCAAAAGAGCTCGAATGAGCCAATCAAAATTATAAGCAATAATTATTGTTTGTTTCGATATTCATGAGATTGTGTACCTTCACAGGGTTCCTGAAGGCCTGACTAACTATCAGCATTACTACCTTCACATTCTTAACTAAATACGTGAAAGTGTAAGGAAAAAAACCTGTCCCGAACTGGGAAAGAACACATCATTCCGCTTTGTCTGTCAAGAGGGTTCTAAACCATGTTACAGCACCCCAGTGTCAAACTCGTATGCCTTCTTCACCTTCTCTTCAACCATGCGACTTTTATCTATTTTCTAAGGTGAAATCTGCATTAAAAAAGGAACAAGATTTGAATCCGTCGAAGCTGTGAAAGAGAAATTGGCATGAATTCTGAAGGAGGTGACATAAAAAGACTTCCAGTACTGTTTTGAACAATGGAAGATTCTTATGGAGCGCTGTAGGGGTAGAGGAGGAATGTACATTGAAGTTGATAATCAGTAAATATGTATGAGATCAAAATAAAATTATTCACAACTTCAATCTCTTTATTTAATAGCCACATATAGAATATATTTTTTTAGCATTTTTTTGTTATGGATAAGTGTCTAAATCTTTCGTTTCAGTCCTTTGCAAGAACAGCAACTAATATTTGATCAGGTGGGTATTATTTGAATACTTGATAATTAATTGCCACGAGGAAAATAATTGAAAAAAAGTATTATCCTTTGTGGATACACGCATGTAGTTATGTAAGCAAGCGCATACAGGTTACTCAAACTAAGGCACGCATGCAAGTACATTTATATACATGCTCGCAAGCAGGCGAGCATAAGGATTTACACACACACTCTAATAGGCCTGCACGCAAGCGCACAAGTATACTTGCACACATGAGCATGTAAACACACACACATACACAAGCAGGTACACACGTACGCATACACAAGCATTACATGAAAACACTCATACACACACAATCGAATAGTCTTGTAATCTTAAGCATTCACATCACCTGTCTTATCTTAAAGTAAAACTAGTCTTTCTGTAAAAAATTCTGTGATTTAAAGAATGAACTAAAATATAAAAGGTTATCGATACACCTATTAAAATGGCTAAATTCTGCATTTTAACTACTTTGAGAGATGTGAGAAACCTTCTAAACGAACAAAAAATAATAGAATGAAGGGATACACATATTTTTTGACGAAATGCATATAATTCGTTGCAACTCTTTCATCTTATTTACAACTACATAAACTTCTATCCATTTTATTTTTTTAGTTACGCAATGGAAAAGATAACAGCCTTTTTTCCAAGGAAAATTGAAACAAAAACAAAAAAATATGTAACTCACTGTATTAAACTTTGGATTAAACTCAATCAGCACGTTTTACTGCAGTAGTTAAAGTGAAGAGATGTAGTTAATGATGATACCATTTCCTGAGAAAATTAATGATTTAAATGGTGTTTCTTGCCATTTCTGAACAGATTGGTTCAATTCATCGCTCGAACAATCAGCAATTACTGTGACTCGAATTCCAAATTACACAATTAGGTTCTTAGAACTCAATTATAAACTATTATTTGAATAAACTAATCTTCTTGAAGGTAAATGTCAGAAACTATTCTTCCTTTTTACCTTCATGTATTTGGGATTCAGAATAACACTCATTTAGATAATGTTTATTATTACAACATTCCAAATCTGACGCGTTTTTGTTGGTGCTTTCGTTTTCAAATGTATCAAATGCAAAGGAGATTTTTTAAAAAATCTAATTTCTGTTAATGATTTAAGAATAAAACTGGGGCACCCAAAATGATAGGAAATAAAGAGTATTCTATCTCAACTCATATATATATATATAACACACCTCAATCATTAACTCCCGAGACTAACCCAGAGATGGCGCTCGTATTAAACCAGTACCCAGGTCTTTCTAGAGTACTAACCTTTGCTTGAAACGTGTCAAAATTTTAAGTCGATCGGACCAGAAACAGCTGAGTTACCGAGGTTGGAGTAAAGTCGTTTTGTAGTTTGTTTAAAAAATGGAAAAAACCGAGTTTCGTGTTCTGATAAAACATTGTTTTTTAATGGGTAAAAACACCGTGCAAGCGAAACAATGGATTGAAAAATGTTAGCCGGACTCTTGTCCATCAAAAGCAACGATTTGTCGGTGGTTTGCTGAGTTTAAACGTGGTCGTACCGAGCGGAACGCTTGGGTAGACCTGTGGAAGCCGTTACACCAGAAAATGTGAGTGAAGTGACAAAAATTATAATGAAAGATCGTAAAGTGAAGCTCCGTGAGATTGCTGAGATGACACAGATATCATATGGAAGTGTATTTACTGAAAAAGGTTTTTTCCAAGTGGGTGCCGCGATTGCTTTCGATGGAACAAAAACCGGAACGAGTCGATGATTCAGAAAGCTGTTTATCGCTATTTACTCGCAACAAAAAAGATTTCTTGCGGGAAAAATTGGGGCTTTAAATTTGGAGAAAGCGTTGGACGATTATCGCACCCACTAAGGCGGAGATTAACAAATGGTATTATGTTGATGAATAAAAATTGCAAAAATCTTTCAATGTTAGACTCAGGAGTTATTGATTGATGTGTTATATATATAATATATATATAGTTATTAAGAGCTACAATATATGTTTTATTTTGTCCAATTTTGGCGACCGTGGTATTCATACATGCTTTTAAAAATTTTGTTTAACCACAAATATTTTTGCATGCGTTCTTTTTATTAATGTAGTCTAGGATTTTTATTATAAAAATATTAAATTTTAAATGATTACTTGGTATAAGTTTTTAATTTTTAAAATTTTGATTTTGTAATTATTTTTCAGTGAATATTCCTTTATGTATAGTCAACTAAATTATCTTTTGTTTCGGTGGATTTATATACAGTGTGTGTAGAGATGCAGACATTAATTTTGATATAAAGGCAAAAGTTAACTTTTTTAATTTGAAGAGTACTTTTTCAAAGTGTGTATAAATGGGTATAGATTATTTCTAAAATATTATTTATTATAATTGAAATGATTTAGCTTCCAGGTGCCATTTTCATATTATAGTTTTTCTGCTCGTTTATGGTTTTTTTTTTCTTCTCTTCACTACTATTTTTGTTCTATATTTTTATTGATAGTGTAAGTGCTGAAGATGCGATGGTTGGATCCATGACATTCGTTTACGCACACTTTACGCACTACAAAGGATAGAACTGCTCTTCGTGTCTGGATTTTGTTTCCTTTTCAGGTGGTTTATATTTATAACAGGGTTTTTATATTTTATTAATGGTTTATATTTGTTTGGAATTAATATTTTTTATATAGTGGTATCTAAGTATATTTTTGAATTATTTTATTATAATATTAAGTGTATTTTTAAATTAGGATAATATTTTAAATTTGGTTTATTTTTAATTTTGTTTTAATAATACTATAGTATTTTGGTTTTGCTAATGAAGTGTTTAATGGAGTTTTATTGGTTATAATTTGTAATTTGCTGTGATTTTAGTCCTTATATATCTCTATATGTGTGTGTGTGTGTGTTAGAGAGAGAGGAGAGAGTATGTGTTTCGAGCATACACGATCAATTTTTAAAGATATTAGTGTCTTATTCTCAAAATCTTTTATGGTTTAAATGTTTATGATTCCCTAAATAGTAATCAGTATTATAAGAATATATATTAATTTTATTACAAATAATATTATCAACATAATAAATAATTAAAACAACGAATAATATATAGTAATATACTTATAACCTCAGACATTTAAATACACTCTTAATGCACACTCAAAATGTTTAACATTTTCCCAAATATATGTTTAGAATAGATAATTTAGCGTTAATTTATCAGTATCTTTATGTTAGTTTTAATAATGCCTTCAGCTCTCTATATATACATGGATATATTACTATATCATAATGCTAATGACTCATTCGAAAATAGAACATGTGTTTAGTATCGTGAACTATAATTCATAAAAATTGTAACAAAATTTGATAATAATTTAAACGCCTTTTAATTTCGATATTAAATGGTAGAAATCACATTTTATCATAAATGTTAACAATAAAGAGCAGCCGATTTCGTCTGAGCTATTATAAACAATTGACAGTCTCAACCTCAGATTGAGATCCGTAGGTAGTGCGAGGTTAATGAGAAACTGTGAACTATGCTGTGATATAGAATAATGGAAGTTTCTAGGAAGATTGTTGGATAGAATAGTTTCGTTTCCTCGTAATTTACAGTATCTATAAATCCCTAAATCACGAGTGAATCTACATATTTTTAAACAGTTAATTACTCTTAAATTCATGATAACAATATCCAAGCATTTATCCCTCTTTTATCCTTTATTAAATTCTATCTCAGCCGCCTGCCTTCATAAGTATTGTTTCCACCCTACCAAGTATCGAACAAAGTTTGTTCTATAATGCGATTAGCATGGATTTCAATGAATATATTTTAGACTTAACGGATCATTTAGGAGTTTTCAAAACGGATAATTTTGTGAGCCGAATTTACTGGATGCCGTGATATTAGATAAGAAGGTAATGCGATATATGTCAAGGCGAAATGTAGGTAACACATTTTTCGATACATGAAGCATATATTTCGACGGTATAAATTTGAAATCGTGAACTACTCTTATTATGCAAAAGGATTTCCTTGGTTTTTCGGCTTCTATTACAGCGCATTAAATTTATGGTATAACTATCAATATCTTCAAAATATAATATTTTTAAATATTAATGTATTAATATTTTACCAGCTGGGAAAACTAAGTTGTAAATACACAATACTTTTAAAAATGATTTAAAATATTTATAGAATATATGTTAGAATTCTTGGTATGACCTATAAGTATATTAATTGAAAAAAAGAATCTCGCCAATGAACACATATATTAAGTTATCTTTAAATATTCTCAACATTTAATCAAATTATTTAAAAAATTTCTAGTTTTTCTGGTTCGTAAGGAAACTGAAGGTTGGTTAGTTCGTTGAATAAAATTTCTGGCACTAATTCTTGGAACATATTGCGTCAAAAATGGGGTAAAATATTTCATTCAGTTAAATAAAATGTTTTAGAATTTTAACAATATATAAAGTATAATGAAATGATTCATTTTTAATAAAATTACATAGAGAGAGCTAAACCAATGTCATATAAATATTTAAAAAATATTTTGTTGGGAATTTCACCAATCCAGTCAATGTAAAATAGAGTATAAGATACGAAACGTTTATAAATGAATAGAATAAATGCAGAACATTCTGTCGGGATATGCTTCACTGTCAAAGGAAAAATAGAACGTTTATACGAGATGTGACAGTTAAATAATCGGACTAGTCTTAATAATTAGCATTATTGAAAACATTACACAAATACCTTTTAGTCTGTTTCAACATACTCCTCTTCCTTATCAATACAAGACTGCATATGAGATTTCCACTGTTCGCAGCAGTGTTGCAAGTCATTAGGTGTCAATTTCTCCACTGATCCTGCCCTTTCCGCTTTCATCTCTTCTACAGACTGAAAATATGTTCCCTTCTATGCACTTTTCACTTTTGGAAACAGGTAGAAGTCGCATGGTGTGAGATATGGCGAGTACGGTGGATGCTCCAACACAGTAATGCGTTTGCCCGCCAAGAACTGTTTCACAGAGAGCGCATTGTGCGCAGGAACTTGATTTTTTTGGTAGCAGTTTTGCACAAACTTTCGTCATTTGAAAATCTTCCGTCAAAATTTTTCTTATTGTCTCCTTGTCTATGTTTCTAATATCCGACATCATTCGAAAACTCAAACTTTGGTCTTTATGCACGATTTCATTAATTTTTGTAATGTTTCCATCAGCTCTTGATGTCACATGCGAACAGAACGTTCATCATCTTGAACAACCTCCCGACGTTCCGAAAATCGTTTGCGCCATTGAGAAATTTGACTACGTGACAATAGTGAGTGCAATTATCACCAAACACCTCCTTTAATAATTTAAAGTGGCCGCGGTAGCCTAGTGATTAAGATTTCGGATTCGTGACCGGAGATTTCCTTCAGTCGCGGGTTTGATCCTTGGCTGCCAAAGACCCGCCGTGTAGCCGGGGCTGATGCACGTTAAATCTGTCGGGGCCCAAAGTCCTCAAGTTGGCGTGGTGTGGAAGTTCGGAGAGGGGGGTGCCATATCCCTCGTGTTGCTTCTAGAGCGACGTTTATAAAAACTTAACTTAATAGTTTAAAATATTTAGTTCGAGGTTAATTTTTAAATTTCAAATTTATGAGCTGCTCGATTCTTAAGCTTATCCGGATCGCGGCACTTCGACACAACAACGTAATACTCAAACAAGGATGAGAAACAAACTGAACTAGGTAGGGGGATGGAATAACGTACCACCTGCTCCGGAAGCATCAAGGTCAACTACATTTTCCATTCCTACTCCTCCCCGCCAAGTCTAACGTCTAAGGTTTGCGCAGTCCGTTTATTTAATAGTCACACTTTGTACATTTGAGGAATTTCTCCCAGAAAGAAAATTGATGGATTTACTGGAAAAATAATGACTCCAAATTCCTGTCTTTATTATCAGTTATCCAATTTAAAAAACCTGTATTGTATTTGAGATCTACATGTGTCATTTGCGTAGTGTATTTATTTACTCTGCTTTCAGGTGTTGTGCTCAGAACTGAAGATTGAAACCCACGTGGAGATGATATAGGAGAAGATTGTCATCATTGCCCCATACCTTGAGTTTTACGACTGTACCTCTTCCCAAGGACAAAACAGCACTCTAAGTGATATCACTTTCGTTCTGAAGATGACTTGACAACCACTATTCAGGCCTGTTGTCGGCAACCATCACCGGAATTCTTCTCAGACTAATCAGACTTTTCTGACTAATCACGTGTTGGTGCAAGCATGTGGATGAGGATGATGCGACTATGAGCTAATTAAATAACAAGGAACACTGAGGATGCATGTAGCATTCAGTTGCATCAGTAAACAGTTATGGTTTAACATTTGTAACATACATAACCATAATATTTACTTGTTTATCAATAAATAAGTAAAACAATTACCTGCTTATAAGTTAACAGGTAAAACATTTATGGTCATAGCACAACTATTTTTAAATCAACCTTTACACTTGAATTGATTTTCTGAAAATTAAAAATTATTCAATTTTTGTGATTGTAGAATTTGATCATGATAACTTCAAATATGCTTTTTTTTTTTTGGATTGATAATGTCTTCCAAGTGATGAAATATATTTTTCAGTAGAACATAAAAAGATGATGATAAGTGTATGATGATTATCAGGTATGTTTCCCTTCAACTGTTCTCAATGAAAATTCTAAGAAATGAATTGATTCCAACTATTCCACTTAGAAATGTGAATTAGTATGTAAATTTATGTGTGGTAAATAATACTGATTGAGGGAAGATTACAGCTAATGGTTTATGTAATGGAAGATTACATCACATTACAGAACTGAAGTGGTGTTACAGCTAGGAATGAGAATTTCAGTTCTTTTGAAAGAATAGTTCTTACTTTTCTTGTTAATTTTTAATGATAAATTCTTTGTCATTCATGTGTTCTTTAGATTCCTTGAACCAAAAACCTAAAATGTATTCGAATGAATTTAATGTTATATAATTATTACATATAATTACTTGGAATATTAATCGAATCGGTTGAATTTTAGAAACAAATTACGTATTTTTACCATGAATTATTTTTTTTTGATAAAATTTAATAGATATAGATATTTATGTGATAATAATAAGTAAGTAAGAAAGAACAGAATTGAGCCTTTTGGCTCTTTTTCTGACGTGCATTTAAAAAAGTTAATAGTTTTTGTAAAGATGCTTTTAAGGAACATGCGTTTACTTAAGAAAGTAAAACTCGAACATCACACCAAAGAACGTCCAGAAGAAAATTCAAACATAAAATGTTTATTGATTGGATCATTAACTATGCTATAACAGATTTTTATGAAGTTGTGTATGAATATAGACACTGGGGAGAGCCCTGTGATAAGGAAGCTGATTAAAAACACATGATGACAATCACGACGAACACGACGAAAGCTCTTTAATGTTTATTCATGTGAGTGACCGAAAGAAGACGGCCAAAAATGCTTCAGAAACAGCAATGGCTAAGTTAAAAGGGACTTTCAAAAGGATAAAAACCGGAAGAATAGATAAATAGAAAATGCAGAGATATTGGTTTCAAATTAATAGTTATTGATGGAAACGAATATTTTGGTCTTACCGACTATTATGCTAAATACCATTTAGGAAAGTTTCGATCACCTATTAATTTGAATTTCAGTTATTTCTTATATGACTTACCATGTCAACGATAGACCATACTTAAAGACCTTTATAGAACAAGAAAAACATCTCAACACAAACTATTTTTTTTAATATTTTGATGGGTTAATATGAATGTAAACATAGTTAAAAATCGGCTTTTCTTTTGTTTGGGTCAGTCAATCGAACATTGACTTATTTTACATGACGATGTTAAAAGAACAGCAAAATACGTCAGTAATCCTAATCTTTTTTAAAGTATTATACATGATTTACGATATCACGTATATTCAACTATCCTTTCACAAGTATTCCCTTTCGGAAGTGCGTTCACCCCTGAGGTGACTGAGTATGAAAGAATAGTCCCACTACTGATCATGCATGTCGTAAGAGGATACTAAAATGGGTACTCAGTGTCTGGAGGTATAGCAGGGCACCCTGCCCCTGGAAATTATAATAGGGGGCCTCAGAGACTTGCCTTTCTTAGATAGGTACATGTATTATTCACCCGAGGCACCCTAGTGACCTTTTTCTTTCCCTTGGTGTTTACAGTGTTTGATAAACACGAGGGACGCGTCCCCGGGATACCCTTGAGATCCTTCTCTATTTTCTTACCTCCTTTTTGTTAAATAAAATTTACTTTCCCCTCCTATTTTTTCACACGTCCGGATCACAGTTTTACATTTTACATTCTTTATA
Source organism: Nephila pilipes (assembly GCA_019974015.1). NCBI lineage: Eukaryota > Metazoa > Arthropoda > Arachnida > Araneae > Nephilidae > Nephila > Nephila pilipes. The sequence continues at coordinate 20,253 of BMAW01126236.1, forward strand.
CTCGCTCACTTACATTATTTGACTCAGCATGGCCACATCTGGATCTTGCGCCATAAAACTTCACCATAACCTTCGTGTTGCAAGGAGTTCAAGGTTCTGTAGTGATTAGAATTTCATTATTCTGATACACATATTAAATTAACGTAATTGTGGAAATAATATTTTTTTGTTGAGTTAATTTTAATATCTGTTCTGCTTTTGGTAACTTATAGTCTAATATTATAAAAAGTAATTGGCGGCATATACAAAAACAACGGGTTTTGCAATTGCATTAAGGTAAGTTTTCATTAAACGTTTCTTTCATTTCTTTTTATTTATTTACTTCATTTTCAATTTTAAAAGGAATTATTTTTTTCAGGACTCAAACAACGATGAGTGAAGTGGAAGAAGTTCTTCAACAAAAGTGCTACCAGGAGAACTCATAGCAACGGTACAAACGACCATCTAATTATTCTTCGCTTCCAAGAGCATCAGTGACAAACCATGTGAATAAACCAGCAGCTGCAAAAAACATTCTGTAAATAATCCAACTTTTAGGGTTTTCCTTCATGTATTCTTTTTCTAGGTTAGAACGCTCTTCAAATTTTTACGAAATATTAATCTTAATTCAAATTGTAATTTCAAGCAAACATTTTAGCTTACCTAAAACTTCTCTTTTCTGCTCCTTTTTCATGTAACTATTTTTCTTCTTTTCCTCTGCTCTTTGCTTTAATTTCATTTATGAAATGATCTTTGATAGCCTTTAGCATACCAATTTTATTATAAATTTTAACTTAATATTCCTGAAAGTGTGATAATCGGTTGCTGTGTTAATTTTCTGCTGTAGCTATAAATAAAGAGTACAAATATATTGATAAAAATATATACGTAAATTTAATTAATATATTTAAGTTGAAATTCAAAACACTTCGGAAGAATGACATAGGGATATCACTTCCCATGTTGTCAAGCTAAATAGTGACGCTTTCTAACCCAGTTTGAACTGCAAATTCTAGCTATGTACAACAATTTAGTCTTTCTGTTTTGAAAAAGGATCAATTCTGCGTATGAAATCACTTATTACTTTTTTTACTGAAACAGAATAATCGCTAGCATATTATTTAAATGTGCGCTAGTGAAATCCGTAATGAAAGTTTACTTTTTCTTACCTAAGAAAAACTTTCTCAAAACTGAATCTTGATATTTAATAATACTACATAAATATTAATAACATTCAATATCACACCAGATGCAAAAAGTAGTTAAAAATAAAGAAATCTGATAAAATTGTAAGAAAGAAACTCACAAATAAATAATGCACAATTCTCAGAATTCTTTTAAATATTTTGATTACTTCTAAATTTTGAAATATAAAATCCTTTTATCGTTCTCTTACTTTAAAAAACAATAAAAAATGTCTTCTGATATTTACAAACTATTTAAAGTATCTAAGTAGATTTGAATTATTCAAAAAATTAAAACAAAAGATTTTTAATAAAGGATTATTTTAACCACAATCCTTTTTATTAAAACGTTATGATAATAAAGTTACAAAACCAGACTACAAAAGAAAGAAATAATCAAAATAAAAAAAGGGTATGATTACTGTGTAGTAATGAATCAAAATAACACAATTTAAATTCAATTCTGGTAAAAGAACATTATAAATACTTCAAAATATTCCAGTCAAATCAACATGAACGGAACTGTAGTTTCGAATCTCGCCTTTAGGCTAAAAAAAAAAGAATAATTATCATTCACTCATTATGGAAGGAGGTGATTTTAGCTAAAATTAAGGTGTAAATTATGAAGAAGATATATTTTTCCCTTAAGGGAGTTTTTATATTTCCTTTTGACATATGAAAATAAGGATATTATTTTCTTTTAATAACGAAATAAATCTCCAGTGTACGGATCCACGAATTTTCTTTAAAAAACTTATTTATGTTAGTTTTAAGAAAATTTTAAAATTTCTTTCTCAAAAGCTTTCTAATTATCTTCTTGCTGTTTTTATATTTGTTGAATAAACAGTTTTCGAAAATGATAAAATTTCTGATTCTATGCTAATTAGCCAATAATTTTAAAAAAATTAAGCAACGTTAATTATTCAGAAATTTTAGGCTTGTATGGGAATTTTTCATAGATGAGATTACAAAATAATCATTTTTTTTAAAATTAACATGAACAAACAAAAATTATTAATAGAATGAAGTAGATTGAAAGTAAGAGTTATTCAAAAAGTGTTTATCGTTAGAATAATTAAAAAAAAAGACAATAAAAAAAATTGAATAGAGAACCATTATTAAAACTAATTATTCATCATATAATAAAAAGAATAAAAAAATCATTTTTTTTTCTTCAGCATAAGTTCCAGAAGAAAGATAGTTGAAGAAAAAAGGAATTCTAAATTAGCAATCCTCTCTCAACTTCTAGAAAGTTAATTAACATTCTTTCATAAATAAAATAAATATTTAAAGATATATTTAAATAATAGAATTAATTTAATAAAAAATATTCATATTTAAAGCTGAAAATTTTTAAGGGCAATAATTTATTGCAATTCGTCTTGCAGTTTTTCACTAAACCAATTATATTAAATTGAAAAAAAAAAAATTAGCCTATTCAGTTTTTAAGTTTAAAATACTGACATTTTGTCAGCATGTTGTCTATTTTATTAGCCATTTTTCAAACTTATTAATATATGTATGAACCTGCAATTATTAATGATAATGATAAATATTTAATATTTACTTAAATGATAAATAATGATAAATAATTAATATTTATTAAATACATTATTACTACTAGCTATTAATTAGAATGACATATTTCTTAATTATTTTTATGTATGTTTTGAAATATTTGTATTTAAGTGATGTATTTCTACAAGTAAACCATTATTTGAAAATGTTAATAAAATCTTAATGTAACTTATTTTAAATCTAATTAGCTCAACTCATTCACAACATTTAAATATATTAAATATTCAAAGTACTTTCTAGATATTAAACACATGTTGTACAATGCAGAGCGTTACATAAAGATGTAAATAAATATTAATTTAGAACATTATTTTGAATATCATACTTTGTAATTCGGCGATAAATCTGGAAACGAATGCTTGAAGTAATGTTGCTGTCTGTTGAAAATTTGAAGTATCTAAAAATATACAAAAATTATAGTTATTGAATTCGAAAAGAATTAAAAATTCAATTATTTTCAATGAAAGTTTATTTTAATAAATACAAATGGATTCTCATGAAAACGATCAATTTGATAAATTGGAGTAAACCGCATTAAACATTCAATTAGCTTAGAGAAATGATTTAAATGTTGCTAGCTTAATAAACCAGAAAAATACAATTCCTCTTCCATTTACTTACATATTTAAAGACTCTAATTACATCTCTAGAAATTCGATTTTTGCAATTGAAACATTACTTGATTTGATAAATTTAAACATCATTAGAATTTGTCACCAAACGATTTTTCTTTCATATTTAAAATGTCTTTATGAAAATAAATTTATCGTTTAAATGTTTAAATAACATATCTAGATTTATAATTCTTTAGTACAAATATGATTGAAAAAACTCAAAGAAACAAAACTGTTATTAATATTTTTTTTTTCCTTTCTGATCGATCAACTATTGCGAGCATGATAAGGAAATAAAGTTTAATCCCGTGAATTCTAGAAGATATTTTATGAAAAAAGAAAAACTGTTAATTTTTATTCACAATAGATGGAATATAAATTTAACCTGATAATAACCAAGCAATAAATTGATTTTTTTTTATAAAAGTTAAGCATAAAGGAATGAATTCTTAGGATGAGACACGGAACTTAGAAATTTTATGCCATGAATGGCAAAACGGAAGTACAAATTATTTTACATGAGTGGCAAAGCGGAACTGAAGAATTTTATACCATCAGTGGCAAAACGAAATAAAGACATTTTTATTAGGATAGCAAACCGAAAGTATGAAATATATTTTCATGATTGGGGAAGCGGAACTAAATAATTTTTTTTCTGAGTGGCAAAACGGAATAAACAAATTTATTTCTGTGAAGGCAAAGCAGTGAAAAGCTGGATTGCAGCATGAGAAAAAAGCCAAGAAACTTAATTTTTATGTGCCACATTACCGTCTGCAGAATTTGTCAAGTTTTAATAACTTTGCCTTTTTTTTTATTATTAAAGACCCTTTTGGCAGTGGGTTTTTAAAAACATTTTACAAAATAATTTAACATTCCAGTAGAATGCTCTTTCTGATCATAAAGAAAAGTAAGATAAAGGTGATTTTTTTTTAGCAATTTACAAGTTATATTTTTTTAAACCAGTTTTTGAATGTTTTCATAATAGATTCGACGGTGCAATTTCCACTGAATTATGAATAAGCAAACGATGTGCATATGTACAAATTAAAGTAAATGCAAATGTTTCATTTATTACTTCACAGAATGCAGTTGGATATTAACAGGTTTGTTAAATGATATCAATATGTGCAAAGTAGGAATATTCCATGTATAGAAAGTAGTTATGAATTTAATGGGAATATATTCTAACTATCATAATTTTTTTTCCTTCCGGACGTTAGACAAGTAATTATTAAAATAATCATTTACTTATATGCATGAGCTCCAAGTTTGCTTATATTTTGAAAAGATCGGCAAATTTATTCCTTGGTAATGGTTTAGTATAACGCTTAACATATTTTACTTCTACTAACCTTAAGAAAACTAAAATTTTCTCTCTATATCTTTTAATATCAAATTCGTTCAAAAAGATGGGTTGCTTTCGTTATCTTAACAACGCATATCAAATAGATTGTCTTTATTAATTTCATTCTACATTTCCTGTCCTAAAGACGCATTACATTGTGTTAAAGTAAAGTAAGTAAGAAATTATTCAAAAATATTTTCTCAAATGAGTATTTTGTAAAAAAAAACTTGTAAAGAAGGGCAGTAAGTGTAATAATATACTTATCTTTCAAACATTCTATAAATAATCTCAATTCTTTTGTTTGATTAAAAATGTAATATTAATCAAGGTTTAATGCAAAGAAGCCTTCAAATAATTATGTGACAAATGAGATTTGAAATGTTCAAATAAAAACACTTAGAGAAGTAAATAAACTGTTGTTACTGAATTTGAATGTAATTAAAATGAAGAACTTTAAATATTAGTTTAATTTAATTAAAATAAGGATGATCTCTTGATAAAAATCAATATGTTAAATGGGAATAGACTACATAAGTTATTCACACACATTTAATACAGTGAACATTTTGACGTTGGTGCTTCATCCAGGAACCATAATAATGTAATTCGTATTCTAGTAAGAGGGTGATTCAAATCGTTTTTGTATTTGTGAAGACATATGGCACCATTAAGGTAAGTTGTTTTTACCATTCCGTGCTGTCATCTGTTAAAAGGAGTCGAAATAAATTTGACATTCATTCATAAGTTAGCATTGATTTGGTAATCATTTGCTGACATATACAAATTCAATTGCTGACGTGTAAAGCTGTCCACGCTCTTTTGTGTCGAGCTTCACAGGTAGAGAGATTTGGATTCAATATTATGCAACGTAGAACAAACAAAAAGGAAACGTTAGGTTACGTCCGGGGGATGTTTTCCAAAAAAATTCGAAAATGGGTAATCGGATGAAAAGCTTATGAAGAAGAATTTTTGAGGTGCAAAAGATGTCATGATCATGAATATGAGGGACTAAGATATCTATCTAGTGAGTCATGATGCTAACTAAAAACAAACCATTTTTGGTATCATGAGCACCCTCTCTTAGCATTTCTAAAGACTTATTGAATGACCCTCAATTTCTGTAATGTATTCTAGTAATATCTGGGAGAATACAATTTTTAATTTATACATTATGTATATATTTAATTCGAAAACGCTGGATTTCATTGTCAAATGATTTTTCTTCCATTTATATTTGTAATAGGCAGAGATTACTATTTTTGTCGTAGGTGTAGCAGAAAAGATAAATGACTGTGAAATTCGGTACAAAGAAAATATATGAATACAGATAATTAGGAATGGAAAACTATGTTTTTTGGAGGAACTGTTTTTATCTGTTCATTTAAAAAAAACTATTCTTTAAACTGTTCTTAGATCCGTCTTGTCCTTAAGATCCTTTGAATAAACCTTACAAGGTATTGTAATGAATTTTAATGCTATATAAATACTACATATGTTCACATTATACATTTTAGGAAAAATCTAGTACATTGAATTTTAGAAAACTCTTGTTTACAATTAAACAAACATTAAATGGAATTTTATTTTCTAATTTTATCAACAGAGAGTGAAAAGGAAATATGTCGTTCATAATTACTGAATTCGAGTCTTTTTTATACATTCAGAGTAAATAAATTAACTAAAAAAATCTGAATTCATTATTATATCACATAGTTTATTGTGAATGTTATAGGCAAAAACATTTAATATTTTGAAAAAAAAAAAAAAAACTTTTGCTTTTAATGTTTAACAAGCAATGCATAAGATAGATAAGATTCTTACATTCTTGCAAAAACACACAATTATTACATAGATATGTCCTTTTTTTAGTTTGCATAGTACCTACAATAACTAAATACTAATTGCATAAAATAGTTTAATTATTTCCCATGTTTTAAGTAAATGGTAGGAATTAATAAAAATGTTAATGAAAATACTTTATGCTTTTAAATTGATATTACACTCTTATTTGCATTCCTATTCGAAAATAATGAGAACATTTTAATGAAACAAAACTTTTTAAATCTATATATATATAAGCGAAATACCACTGACTGACTCATCACGATATCTCTAAAACTATACAACCGATTGACTTGAAATTTGGTACAGTTACTCATTTTGCGATGTAGACGCTCACTAAGAACGGATTTTACGGAATTCTAATCCTAAATGTAATTTTCATCCGTTAATCTTTTCTTATCCATTGGTTATGTCATTTTTGGCGACTTTATCGCTAAAAATGATATGACCGACGCCAAACGGAATATATTTTTTTTATATGTATACTGTGTATTGCTACCAATTCAGTTTACTTGGCGAGATTTGCGCGTGCGAAATGGAAAATACCGAATAATTTAATATTGATGCGCTGATGGAGGATGGATTTATCACCAAATATCTTCCACCGCCAAGTCGAAGCATTTCAATGACCTTGCATTGTGAATTTTAAAAAGCTATTCTATGGTAACCCCAGCTGACTTCCGCCCGCTTTGCTCAGCAAAAAATAATTTTTTATTGTTGTGGAACCTAGACGTAAGTTTTAAATTTATGAGAAAAGTATTTTATTATTAATAATGATTGATAAATTACATTTGTAAATCTAAACGCAATCTTACGAAGATATTGAAGTTGGCTTTTAACAAATGAATAATAACGGTATGTTATTCATATCATTGATAAAAAAAAAATAAGTAGGTGTCAAAATATTTATTGCGATGTACGCATTAACCTAATGTAAACATTTTGCAAATGTTTTGTTTTTGTATTTTGGCAATTTTTAGTTTATGGTTTCTAGGAAATAAACGTTTTTGTTTTTTTAAAATGGCTGGATATTTTATCGTTTTCAGAATTATTTTTAATGATATGATTTTTTAAGAGCTATTCTGTCTATTCAAATGCGGTTTTAGATATGCTGCTAGCATAAGAGTTATCCCTATGTAAAAAGGATAACGTAATACGGGTGATTTCTTGCTAAATTTTTTTACTATACTTTATCTTTTTGTAAGTATTTTTTGTTGAATTTTTAAATAATTTGATTTTAAAAAATTAATTATATTTTTTAACTTGAAAAGTATTTCATTGTAGGTTAATACAAATTGATTTTTCTTATTTACTTTTCAGTTATAGTTTTTAATAATGGATGTTGAATATATTTGGATAGATAGAATACCTACTCCTTTCAAAGTTTTTAAAATTCTTGACGAAGGAGCAAGTTTATTTTTGTCTCTGTCTTTGCTGGTGTTCGGAGACATATCGATGGCGTATAAAATAAGAAATATTATCGTTTCTCACATGTTTAACGACTGGTTTCGGTTTAAATGCTACACTCAAATGCTACCTGGCGCTCCTTATAATACTAACGATTTATATTTTACCGAAAGGTGTAAACCAAACACGTATGGATCTATTTGCGAAATTATGGCGGTGGCAGAGCTATTTCCCTATCAGTTCGAAGTGTATCAAGGCGTCTGCCTTATAGCTTCTGTTGGTGAAACAATTCAGAGAAAAAAAAAATTACGTTTTACGGGAAACTATAATAGTGGACATTTTGATGTTTATATTGAAATAGTTGGATTAACAAATAAAAGTAAAGTTAACCTTGGTGATGATAATGTGAAACAAAATGAAGAAAATGTGTCATCTTTAGTGTTTCATCCTCAAGAAAATGTATCTATGCTACTTTCAAAGACTCAATCAATATCTAACATTAATTTATCAAGTTCAAGTAAATAGATTATTAATGATATAATATCTCTTCAATTAAATAAAGGTAAAAAAAAGAGGAAAAATATTCACAAATTCAATTAGATATGAACAAGTAAGACACGCTGTTGAAAGTATACTCAAAGTCATCTTGAAATACATAGAGAAGCTGCTTCAAAATATACTAAAAGCCATCCTGAAGTACATAGAGCAGCAATACGAAAATACTTTTCTAATAACCCCCCTATGAATCAGGCAGCTGTAATTAATTGCAATGAAAAAAGATCAAAGTTAAATTAGTGCCTTGGATTTCTAAAGCTTTGGTTTTAAATATATATAACAGATATTGACTATTTAAATGATAAAATCGCAGATAAAAAATATCAGAAAACGTTTGTCCTGTTTGTAGTGCCATGCTTTAAAATTGATAGAAGAACCTCCAGGAATGTGCTGCAGCGGTGATCAAGTCCAAATTCTTGCTATTAGATCCTACCCTGAACCTTTGAATAGTCTTCTTAACCATAAGGATCAGCTTTCAGAATATTTTCTTTCTATAATTATTTTGAACCACGGTCAAGTGACGAGGACGACAACTGAGCTGGTACCCCCCTCTCCTAACATCCACACCACACCAACGGGAGGACTTTGGGCCCCGACAGATTTAACGTGCATCCACCCCGGCTACACGGTGGGTCTTTGGCGGCCAAGGATCGAACCCGCGACTGAGCGAAAACCGCCGGCCACGAATCCGAAACCTTGCCTACTAGGCTACCTAAAGATTGGTACGTCAATAATGTTGTTGCGTAATTTAAATCCTCCTAAATTATGTAACAGCACCAGACTCAAAGTGAAATCTCTAAAAAGAAACGTTATAGAAGCGACTATTTTTTACAGGAAAGTATGAGGGTGAAAATATATTCATTCCAAGAATACCATTAATTCCATCAGATTATCATTTTGAATTTAAGCGTTTGCAGTTTCCAGTTAGACTTTGCTTTGCGATGACTATCAATAAAGCACAAGGGCAGAGTTTAAAATTAGCTGGTGTAGATTTACAAAGTGTCTGTTTTTCACATGGTCAATTTTATATGGCATGTTCAAGAGTTAGTTCACGTGAAAATCTAATCAACCTTCAACCAGAAAAACGAATGAAGAATGTTGTCTACAGAGATGTTTTGGAAATGTAGGCATATTATTTCATATTTTTCTAATATTTAACTATTTCTAAAATAAGAATAAGATAAAATAATAATGAATGTAATAATTAAGATAAATAAATTGATATAATAAAAAATAAAAATGTAATTGTCACCTCAAAAATTGCCATGCATTCAAAATAAAGACAATAGAAATGTAATACACAAAAAAATTGTTTCAACAGGTTTAAAAAATAAAAAAATATATATAAAAATGCATTTTTATTTTTATGTTGGCAATTTTTACATGGTTTTGGCCTACTGGGGATTCGCCATGTAGAATAATGGGAACACATCGCACTACACACTACCTCATCGGTGATGCGGAATCCTGTTCAACGACAGATTTACGGACTAAATTACATTTTCATTGATGAATTATTAACACTTAAATACTTTTCTCATATGTTTGAAAGTCATGGATAACCATTATTACAGACAATCAATTTCTAAAATTTTTAAATTCAGATTATAATTAAATTTAAAAATTTCTTGATATTTTACGTATAGGTTCCAAAATATAATATTATCGTCTGCCCAGCGAAGCGGGCGGGTATCAGCTAGTCATTAATATAATTGATCAAATTCATCAAAATATAAAATCAATATATATAACTGGTTTTAGATCAATATATATAAACCTGCAGCAGTAAGCCCTCTTCTAGTTAGTCATGTATTACAAAAAAAACCTAAAATACATGTTGAATACATACCTTCGAAGAATTATACCAGCATATCTAAACTTTTTATGTATTACCTTGAACGTCATATGAATACTTTTTCTATGTTTTCTAAATAATACGTAAGAAAAATGCGAGAATTTTAAAATTTGCTCATAAATATAAATAACAAAACAAATTAGCTCGAAAATAAGAAAAAAAGTACAATTAAATGGAAAACAATTCAGGTTTTGATTCTTTTGGGATCTGAAATAGATTATGAAATGGACAAAAGAACGAAAGACCAATCAGTCGTAGCAACCTGTTCTAGTTCGGAATCGCTTACCCAAATAGTTACCGTTCCTTAACCTGATTTGGTAGGTCTACTGGAAAATTTACCAAAACAGCTTTTATATCTCCAAGAACTTCTAATCCAAATATTTCACATGTTAGCATAAATAGCTCATTGGAAGTTTTTTCTAATTCATTCTAGTTTCTCCAGAACCATTCGATTTCGTTTTTTCATTCTTATTGCTTTTAGGCTGCAGTAAGCTCCATCGAAAACTCTTCTTTACGCGAGTCGGTTAAATTAACCGTGAAAGAGGCATAACTGTGTGTCCCGAGCCCTGTTCATCTGTTGATAGATTCGGCAACTGGTGGATGGTTGGTTTCGGCGAACATTTGATTGCTTCCAGTACAATAGGATGCCCCGAGGGAAGGAGATGGAACAGCCGTCAATATCTTTGGGCTTCTCCGGTGTATAACCTTTCGTAACACGTCATTTACAAGAAGGTTATACATTTGGGAAGGCAGACAGGAGGAAACGACTCAGATTAGTTCAGAACAGCAAATAAAAGATTTTAGGAGGACCGCTGACTCGAGTGTTCTCTCTCTTTCAGATGAACTGGTTTAAAAAGTCGTTTTTTCGACCTCCATAGCATAGCAAATGACAGAAGTGATGGATGATTATAGAAGATTATAGAAGTGAGAGAAGACTACAACATATGACAGAAGTGAGAGAAGACTACGACATATGACAGAAGTGAGAGAAGACTACAACATATGACAGAAGTGAGAGAAGACTGCAACATATTACAGAAGTGAGAGAAGACTACGACATATGACAGAAGTGAGAGAAGACTACAACATATGACAGAAGTGAGAGAAGATTACAACATATGACAGAAGTGAAGGGATATTACAGCAGACGAGAGAAACGAGGAAAGATTATAGTAGATGATACAAGTGCTAGAGACAGCTGACAGGAGATTGGAGAAATCACCCGTTGCCGTAGAGTTAATAAAGAAAATGAGTTGCGATAAAGAGATTGAAAGTTTACTACGAAAAAGTTAAGTTGTACTTCCGTCTTAAGGTTTAAAGAGATAATTTTAGACTGTAAAATGAGAAAAGGATCTATGAATGGAAAGGGAGTCGGATAACGTTTATCAATTCTATTACTGACTCGTATCGGATTAGTTTTTGACAACTAAGAAACTTTTTTAACATTAGTCTTCAGTTTTTGAAGAGTGCCGAGACCCGTTCCACACATATAATAGTTTAGATATTGAATTTCAAGTTTTCTATGATCCAAATAAAAAATATCAATCGATGACCCCCTTTTCGTTCGACTTTTCAGATTAGAAACCGAACATTTTATTGATTTTTGTTTCTACTAGATTTATACGGTAACATAAAATTAATTTGCTTACACTTTGCTGTGTTGAATATAATACTGCATTGGTAGCACACAACTGGAAAAATACATAATAACGGAAAGAAAAAGATATTTATTAAATTTAACGTATATACAGAGCATACTTCTACCCACCTGATAGGAAGAAAAAAATGCCATTCTATTTATGCTGGCAAAACATCCACACAGTGCGATCTATTTATAAAAAATACATCTTATTGCTTATGTTTAATTTTATTATTCACAATACATTTCACTAGTGATGGAGTGGTCCTTGGACAGAAATACAACCACGGTGTTAAGAAGTTTCCTCCCAAATTCAACTATTTTGCGTGTTAACCCCTCAGAACTTTGCGTCTTGGCGAAAGTTTCTTTCTCGCCAAATTTTTAATCTTACACTTATACTTCTTATTTTTACAAATTAGATTTTGTACTGATTGTAGTAGGGGAAAGCCAGCTCTCATAATTCTGACAAGAAACCATAAATTTCTGGTCATAATAAGTATATAATAGTTGTGTTTGTTATGATTAAACTTTTGAAATAATCTAATTATTCGGATGTAATGATTTATGGACAAGAAATAAAATTACATAGAGTATGAAGTACACAATAACTTGTAATCAAATAATTCTAGTAAATTATTTTAAATATTTGCACCTTTTAAACCTATTTTGTAGAACAGTATAGTACTAACTCAGAAAGGTTTTCATAATTTTACAGATATGCAAAAATTATCGTAACAAAATTCTTCGGAAAAGGTTTCAGATGTAAAAGATTAAAAGCAATTTTTCATTATCTATTTCAAATGTATCCGTTTGGAACTAGTATCAACTGTAATATAAGCTGTAAAATGACATGTGGATTGTTCTATTAGTCCTTGGAAAATCCAAGAAATGGCACTTGTAGCATCGAAATTGGTTTGTTTTTAATAAGCAAGTATCATGGCTCATTAGACAGCTGTCTAAGTCTCAGTTATTTCCATCTCATGGTTTCATTTTCATTGTAGATTGAAGGCGAAAACATTTGTGTGTTTCCAAAAATGAAAAAAAAGTGAGTTTCTCGAGCGATGATTAACACTTATATTTAAAAAGGCTTATCACTGAAAGAGAAATATGTTCATTTGGATGACGATCCTATACTTGTAACTGTTTACAATTGTGTGTGTAAATAAGTTTAAGCGTGACAGTGCATCGACATAAGATGAATGCCTTTAGGGACGTCCAGTGGAAGTGGACACTTCCGGAATGATTGAAAAAAATCCACGATATGGTTCTGAGTGATGGACGAATCAAATTGCGTGAAATAGTTAATTCCACCGATATATCCCAAAAAAAACCAGTATTTCCAAATTTGCTCAATAGCTTAGGAGTGAAAATTTTTTTGGTGAGGTGGGTACCGTGTTTGCTCTTAGAAGGAAACAAACGCATCGTGTGGTCGATTCTGAGGTTATATTGGCGCTTTTTCTTTGCAATACCGAAGAGTATTTGCGTCACAATTTTACTGCGGACGAAACTTGGATGGACTACTAAACTACCGAGACAAAGAAACAATCAAATTAATGAATTTTTGGAGCGAACGGGCTCGGAAGAAGGCAGAGACAGTAAAATCGGCAGAAAACGGGATGGACATGGGCTTTTTGGGTTGCATGAGGCATCATCTATAAATATTACAAAGAAAAAGAAAGACAATTCATGAGAAGTATTATGTGTCACTTTTGCTTCGTTTGAAAGAATATATGAAGAAAATACCTCTTCATTTAAAAAGAAAAATATTCTCTTTCATCAAGACAATGCACTGATGCACACCTGCGACGTTTCGATGGCTAAAATCGTGGAAATAAAGTTCAAATTATTACAACATCCCCCAAATTCACTTGTTCTGTCCGCAGTGATTCTTTTTTAAATTCCTACTCTTATAGCTCACACTCTCCCAATATATATTAATATGTATCTTATTCAAATTTTCATTCGTTAATAAAATACTTTTTTTCATCCACTCAAGTTCAAATACAATTTTTTAAACTTGTAGTGGATGACACTTGATGTTAATACAGTTTTTATCAAATATTAATTCATTTAATTAAATTGAATTGTTGAAAATGCAGTTTAGCCAAACCACTTGGCGCGATTTCAAAAATTTCTGAATTTGGCGATTTTTTTTGGATGAACATTAAATCCGTGAAACGGACCAAGGTAGCCACATTTGGCAAAATACCGCCAAATAATTCCTGTCGCCAAGGGTAGTTGGGCTAAACTGCATTCCAACAATTTAATTTACCGGATGAATTAAGAAACAAGCCAATGCTTCTACTATGTCATTTGTCTTGCAATGGCAAATTTGGTAGAACTTCGGCGTAGAATCCTCATGCCTTCGGATCGAATCTTGTAGAAGCATAAATTTTTTCTGGTTGATTTTCAAGTAATTAATTTTAGTTTTTATATGGGAGAAAAAAATTTCTCTTATATAAGATATTTAGCAGGATTTAAATTTAGGAATAAATACCATCTGTGACGAAGCGTGTACATCGCTGGAAAAAAAATTCTTTTGCCACTTAATATTGTGATTCTATCATATCTATATACATATTTATATTAATTGTAATTATTTAATTAAAAGTAACCAAAATAAAAAAAATCTTTGTTTACCTAAGTAGGGTTTGACTTAAAATTTTTATTTCTATGTTACTTGTTATTTCCATACATAAAAAAATGGCTCGGCGGACAACGGCTTATGTCGAACGAAGAGGTCTTCGCCCAAACAGATACCTATTAAAAGAACCTACTGAAATTTTAATTTTTGCATAGCTTTAAAAATTTGGAGAAACGCTCGGGGAAATGTGCAGAGCTAAAAGGATATTATGTTAAAAAATAAAAATAAAAACTCTTTTACTTAAAAAACTTGACTTATTGAACGACCGTAATTAATAAGATGTCATAAATTGTTTCCTATCACAGATAAATAATACTTTTTTAACACAAAATTGTTCCTATATACGTAACATAATCATTTGGGTATAAAAATATTAATAAAATTTTCATTACTTTTTCTACATTTCCAAATTTTGAGGTTATGTTTCCCAATTTCTTACATACTGGTATTCTAGACAAACAAAATCTAGTCGTGTTTATCTACCTAATTCTAACCCCAACAGTCTCTTGGAATAATGTAAACTGGAATACTTTAAATCGAAGGGAGTTTAAAATTCCTAACATAGGACTGTTTGGAAGTTTAGTGAATAAAATGGTTCGTTATCTTGGCCCTAAATTACAATTTTTGGTCCCAAAAGCTCGTTTTCCCACTCTAATGGAAGATTAACTAAAAGAAAGAACTCAACTTATAAAATCAACAAATGGAATTCTATAAACCCAAAATATTTGTGTTATTTACTGTTTTTTGCTTAAGAAATGAAGTAATCAAATCCTTGTAGTAAAAACTTTCTTAAAAATAAATTTTAAAAAAACAGAGAATGTATATTTGCACCAACCGAATATTGTTCTTCACATAAACGTAAAAAATTGCCAGATGTAAAATTCAGTAAAGTTCTTTTTGGTTTCTTTCGATTCTGCCTTAAGTGTAAAAATTCTCTATTACCTTTCTCCACTTTAAAAATATACACCAAAGATTCCTTTTCTATTAAATAGCTTTCCCAAACGAATATTATCGTCTGAATGGAAGAGGATAAAGGTTACCGGGAAAAAATATAGAATTGAGT
The DNA here is from genome assembly GCA_019974015.1 of Nephila pilipes. Taxonomy (NCBI): domain Eukaryota; kingdom Metazoa; phylum Arthropoda; class Arachnida; order Araneae; family Nephilidae; genus Nephila; species Nephila pilipes. The sequence goes on from BMAW01126236.1 coordinate 35,958, forward strand.
CTTTATGGTTTTGTGAAGCCTACTTCTTGTTGTACCATATTACTCTTTCTCCCTACAATTTAAAATGCATTTTGAGATGAAAGCAGTCGACAGTTTGTATCTTCCTCGAAAATGATAAACATCCATAACCGTGAGAAAACTGCCTGGTGTTGTTTGGCCATTTTAAACTTTTGATTGCTTTAGTGGCCTTTTAGAAGAACCATTCTCAATTGTGAAATATACTTGAAAAAAAGCAAAAAATAGCCATACATTTATTGTAAAAGTTAATACTTTTTATAAGAAAATGTATGCTATTTTTTTATTATTTCATTTAAAATTATATTTCCTTAAAAAGATAACATTTAATTGATCGTAAGAAAAATCAAATTAAAAACATTTTTTACTTGTCATAGCTTTTCCCTTTTGGCGGGGATAAGTTTTTCAAAATTTAGGTGGTAGAGGACAATTGATATTGATTTCCGGTGACGTTTCGAATATTTGACTTTTCGTACATTGGGACCAAAGAAAATTTTTCCTTGTCGTTTTTTCCCTGCACAATTATCAACTTCACTAAAGGGATTCTCCCTCAGCTTCGTTATTAAGACACATTTAACTTCTGTCGTAACTTTTTGAAGAGAGCCAACGCATATTCCTCCTCCAGTATCATTTTGATGATATGAATAGGAGTATTCTTAACGATATTTGTTGAGAACATTATATTTTCAGCCATTATTGCAACTGATATTCATCTCCTCCTTATTGTGTTGTTTTGCATTTTGTAACAGTTTCTGTTTGTCATCATCGGTTGACTGGATTAGAGTTGGTGGGTTAATGTGAAGCCTGCGGTATAGACGGTTGATTACTATTTTGGATTTATGTTTGGTTTTCTTAATTACACAAATAGATAGTAGTGTTTTGCGTTGGGGGTACATGTAGTCATTAATTTTAATAGTCATTAGTCAATCCTTAGGTTAACGTTAATGCAAATGGAAGAGAGAACTGCGTGTGAACTAAAACGCTTAAAATGGAATAGTGGTCTTCAGAATTAATAATCATTGTACTGCCATAAAATAGCCTTTAATAAATTAGAAGTTAATTATTCCTCGCGCACATCAATCCTTATTCATCAAATAATTAATATGTATCAAAAACATTAATTATAAAATTTATTAAATATTTAAAAATTCAGTACAGTTATAACTTGCAACACCATAATTAAGCGCTACCTTCCATGTACTATTAAACGTAACCAGATGGCGCCACATGTCCTTTTTGGTTAGAAGCGCAAGCACGTTGAATGTGACAAGCGCAAGCACGATGGAAGACACAGACTTCTTTAGCAGAATGATGGAGTGATGTTCGTGAATCTGTATTTTATATATGTTTCGTATCCTGTCTTACGTTGTGGAACGTGTCAAGTATTTAATAACATTTGTTCCTGAAATCATCCCCGCTGTTCATTATTTTGTCCTGAAATAACAACATTGGAGGGATGCAAACTATAACTTGCTTGATATTACTCTTGTGTAATCTAGTTGGCTAACACTATTAAGTCAGTATTATTCATAAGCGTAATTTAATGTAATTGAAACTGTTTTTAATTGATTCAAAAATTTTTTTAATTTTTTTTTTTTTTTTTTTTTTAACATTTTTTATATTTAAGATAATAAAGTTTACTATTTAACAATAATTGTTGAACATCAGTTTTTCCTTTCAATAATACTGTGCGGTAATGATAAAGTAAGAAATTATACACACAGAATAAAATGGTGACAAAAATAGCTTTTATTCTAAATTTTTCTTCTACGAATTGAAGTAAATTTCAGATGCTTTATGATAGCAGTAAGATATTTCAGAATATACTTTTCGTAAAGTAGATAGTTTTACTATCAACACGAAATTAATGTGTATTTTGGTACTAAATTCTTACAGTCTATGCTGACATCCTGTCACGTCCTAAATACTGTTTATCATATTATAATTTACTGTCTGGTGTTTCATTTCCATTGTCTTACATCTATTAAGTCATCTGTTTTAAACTCATTACTTGGGGGAAGGAACCATAACTTGTTGTGTTGTGATACAAAATTGGTTTTTTATATAATATTTTAAGATTTTAACACAGACGTTTCGTATCTAGGGGTTTTTTTAAAAAAAAAATGTTGCAAAAATTTAAATATATGTTTGGTGCAGTATATTCAAAAAAAAAAAAAAAATCAATGCATGAATTACAACATTCACAAACGCAGAATAAATAAAATATTTTTTTTTCATTACATGAAACAAACACTAGATTTATAGATAATTCATCAAATTGTAAAATCATTTATACATTTCCCCATAGTATAAGGCCGGTTATCCAGCCATTTTATTCGATATGGGAAACAGTTTTTTATTTAAAATCCATTAAATTATTCATTCAAAAATGTCCCTAGCTAAATATTTATTATTCAATGGAATTTGTAAGATAATTTAGATATATAAAATAATTTGATATCTGTATTATGTTTGTTTTCGCAATTTAACTACATAAAGAAATGCAAATAAAATATTATATGATTAAAAATACTCCTTTATTTGTGAAAAAGAAAAAAAAAATGGAAAAATCTGAATGCTAAAAAATCGTTAATATATTTGAAATTGTATATGTAATTTACGCATTCATATATCTTTCTTAAATACTATTGATTTCCTTTTAAAACAATATAATCAAATTATGGTAAATTATTTTTTTTTAAAACAAAATTAAAAAAAAGCTATAATTCAAAGTTCCAAATTACGACTCTTTAAATCATAAATCATTATATAAATGTTCTTGAAACTGAACTTGATTGAAAGAGAGAATAATTTAATCCAAATTTAAAAGCAATATAGCTTTATTTTTTAAACAGATTGATTCTGATAAATAAGTATGTATCCATGAGGGATATTATAATTCAGATTACTAGTCTATAGTTTACATATTTCGAATTTGTTTTTCAGAAGCTCTAGAGTTTTTTCAATGTTAGAATAAATAATGTTACCTATGTTTTTAACAAATTAAAATCAACGGATGATTTAATAATAATACAATATTTATAAATGAAAAATATTCTATTTTGAAATACAAAATAAACTTTATCAAAACAAAAAGGTATAAATAATTAAATGGTCATTAACAGTTTAAAAATGTATATTTTTAAAATAGAAAATAATTTAAATCTTATGGAATAAGTAACGCCATACAAACAAAGGCCAGAAGCAGTTTTTTCAGCATTATTTTACCAAACATTATTATAAAAGCACTCAAATTGTGTGGTATATTTTATAATCAAAAACTGATAAAAAACAATTTGTAGACGAGTTCCTCCAGGCTCCCATGAACCCGCCATTTTGATTTTGTGAATGCAATGTTATAATTCTATGTTATTTCGACTTTAATTCTGACATCTTTACTATCTGATCTCTTTAAATGATATCAAGTGCATGTGAAGGAGCAAAATATAATGAAGGATTCTGTGTAATTACTTTTTTTCCTCAGATTTTTACAAATATTTTTACCTCTATTTTAATGATTCCTTTGTGAGTTATTTCGGTCTTTTAAATTTTTTTAAAACACTTGTAAAACACTGAGGGAAGAAGTAATTCCACAGAAGCATTTATTATTTTTTGCTCTTTCAGATGCACTTTATTGCATTCAAATCGATTCATTTCAGTTAAAAGTTTATTAAGAAGAAAAAGCAGACGATTATATTTCTTTCTTAAACATATTTTCATTAATATTATTTGTTAACTTTTTGCGTAGTAGGAGACGATCAGTTGTATATCTTTTGAAATATGGCAATGTTTAAAAAAAGCGCTTGGGTTCATTTTTTTTTTCTTTTGGTAAAATACAGTGGAATTCTAGAAACGCTTGGAGTATTTTTTTTAATCATAAAAATATCAGATAACTTGCCATTTATATTTGAAGGTTAAGAAATTGGGTAGATTTCTAGAAAGTAAACAACGCAAATAGTTTCTAAGAAAAATTGGACAGAATTTCTTCTTTAGCACATTAATCATAGCACGTGTAAATTCAAATTTTACTAAGCATCTTGTTTTCATGACGGGAAAAAAAATATTCAACACAGAGGTCTAAGGAAACTTTAAACTTTTTAAATCCATAATTGATCTTGAGATGTTTTTCATATTTAAAAAAAAAAATTGGATCGAACATGAACCGTAAATAAAAATATTTTTTTGTACGAAAAATAAAATAGTTATATATTTTCGAAAGAAATTGCTTGATTTACATTAAGAACTTCTGAAGCAGATATTTTCAGAATAATAAAAATAGGAGTCCCTCACTATTAAAGGGTCTGGTTAGATTTTTACTGGAATTTTATTCGATGCATTTTTTTCGTCCTTCATAAATCAGAAACGCTTGCAAAATTCCTTAATACATGTTTTTCTCCCAAACGTTTCCTTACTTTTGATAATAATCTAGGCTGACGATTAAATACTTTGTCTATTATATATTATTTTTACGAAATTCAGTGACATTTAGATGAACTGTTATTGGTAATTAGGGATTAGTTCTAAGTAAAGGTTCTATAGAAATGAATAGAATGCGTTATCTATTTTCATTCGAATTTCCCTGCATAAAACTTTATCATCATTTTCAATTTAGAGTTGAATCTTTCTACCATTTAACTCGATAGAATTATGAGTTCCTTTGAGAATATAAAGGATCTCTTAAATTATTATATAGAACAGGCTGTTCAAGAAATTGCATAGTATTATTTTAATCAGAGAGAAAATAAATTAATTTTGCGGTAAACTGAGCATATAATTAAAATCGCCGAATGTTTGACAAAATAACTGTACCGTATTTTAAAACAGCCAGCATTGGATTATATGACAAGATGTTTCTCGTAATTATTCAAAGCAGAATAAACAAAATACTTCAGGTAATAGTGTCTCCATGAAAATAATGAGTATTTCGCTTGACGATACAATGAATTTAAATATAAAGGGTTATTCTTGTTTTTAAGTTATTCGAGTAATTATATCCCATTTGCTAACATGATACTGAATTATTTCTCATAGGGATATTTTGAATAAATAAAAAAAAACCTGACAAATTGTATTACTTTAACTAGAAGAATTGTTTTGTTTAAAATAAAATGGAAATAGTATACAATAGTAAATTCTGTTGATGACATTAGTAAAATTTGTTATTGAAATGTTCATTTTCCTTAACGAAAATGATTATCGTATTAAAAATTGCAGGAGTAAACAAATTTTAAAGAAAGAAACTATTAAAATATAACTAGGCTTCAATCAATAGGTTTTTATTTACTTAAATTTTTTCCATTTAATATTTTTTGTAGATAAATTATAAGATGTCCACATAAGATGAAAAAAGAATGTTTCCTGGTTGCTGGTTGGCAAGGTATAATAACCGATCAATTGAAAAGTCCCCGGCCTGACACATAGATGGCACTACTAGAATTAAATCCATATGTTTATTAGTTATCCCTAACCCTCAAAAGATGCGTGTATAAATTTGACAGCTGTCGGATCATTAGTTTGTGAATTATAGCATTTTGAGAGAAGCAACTTTAGTTATTGTGAAAAATATGGATGAAAAGGAATGTCGCGTGTTGATAAAATATTGCTTTTTGAAGGGAAAAAATAAAGTTGAAGCAAAACCTTGGCTTGATGCCGAATTTCCGGACACTGCCCCAGGAAAATCAACCATCAGGGATTGGTATGCTAAGTTTGGACGTGGTGAAATGAGCACCGAAGACGGTGAACGCAGTGAACGCCCCAAAGAGGTTGTTACCGACGAAAACATTAAACATATCCACAAAATGATTTTGAATGATCGTAAAATGAAATGGAATGAAATAGCAGACACTCTAAAGATATCAACTGAACGTGTACATCATATCATTCACGAATATTTGGGTATGAGAAAGCTCTGAGCAAAGTGGGTGCCGCGCGAGCTCACTTTTGACCCAAAACAACGACGAGTGGATGATTCGGAGCAGTGTTTGAAGATGATCAAGCGTAATAAACCCGAGTTTTTGCGTCGATAGGTGACAATGGATGAAACATGGCTCCATCATTTCCCTCCGAAGTTCCAATCGACAGACATCCGAGTGTACTGCACACGATGAACCCGCTCCAAAGCGTGGGAAAATGCAACAGTCGGCTGGCAAGGTTATGGCGTCTGTATTTTGGGATGCGCATGGAATAATTTTCATTGACTACCTTGAAAAAGGAAGGACCATCAACAGCGACTATTACATAGCGTTATTGGACCGTTTGAAAGACGAAATTGCTGAAAAACGGCCGCATTTGAAGAAAAAGAAAGTGCTGCTTCACCCAGACAATGCACCGTGTCACAAGTCAGTGAAAACGATGGCAAAAATCCATGAATTGGGCTTCGAATGGCTTCCTCATCCACCGTATTCTCCAGATCCAGCGACTATTTCCTGTTCTCAGATCTCAAAAGAAGGCACGCTGGGAAGAAATGTTCGTCGAATGAAGAGGTGATCGCCAAAACTGAGCAAAGGACAAATCGTACTACAAAAATGGTATCGAAAAGTTGGAGGGTCGCTATAATCAGTGTATCACCCTTGAAGGGAATTATGTTGAATAAAAAAAAACTAATTTTGTCAAAAAAATGTGCTTTACTATGGTAGGCCTCGGACTTTTCAATTGACCTGTTATTTGCCCTAAGTCACGTTATTAAGTATTTATCCCATAATTCAAGTCAAAAAGCTGAACTTTTAAATCTAAATACGATATGTGTATTGTTGGAGCAACTTATTTTTGTCTTGAGCATGAAATTGGGATACGTACTATCAAAAATAAGAATTATCTTGAATGAGAACTTTTAGAGATATGACAAAAATTACCATTATCCGTTACTTGAAATTTAATGTAATCAGTTTCAAGATTAAAAGCAAAGATAAGGAATCCTTATCCGTTACTAAATTGTATGTTTTGAAAAGGAATTTGTAAAATTTATCTTTTTTCAATTCCTTGTTTCAGTTTAAATACTTACGAAGCGGTATCGTAAAAATTTTAATTACTACAAGAAAATAACCGAGATATTTCTTTAATATTATTTTTGTAAACTAATTTATCATTATATGTATAATGTTGCAAAAATATCTATTAATGAGGATTTGTTCGATTTCAGAAAGTCATTGTTGAAAGTTACCCCCGGAATCGATAATTTTGGTTCTATAATAATCGAGATAAAAACTTAATTTATTTTATGATTCTTGAGAATTCTCTGCATTGTCACCATCCAGAGAGTTGTATGTACTATTCTCCCAGCTTTTCCTAACATTTCGAAGGCTGTTATTGTAGAACGCAACAGCTGAACACTGCCTTAACGATAATTCATGTTATCTTCAAACAATGGCATCCTGGAACTTATCAAATCAGCAGAGTTAGCTGTAATTTACAATATTATGTAAATAAGGCTTAATTAATTTGCCAAAATTTTTTATAAAGATATATCGGTTATTACTTAATAATAGTTGAAACTTTAACATGTACATCGTACTTTTGTGACGTGAATTGCATTCTTATTTTAAATTTGACTTTTGTTAAGCTATTTTCCTTTTATTAAATTATTATATTTTATATTATGCATTATATTATTAGTGTACTATTTATTATTATTTATTAAATTAGTTCTTATTATTCAGTATTATACTTTTAGAATATTATATTTTTCATTTTAAAATGAAATTTATAATTATAAATGACGGAATAAATTATTATTTCGAATATTTTTATACAAATATGTTATAAACATTTTTATTATTATTATTATTATTACAACGTTTTTCTGAATTTCACTTGGTGTGTGTGTGTGTGTGTATGTGTGTCATCAAATTTTCGATCGTTGATTTAACCAACTTCCCATCAAGCTAGAGCTTTGAAATTTTGGGAATCGTTCGTACTCGCCTAACAATGCAATATTTAGACGTTTGCGACAAGTTTTAACTGATATTTCAATAATTTTAATAAGTCAAAATATCCTTTCCCCTCGGCGCTTTTAGGATTGAGGAAAAAAATTCTTTCCCCCATTGGGAACACCGGGAATTCCACAAACGTCGCATGAAGTATCGTAAAAGTTTCCTACTCACAAAGGGGAGATAGTAAGGGTTGCTGACTTTTAGTCTGTAAACATTCGTAAGAAATAAAGATTCTAATATTTGGCGCCATGTAACAATAATTTTTTTCTGAATTCCGGTTCCCATTTTTAATAGAATGACTTACAAACTTTCAAATGCATGTTTTGATTTTATATTATGGATTTTTTAATACTCTCACAAATGTTTCTTTTTAAGTAAATTTTAAAATTAAAAATTATGTTTTCTAGAATTTGATGTACAGCATTTCAGAAGTACTAAGAAAGTAGAGTTTAAATAATTGGCATGTCGACTAGAAATCATGAATTAGTAAAAATGATTAGATACATAACTTTTATTTGCTCCATTCGTAATTTTTTAATCTACGCAAATTGCTAAAAATAACTTAATCTGAAAAAGAATTTACTGTATCCTTTGCTTAATTATGAGATAAATTGATGAAGGATATGGTGCAATATAGGCTAGTATCCCTTAAGTATTAGAAAAATATTATGGAAATATTAATAAGGCATTATATAATAAATATATTATGTCTGTTAAAATAATTTCAGAATTTTTTTTAAAAAATTTATTCTTATTTTTGTGCAATGTTTTCATGTTCCTTAAGAAAGAATAAAGTTCGTTTGTGTTTTGCCCACGTTTTTGGGTTTGGAAGAGTATGAAGCGTAATACATGTAGATTTATCTACACTTAGCTAATCATACACAAATTAGCCTCACCTCACCTCCACGCGGTTAGATTTGATTATCCAAAAATATTTGGAAACTAAGAAAGAAAGCCTTGTATGAGTTGTAAAATGTTTCAGTAAAAGTATTTAATAAATGATTGATTAAATTGAAATTATAATTCAATTTTTTATGTGTTTATCACGTGTTTGTTTTAAATTTAATGTATAATAATTAATATACTTTGTCATTATATAAAAACGTTGGTTTTTATTAAAGAATATTTCCCCTAAAAACATCATCCCAGTTATTCTACATACTCACTGTCAGATCATGTGAATAAAATTAATGAAAGCGATTTAATTCGCAATAGTAAATTTGGTTTCACTTTATAGAATTTTATTCCACGTAGGAAATATCTAAACATAGTAAACCTCTTTATAAAAATAAAAGAAAAATCTGCGATATTTTTGAAAATTTTTAATTGTTCATTTTTAATTAAAATAAAAGGACGCTGTCAAAAACGCTTATAATTTATTTTAAAAAAATAAACTTCATTATCTGTCAAAAACTAAAAATAAAAATGGACATATTTTACCAACCCGAATTAGACCAGTCTTTAAAAACTTCAGCGTTTTATTTAATATTTTTCGTTATATTTCTTACAATTCAGTGTAATAGAAAGATTTGTAATAGAAGTTTTGCGGACTACTCACGACAACAGGAAAGTTGTCGAGTATTCACAAAATACACTTCACTCGTGCGCATTGTGAGTAAATATTGACTCTAAATAAAACACTATCACTATTAATGCGACATTTGATTAATTAAATAAGATTTATTGATTAGAGGGGTTACTTCAGGAGAGGATAGAATTAAATTGTTACAAAAATCTCGTCCTAAGGGACAGTTTGGTGAAAGAGCTTCAATAGGGAGGGAAAATGCACTTTATTCACATATATTCGGACAAGATAAAAAAACAGAGGTAACAAAACTGGGTCAGATCTGCGACACAACAGGAGAAAATACTACAATTGTGCAGATCATCATCCCGAACATGATTGATCCTAGTGCATCTACATATACTGCATGCTTGTAAAAAAAGGAGTGGGAGAAAAAAGAAATCATAAATATATAATAATAATTTACATATGTTATCAGAAGTCACCAAAAATAAGGGATATTGAATTTCTTTATGTATGATTATTTTCTAAAAGAAAAAAAAGGCAAAGTAAAATATTTTCTAAAATATATTTTTGACAATTTATGAATTCCAGTCATTTTTGCTCGTGCTGTAAATTTAGTGTTAATGTGTAACAGTTTAATGCAAAGGAAGCTGAAAGCTCTTATTTATATCAACCTTCTCGAACTCATAAACGCATAAAACTACTACTTTTTCCTGAAATTTCATCTATCATACTACTTTGAATGCCTTAAATGCCCTGAGAGATTAAAATGTAAAAGAGTTTTGCTTCTAATTTTATTTTTTTAATTTGAGAAATTATTATTCTAATAATTTTCTTACAAGTTTTCAAATGTGTCAGAAATCCGGAGGAAAAATATAATTTTAATGAATACTTCATTTTCTTATTATAATACACACTTCTTTTATACAAGTGTTTCGAAGCTCAAGGGCAAAAATTTAAAAGGTGATGTAAACATCTAAACAAGCAATTTTTACCCTACAATGCATAGACGGAGAGCAAGCGGTTAGTCATATTTCGGGAGGCATAGCGATGTACAGTAATCAGAATAAGGCCATTCCTCCTAAGCTCCAATGTAGAAACGACGATGTATAAGAAAACTTGCGCTTTCTACTTTCCATTACAGAGCCATTTAGAAGTTCGTCACTTGGTCTTCAACTGTGCATTATAAGGTCAAAACTGTTTGTTTATATGTTTTCTATCACCTCTTATAATTTTGTCCATTAGTTTCGAAACCCCCTGTATAAAAGCCATTGTCTGGGTTTGAAAAGGAAAGTACAAACTCCATAGGAATAATCGATACTTTCAAGAAATCAAAATGGTTGAGAAAGGGATGATTAAAAGATTCATAACGAACAAAAAAAAGAAGTAAGAGAATAAAAGTAATATAATATTTCGAATATTAATTAACAACTCAATTCAGAGAAATTAGTTATACATAGATTTTCAGGAAAGTGGTAATTATGTTTCTTAATATATGCAGTAAAATTAAATATACAAAAAAATAATTCTGCAAATTTATAGCACCATGTTTTGGAAATCACCAAACAAAGAAAAGTGACTCCCGGATAATTAATAAGTAATTAATAAAAATTCCTTTATGGTATTTTGTGACGACATTTTGTGATAAATGCCACTTTTGGGTTGTTCCTCTTGTCTGTCACCTGAACGTTTAATCATAAGATCTAAGTTTCATCACAAGTTCAAGTACACGCAAAACAAATTAAATGTTAAATTCTGTCTGAGATACAGTTATTTAATCTTTTATTCTTCTATAATTTGTTAATTAACAAAGAGTTTACCTTATTTATCCACGAATACAAGAAGTTCTATAATCTATCAAGGAATTCTCTTACCGGAATAAGATGATAGTACCTCCTGTTATTGAATTGACAGCGTCGAATCCTAATCTCCAACAATCTGATAAACACATCAGAATACTTCCGCTCATACCACACTAACACTCTCCTTACTACTGAAACCTTAACCGTCTCCAATTTAGTTCTCTGTTGCTTGTATACGACTTGATTACATCTATTCTCGCCTCATCCGAAGTTTACTTAATTTGCATCACGTTTCATTTGATTGGGAAGCAGCTGGGAACATGAATGTAAAATCAGAGTGAAACTCCAGATGTTAGTTAAAGGGAAAAAAATCAGAAAATTCCATATTACTCCTTGTTGGCAATAAATATGGGTGAACAAAACAAACCAAATAAAAAAAAAAATTACTAAAAATCTTATTAAAAACTATACTGAAAAAAATAATCCAATTAATTTCTGCATAAATTTTATTAAAAGAAATTTAAATGATTTCCTTATTCCGCTCTCAACCTATTCAAAATCTATTCCAAAAATCAAATCATCATCATGATAAGGGAAAATATGTATTATACGATAATTTAACTCATCATTATTCTAAGTGAGCTGCTTTCTCTTTTTTCAAGTAGCGAATGATCGGAATCAAAAGGACATAAACATATTCTGATGATTCAGGAACTGCATTCAAACCGGTCAAAACTGAAGCTTAAGTTATTTGAATGCGATCGAGTGAATCGATTTTGGACATCCAAGCAATTTTTATTTCATTTCGTAAGATAACGGTGATATACGACTTCATTATGCTACTTCTATTCCTTTCAGACAAAATTCTGAATTATTTTCATTGGAGTGTAGAATAATATTTAGAGTTCGTTTTTATAAGATGATGATCGTAATCATGAAAATGTTTTGCTAGTGTCATGCATAAACACTTAAATATATATTTTGGGACACATATTATAAATACTCGGAAATACATTGGAATAATTTTTTTCCTATAAAAATAAACTTTATTGCTGTTTAAACTTATGAACCTTTCATATGTCCTAAAAATGATAAGCACACATTCAAATATATACGTACTTCATTAATCACTCATATATATATATATATATATATATATATATATATATATATATATATAGGATGTTTCGATACTCGTGCAAAAATGTTAGGAGTGATAGAAAACAAATAAACAAACAATTTTCGCCATAGAATACACAGGCGGAGAGCAAGAGGTGAATCGCTAGAAGATACTGTAATGGAAAGGATAAGGCGTGAGTTTTCTTACACATCGTCATTTCTGCAATAGATTTCAGGAAGGAAACAAAGTGCAGTAAATAGGAAAATGGTATTTGTTCTCGTATGTATCAGAGGTTCGCAAGGTTTTAATATTATAATTTTAGAGGTCTGTACTCTTAAATTGATATAATTTTACTTCTGAAGATTCAGTTAACTACAAATATACATTGTTTTAGAAAAATATGTCTGAAAATCGTCTTATTGAGTAGAAATTAATTTCGACAAAAATATCACTCAACTTGGTTGAACAAAAGAAAATTAGCATATTTAAGCTTCATGTGAGAATTTTCATTTTATAATTAACACAATAGTGCGTTTCTTTGAAATACAACTCTCTATAAAATTAAAAGAACATTGAAAAAAATCACTCATGTGGTAAATATTAATACAATTTATTAAAAAAAACCAAATGTTAGCTATTTTCGTATTCTGCTTTAAATTATAATTTATTTTAAATTACTATTCAATATATTTTATGAATTAATATAGAAATGTCATTAACATTTTCATTAAATACAAACTTTTTATAATTTTATCATTCGCTTATTTAAATTCATATGCATTATAAACGAATTAAGAGTAAAATAAGAATCTGCTTGGAAATTAAAAAAAAATTCCAGAATTTTCATGAAATATAAAAATAACTATTATTTTTACCTGAAAGTTAATTCTTTATGGAAAAGGTAATGAAAATTATAATAAATTCTTACCTCTTCCCCCCCTTCCCATGGAAAACTAATACAAAAGTTTTTGAAAACAATTTTGGATTTTTTTCTCTAGTACAAACTGTACTTTTTTCCCCCCAGAAATTACTTTCTCTTTTGAGTAATAAAATTCGATGTTGTGCTAGACTAATAATATGCTGGTTATTGAATCCTATAAAAAAACCAGCTTTCTGTCGGTCTTACATATCCAGTAATACCATTATCCGTAAGAAATAAACCTACCTTCAATGATTAATTTAAAATTTCTTAAATATATTGGTCGTTTCTGTTAGCTTTTATTCTGAATTTCATCTACATCTTGTCGTAACAATCAAAACATACAAAACTTCTCTACAACAATAACATTGCCGTCATAAAACAACAAAAAGAATGAAAGCAAACAATTCTACGGGAAAAAATCAATCAAATTAAATAATAAAATTGGCGCAAATGAGATAAAATATTAAAGTAGATAATAATATTTTGTTTACATGTTAAAATTAACGCAAACAATAATATATTAAAGCAGGTAATGATATTTTATTAAGATATTACTATGAAAGCAAACGATAAAATATTAAGTAAATATATCTTAAGGTAAATATAATTATTATTACATAAAATGAAAGTGAAAAACTCTTAAAATATCGATTTATTCTCAACCCTGGTAATATAAGAATTTCTGACAAACAAGGGTATAATAACTTTATAACATCTTTTTAAAAATTTGTTATATACGTAAGAAAATTAACTTATTTCACTCGTGGAGAGCTTCTTGTTTGGTGTTTCAATGTAATTCTATTTTCATATACGAGATTAAACTCCTTTATTGTCTTTTATTAGACATTTTAATTTAATAATATGTGTTTGTATGAAATATTTGAAAATTAAATTTCTAAAAATAAATGCTGAAATACATTCCAAGTAAACACTGATAAAATGTTTATAAAAACATAAACAAATGTAAGGAAATATATCAAGCGATTACAAAACTCGAAGATATAATTTCTACTAAAATATACTTATTGAATAACAGGTTCTATATCACATAACATTTATTCTTTTTGTCGTAGATTAACTTTATTACAAATTACCTCGAATTACGTTTCATTCAATTTTACTTTATTTGTACAAATTGTAAAGGATATAATAATATTAATAATATAATATTTTTTGTAAAAACTGTGAAATGTTTGAGTGATCTTTTACACATTCCGTTCTGTAATTCCGTGTGTAAATGGGGAAATAACTCTTTCTTTGCATTACCATAAAATCTTGACTTTAATATGCACTTTATTTTTCACAATTTGGTCCGTAAAAATGAGAATGCAAATAATAATCGTGTAAAATTTTAAGAATATAAGGCTCTCAAACATCGAACAATGAACGAGCAACAGCTGTAAGAGATTGTTGTAACAAACGTGCTGCGCAGGTGTTTTTTTATACAAACGGAAACTTACAGTACATGTCGCACATGCGTATATGTCGCTTATTACGATGGCAACAATAATATGACTTAGAAGCAACAATATAGATTACCTGTGCTCTAGTGAATGTGATTAAGTTCGATAATTTGACAGTATTGATTATTTTGTGTTAAAATTTACGTTTTTTTCTATGCATTTTAGCATTTTCGTTTCTTTTTATTAAAAGTTCCAATTATGTTAATATATACTTGTACAATTTTTAAATAAAATATTGAAAAATTATGAGTGTGTATTATATTCGAATTTTAATTTGTTCCGAAAATTTAGGGCCAAATCAACCTTGCGTATTACAGTTGTATTTACGTGAGTGTATTATAGTCAGGATTTTACGGTAAATATTTTAGTTATGTAAATGAAATGAAAAAACAAAAAGCTATTTTTAGGAAAAAATATGCCTGGACCTCCCTTTCTCGTAAGAATAACGTAATATAATACATGATCATACTGTTACAAGATAGTTATCTTATGTACTCATAAACCAGTTAGCAAAGAAAAATAATTCAACCACTTAACGTAAATAATTGATTTGTTCAACTACTGGTGTGTATCTTTGTTAAAAGGTCTTTAAGAGACCATATATATATATATATATATATATATGTAAACACACACACATATATATATGTAATAATTTAACAAAATTCCCATTAATTTCTCACTATAATAATTTAATTTATTAAATTTGCCCATTCTCTCCTTTAAAAGATAATGTTCATTCGTATTTCCTGATACAATTCCAAAGTATCCTTTTATTTATTACATCACGCGCTTTTAAAACCGGTTTAACCTCTTAAACCGATTATAAATGTGTCAAAACAATCCCTTCGGATTCCCTGTCTATTATATTTCCCAAGAACTCCCTCCATCCATACGTTTCTGACGTTTCAAAGGGAATTTTCCTGGTATATAATCAAAAGCACAACGAAAAACGTTCTCTTCAGGCTCTTGTTGTTATATTCATACTGTCATAATCTTCATCCAACGGTGGAGTTTTGGAATTCCCGCAGTGTGGAAATGGTCTCTCTATCCGCTACAATAAAATAATTCTATAAAAATGAAATTGGTTTCGATTGTGTTATGAACATTATTCAATAGTACTATTTAAATTAAAGTTTTTACAGTTATATATATATATATATATATATATATATATACATATATATTATTTGTATATATATTACATACATATATATTTGTATCTGTAATTTTGCACCTTAATATTTATACAATGGATTGAATATTTCCGTTCCCTTATTAAGCGCAATAAAAAAGTTATTTGTTTACGATGTAAACTTAAACATTAGTATTTTGCATTATTTTTAAGAATATAATGATCAAAGCAATTATAGGAAATAAAAATACCTGTATATATAAGGAAATAATGTTTTCTATTAAAATAATATAGCGAACTAGTTTCAGAAAATTATAATTGAGGCATATGTTACAACCGTAATCATTATGTACGAGAGATTACTCTTTGACGTAAAAAGGAACACTGGTTGTAGCATGGCTCTTTAATTAAGTTACCGCTTTTGTTTACCGAGTTGTATATATTGACTGTGAAGGAGAGAAAAAGGTATTGTGCTTTCTAAAAAGAGTCATAAATTATTCGAGAATATCTAGTTTATTTAAATAAGTTTCATTGGTAAACAATTCTGTGTACAGTTTTTAATTATGGTGTAATAAGAAAGAATAAAATATCTTTAGGTAAATATAATTAAAAATATGAAAAATAATATTGAGAATTAAAAGTATTCTTAAAACTATTACGATACGGGAATTTTTCTCACTCTGTTTTTCTTAAGAGAATAAACTGAAGATAGATATAATAATTATTTTAAACATGTTTTATTTTAAAAAATTACTAGCAATAATTATATTATTCCAAAATAACAGTATTTTTCTCATGTAAGATATCCTTCATTTTATTAAAGTTCTAGAGAAGAAATTTTGACTTCCAAATTTAAAATATATGTTTAATAAATGTCAAGTTATAATTTTGTATTGCAGTTTTATTATAATGCTTTCCCCCAATTGATTTTAACATTCTTAATATATATTAAAAAATTTTTTTTTAAGAAAAATGAATTAAATATAAAGAACAGCTTATAACTGAAATGAAAAGTTTCCATAAATTAACAGGTCAATTGAAAAGTCCCTCGCCTACCATAGTAAAACACATTTTTTTTGGCAATTTTTTTTTTTTTTTATTCAACATAATTCCCTTCAAGGGTGATACACTGACTATAGCGACCCTCCAACATTTCGATACCATTTTTGTAGTACGATTTGTCCTTTGCTTCAAAATAGGCCTCAGTTTCGGCGATCACCTCTTCATTTGAAGAAAATTTCTTCCCAGCGAGCATTCTTTTGAGATCTGAAAACAGGAAATAGTCGCCAGATCTGGAAAATACGGTGGACGAGGAAGCAATTCGAAGCCCGATTCATGGATATTTGAAATCGTTTTCACTGACATGTGACACGGTGCATTGTCTCGGTGAAGCAGCACTTTCTTTTTCTTCAAATGCCGCCGTTTTTCGACGATTTCGTCCTTCAAAGGGTCCAATAACGCTATGTAATAGTCGCTGTGGATGGTCCTTCCTTTTTCAATGTAGTCAATGAAAATTATTCCATGCGCATCCCAAAATACAGACGCTATAACCTTGCCAGCCGACTGTTGCGTTTTCGCACGATTTGGAGCGGGTTCATCGTGTGCAGTCCACTCGAATGACTGTCGATTGGACTTCGGAGTGAAATGATGGAGCTAGTTATGTTTCATCCATTGTCACATATCGACGCAAAAACTCGGGTTTATTACGCTCGATCATCTTCAACCACTGCTCCGAATCATCAACTCGTAGTTGTTTTTGGTCAAAAGTGAGCTCGCGCGGCACCCACTTTGCACAGAGCTTTTTCATACCCAAATATTCTTGAATGATATGATGTACACGTTCAGTTGATATCTTTAGAGTGCCTGCTATTTCAATCAATTTCAATTTACGGTCATTCAAAATCATTTTGAGGATTTTTATAATGTTCTCGTCGGTAACAACCTCTTTTGGGCGTCCACCGTCTTCGGTGCTCATTTCAACACGTCTAAACCAATCCTTGATGGTTGATTTTCCTGGGGCAGTGTCCGGAAACTCGGTATCAAGCCAGGTTTTTGCTTCAACTGTATTTTTCCCTTCAAAAAGCAATATTTTATCAACACGCGAAATTCCTTTTTATCCATTTTTTTCACAATAACAAAAGTTGCTTCACTCAAAATGCTATAATTCACAAATTAATGATCCGACAGCTGTCAAATTTATACACGCATCTTTTGAGGGTTAGGGCTAACTAAAAAACATATGGATTTAAGGGGTGTCGGAACGTCAAATTTTTCAAAAAATCATGATTTGAGATTTTTTATTTCCAAATTGTATAGCTTTTCACCTTTCTAAAGATACCTTATTTTTATCTCTACGATAATTAGAAGCTTCAAAAACTTAGTTTTAAATAAGCATTGAAACGGGGCCACGCCCATTTAAAGGGCCAAAAAATGTAAACAACGCACTTCATTTTTGGACGATAATACTATGTGCTACTCTAAATGAATTTTTTTAAACTTTCGTTATAAATGAGCCTTTCTTTTATTTGCATTTGCTCTTAAGAAGTTTCACTGTATCTGTGACTGATAGATATTTGTTTATACTTGCATAAGCACGTTTTAGTTCGACTACTACGAGCTTGTTCATTTTAGTTAGTGTTTGTTTCAAAACATATAACTGAATTATTGCAAATATTTGTTGTTCTTTTTAGTTAGTGTTTGTATCAAAACACATAGCTAAATTATTTTAAATTGTTGTTTTCAAGCGATTTTATCATGCCTAGATCCAAGACAAGAATTTTTAAAAAAAGGAAAGGACATTTTAACAAAGGCAGATGTGAAAGTAATGACTCTTCTATAGGAAATAGTGATGTAGCAAAACATTCCAAGGAAGAAATAAATGTATCTTCCAGTGAAAAGAAGGTCAAAAATATGGATACATCATATTCGAATGATACTTATTCTGGTTTTAGGAATGTCATTATGGATATCAATCTTTTAGCCTATGCACTTTTTGAAGCTGTAAAATGTTTAAAGTGTGGTAAACAAGGAATTAGATTGTTACAACATGAAAAAAAACTGTGGTGAAGCTGTTCAGTTTGATATAAAATGTCCTTCTTGTGATTATAAATATACTTTTTATAATTCTAAGCAGTGTGACAATAATTTTGAAGTCAATAATAGGTTAGTTTATGCCATGCGATGCATAGGGAAAGGGGCTGAATCTGCAGTAATGTTTTGCGGTATTATGAATCTTCCACCACCACCTACAAAATTTACAAAATTTAATAATAATTTACTGCAAGCAGCTAGAGAAACTTGCGAAGAAAGTATGGCAGAAGCAGTTCATGAAGCTGTTGAAGAAAATGAAGGAGGAAGAGACATTGCTGTTGCGGTTGATGGTAGCTGGCAGAAACGAGGCTTTTCTTCGAAGAATGGTGTAGTGACAGTTACAAGTGTGGATACAGGTAAAGTAATTGATGTGGAAATATTATCCAAACATTGTATTTGTCCGAACAAAACTAAGCATCTTCAAAACTGTAAAAGAAATTTTGTTGGTTATAGTGGCAAAATGGAGGTGACAGGTGCTCTATCAATTTTTCGCCGTTCTGAATCGAAGTACAACGTTCGATACACAAGATACTTGGGTGATGGAGATTCGAAAGCATATGATTCCATTGTAAAGAACAATGTGTATGGGAACGAGTGTGCAGTGACAAAATTAGAATGTCTTGGACATGTAATGAAGAGAATGGGGACACGTCTTCGGCGCTTGAAAGCAAAGATGAGAGGTCAAAAGCTTTCAGACGGTAAACCTTTGTCTGGCAAAAACAGGCTGACAGAAGCAGAAATTGATCGTCTACAAACCTATTACGGTCTAGCCATTCGAAGAAATTTGTCCAGTGTAAAAGATATGCGACAAGCCGTGTGGGCAATATTTTTACACAAACTGTCGACTGATGAAAAACCTCAGCATGGATTTTGCCCATCAGATGCCGATACATGGTGCAAGTTTAGAAAGGCAGAGTTGCTTGGGGAAACCTATCATCATAAAAACAGTTTACCTGTTGCTGTTGTGGAGGCTATGCGACCCATTTTTAGGGATTTATCCAATCCAGAACTATTGAAAAAGTGTTTGCATGGCTGTACCCAAAACCCAAATGAAAGTGTAAATAACGTTATATGGTCTCGTGTACCAAAGAAAACTTTTGTACATATAGAAGCCCTCTCTTTAGGTACGTATGATGCTGTATCTTCGTTCAATATAGGTAATGTATCAAAACTACAAATTTTGAGAAAATTGAACATTGAGCCTGGTGACTATACGATACAGGCAATGAAACGTCTCGACAAAGAGAGGCTGTTAAAAGCTCGATATTCTTGTTTACAAAAAACAAAAGATGTTAGAAAGGAAAAAAGGCTCAAAAGGAAAAGAGAGGATGATAAAATAAAAAAAAAATGTGGATAATTTAGAGTATGGGGCAGGAATGTTTTGATAGGTAAGTACTTTTACGTTATAAGTCATTTATCTCAAAATGTGAATTTTTCATGTTCGATGTACCTTTTCTAAGAAACTACTGTTCATATATGTGTAATTTTTGTAGGACATGTTCATAATGCTTGCTAATATATACTGAAATGAGCTTTTTGTAAAAAATTGAAAAATGTATTTTTTGCAAATTTTTTTATATGAAAAAAGAGTGAAACTTGACAATGTTTGATATAATATTTTGTAAATTGATAAAAAATTAAAAATTAGCTAAAAGCTCATTTCAGTATTATAAGACAGATGTATTTTACTTGTGTAAAAAATTTCAAACTTGTATCTATAATAGATTTTGAGAAAAGGTACATCGAAAACAGCCAATTTAACATTATCGGTATAGGAGGTTCCGACTCCCCTTAATTCCAGTAGCGCCATCTATGTGTCAGACCAGAGACTTTTCAATTGACCTGTTAATCTATTAAATTAGTACTACAGACTAAATTTAAAATTAAGTAATCTTAATTATTTAAATAAAATAAATAATAATTTCATATATTGAAGTGATACATAAATTTAAGTAATTTCATTTCATTTTATACATACTTTAAATAATTTTAATTTTTATGATTATAATTTTGAATTCCTATAGTTTTTTTTTTTTTTTTGAAAACTAGAACTTCCTTTGAGCTATTAAATATATATTTCAATTTATTACAGTATTTTACGCAACTTTATGAATTTCTGTTGAATTGACTAATATTTATATTTTTATTTTTAAATTACGAACAGTATAATTTGTTCTGAGTAAAGATTTTACGCGTTCCGAAAAATTCGTACAAAGACGTTTATAAAAAAATTAATAGCATTTCATTTATATTTATTTTTTATTGATTTTATTTATATTATATTTATTTTTGTGAAAGAAGAACATTTGAATTTCAATGTAACAGAAATACACTAAAATGTAAATATTTCGAATAGACAGTATTTTTAGAAAAAAATATAAAACTTTTTTGTGTACTACTTCAATATTTTATTTATAAATTTGTTGATCATAAATTTTTCCACTTCCACAGCATTCAGCAATTTCTATGAAATGGCGTGTTCCTCATTCCGTATCTCAAACATTTTTAGAAAAAAAACGAAGAGTGTACATTAAAGGAACTAAACCTATTTTACAGTAAATGAAACCGAAGGTTTCAATACAAAATTTTATTTAAAAAAAATTCAGGAACCAATTCAAAATACTTTTGACAATTTATCAACATCAGATCGTCAATAACAAATGCGAGGAACTGATGTTGTTGACATGTCGAAGAAAGAAATTTCTGATCGAAAGCTTATGTGTCGATACAAATTTTTTTCGATACCTTACCCCAAATGTCATTCGAAACAGAATGCTTTATTTATTACGATTCCGAGTCACTGGAAAACTAATCCGTTGTGTAAAGACTAACCAAAATAGCACGTACTTAAGGGGAAAAATGGAATCTTGTACAGAACGAACAGAAGCCAATGCGGTTAAGTCCAAAACACAAAAATTGAGAAAATTAATGTTTTTTGATACATTAGTTTTTAAAATTCTTGGTTTATTAAATTAATTAGAAAAGTGTATAAAGTCTTTTTTCGAGGTGTAAACTCTTCAAAAAAACAAGATATGTACAAGATGTGTAAATAAAAACGTAAGTATTTATTGAAATAATGACAGCATCTTAAAAATTTTAGGACTTATACCTTTTGACAGCTAAAAAAGATAAGAAATTTATGTAAAAATAATAAAATAACATTTATTGTCGTAAGTTTTATGTTTATTCATCATAACAAACATCATCTTCTTCCGAGTTATTTAAATGTAAATCTTGATCTCCACGTGTTGTCCTTAATGTCCTGTAAAAGTCGTGTTTAATTGTAAAAAATAAAAAAAAAATATTGATAAAAGGTGGACTTATTCACAATGGCTTCTGAAATTATTATACAATACATTCAGAAGCTATTAAATAAAGGGCTGTCTAACCTAGAAAAAAGTAACCAACGAGTAAATCCTTTCATAACTAAGAAGATTATTACTTATTTCATCAAAATTTCCAAAAATCAGAAAATATCAAAAAATGGACTTAAGGCTCCCATCTACCCGCCATTTTGATTTCGTGGACGTAATGTTAATCCTATGGAATTTTGACTTTAATTCTCACATCTTTATTATTTGAACTATTTGAATGCAATAAAGTCCATCTGAAAGAACAAAAAATAATGAAGGTTTCTGTGGAATTACTTTTTTTCCCGATTTTTAAAAATATTTGAAAATATTCATTAAAGACCAAAAAACTTAAAAAAGAATAATTGAAATAAGAATAAAAATATTTTTAAAAATCTAAGGGAAAAAGTAATTCCACAGAAGCATTGATTATTTTTTGCTCTTTCAAATGTACTTTATTGCTTTCAAATAGTTCAAATAATAAATATGTGAGAATTAAAGTCAAAATTCCATAGGATTAACATTACGTCCACGAAATCAAAATGGCGGGTAGACGGGAGCCTTAACCGCATTGGCTTCTGAGCGGCTCAAATCATATCGATATGATTCAGGAATTCGATTCAAATGATTCAATTCTGTGAGTTCAGCAATTTGAAAAATGATTGAGAGATATCGATATTTGATCTGTAAGCAAAATTTCTTTTATTCTAAAAATTGCCGAGCGGCGTAAAAGTTCCTTCCGATGCTTCATATCTTGGAAACGAATACGTGTTAACATCTGAATTTTAGAATGTTGTTTAACGTTTTATTTTCTCATTGAAGGGGATTTTAATATTTCTAGTGACTGCGGTATCTGAGTGGGTTTGGTCGTGAACTCGAATGGCTATGACTTTCTTTCTGCTCAGATCAAGTGTTCGAATCGTGTTTCCAAATAAGGTACACCGTCAACTAGGGCTGATAAACGTTAAATCTTTAAGGGCTTAAATTCCTACCGTTGGGTTATTCAGGAGGAGAAATTTTCAAGGGGTTGCTAGCTCAGGAGTTCTCATCACTTGACCAAAGGTCAAAATCTTGATAACCATTTCCAATTGCCTTCGTGTTGCTTCTTAGTGCGACGAAAATAAATAATCAATCAATAAATGAAATATAGCGAAATGATAGTCTGGTTAAATACAAGGTTTTGAAAATTTCATACGAGTCTCTTATGAATTATACTTGAAAATAACATCGGCATAAAACCAAAAAAAAAATTTAGCAATGAATTTCTAAGCAACTTATCAGGCCTTAGAAAGAAATATTGTGATCAATTATTCTAATCTTCGTCGTACGTGTGCTTCTGATACTGGGTATTTGAAATGGTAAAATTTTATTATAAATACATTTAATTAATAAAGATGGAAAGATATACATCGAAATATAGAGGAGAAAGAAAAACACAGAAACTCACATGACATTGGACTATTCGCTATTTTCCCTTCACTAATCTTGGGGACTTCTGTCGAGTTGCATTACATAAAATAACAATTTTTTCGCAACCAAAATGAAACGTTATCATATTAATTATATGCAGATGGAAATAAAGTGAAATGATTCAGATATAACGATGTATAAGTAAAGTGGAATTTCAGGAAAGCGAGAGAGTGGTTAACACTGAGTATAGATCTAACAAGAAGCAGCTAATATCAAGAGTGATAGCTACCGACTATCGTTGCTACATAGGACTTGTCGGAGGAAGTGATTTCAACTGCAAGACCTCGGTAAGAATATTTAATATCAGTAATATTTAAACTGGATGGCTAGGCTTGGGGTTCAAGTCAGATATAATATATTATTACAAATGATAAGTAAATAATTAAGTTGGAGTTATCTTGGGTCTCATTGCAGCATTTATGGACTTTTAGTGCTAACTACATTTAACTCAACTATGGCACAAGAATAAAAAGTGGTAATTGGTTACAAATTTAATGGAGTAATTAAATAATAATTATTTCAAAAAAAAATGCACAATGGTTGGTTAAATCTGTACTTTGAAAAACATTGCATGGAACTTTTCCCACTTTCGTTATTATTATTTATTTTACCTAATTTATTTCATTACTTTTCATCAAATCTAACTTTCACGAGTAACATCGATGACATTCATCGTTGACGAGCAAGAAAGGTAGATTAAAAAAGGATGGAACAAAACCGATAAAACATTTCCTGGCGATGAAACCCGAAATACAAAGCGGTTTGTTGGAATCCTGTGAACAAGGCTTCATCATTCAATACTCATTTATCTTCCTTTGAAACATAAATGTTTGTTTACTAACCTTTCTTGTTTTCTTAAAAATAACCTATTCATTCTGAGTTGAAGGTCAGGTACCAGATTCAGTGCTAAGAAGCAGTTTGTGAATAAATCGATTGCTTTACAGAATTATCAACCAATTACTGAAGGAGAGCTTTTCATATTGTTGTCAAAGTATTTAATAATAGAGTGGCATGTAGCAGAGTGTTGAATGAAAGAAGAGGGGAACATAAGTAAGTGAATACCCAATTGGTTAACAAAACATTGGCTTCTTTGCCATTTTAAAACGCAAATATTTTAGAATGAAAAGTAAAAGGAATGTACAGTAGCTCAAACAATCTATAATACATTTTGATTTTTTGCGCTAATTGTAGGGTGAATAATGATCGAAACTCTTAGAAAATGCAATAAACTTTGCACTTATAACTTTGCAAATACGCAAAAATAAAATCATTCATCAAAAATAATTTTGTATTTACAGATATAAAAAATTATCAGGTAAAATTTGTTGTCAAAAAATTGTGAACAAACTTACGAAAAATATGTTTGAATGCAATAAAACTTATTTTATTTGACTGCTATTTTATTATCTCATTGTGCGTAATTCGATCTTAAACATCTTCAATTGTTGTTTTCGTGGGCTCAGATTTGTTAGATAGAAAATAATTATGGTGATTTTAACGTTTTGGGGTAGCTGCGGTAGCCGAGTAGTTATGGTAGTGGATTCACGTCCGCCAGTTTTCGTCGAATTGTGGACTCGAGCCATGGTGTTACGAAAGACATGCAGTGTAACCGCGGCCGGTGCCCGTTTTAAAAGCCGTGGCTCTAAGTTTTCCCGTTGGAGTGGTGTGGTAAAAAGGAGAGGGGTTTGCCAGCTCAGTATTCTCGTCACTTGACCGAAATTGAGAATTACGAGGTCCGTCACCAATAGCCCTCGTGTTGCTTCTAGTACGAAGCTAATACAACCAAGCCAATCAACATTTTTGGTATGCCATTTTTTTTCTTTGAATCAAAACAAAATTCGAAACAAAAATAAATGTTGAAGTATTTATGAGGTGAAAAACTGGAGTTTGGCAATTTTTTACAAAAATTGGAATAATTTGCTAAGAACTTATGTCTTCATTTTGGTTTTTATAAATTTTTAAATAAAAAAAAATATTATTATGCGTTTATTTTTTTCAATTATGTAATAATCAATATTTTACTTTTAATTGCTTGATTATTCCGATTACTTTTGATTTCAGTGTTATAGGAAATATTTTTTAAACTCACGAGTAAATTTTGTTTAAAATTGTAATGTATTATTGATTTGGAATACATTCTATAGGCTCGTTCGGGACCAATATATAAATGCAGGTTTTTCTTAAATTCCTTTTCATTTACATTTCATTTTTCTTTTGTAAATAATTTAAAAATACACGCATGAAAAAAATACACAAGTCTGAAAAAGCTAAAATTTGCATGCTATTTTGAAAAATATTGAGTTTAATTCAGAAATTTGACCACTAATAAAAAAATAAATATTTTTAGAGATTTAATTATTTACAAAGTGTACAAGAAACGGTTTGCAGTAATCAAATTCCACTAATTATCTTTCCTTTAAAAAACACGTAAATTTATTTATGTTAGGAACTTTGAACATGTTTACCTTTAATTGGCGTAAAATAAATTCTTAAATAGTGCTAAACTCTGCTTGGATTGATTAAAAATTGATCACACTTCCAAAAAAATTACTGCGATGGATTTATAATGAAAATTCTAATACTCGGTAAAAGAAATTTGATAATTTTTAAGCGCTGTTTTTCGAAGATTGTTTTATTCAAACAATATTGAAAACTGGAAATTGAAAGGAAAAATAACTCAAAGGGAATGAGTTATACTTTGCTAGTTTCAAAATAATTACTTCAATGCGCAGTGTCTATCAATAAATCAAATTTATTTGGAAAACATCGCCATTAGTATTTTTCTTGATAAATAATCTATAGACTACCTCGACATGTTGAATCGCTTTTGAGTTTGATTTAATGTTCTAAAATTTAAATTGATAAAAACGAGATTCGTTAACTGCACAAAATGATGAAAAGAAATAATGTGAATATCCTGTCAAAATGTACTCATATGTGGTGTTAGTTTTGTATTAATTTAGTGATTTTAACTGATTAAAAATTGATGAATAATCTCGATCATCTGCTATTTGCAAATCGACACGAGAATGAAGAGTCAGACGATTTTTTCCCCCTCTGTAGCTCAGATTGGTATTTTGAAAGTGAAACTTGAAATTATTCCAGTAGCTTGAATTCAGAAAATTTGAAAAAGAAATGAGAGGAATGAAAATTGCTCAAATGCAGTGTCAGCAATCTTTATACTCTCGAATCAACTGTTACATTTTTTTTTAAATTTTATTTCTCTTAATAAGTTGAGCTTGCGATATTCAGTACAAATTGAGTATATTATTAATAATAGTTATTACATTCTGGACAGGGTAAGTTTAAAACATGTTTTAAAACATTATTGATGCTGATATTAAAATAATTTGAAATTATTACACACACACAAAATTATATATATATATATATATATATATATATATATATATGTATGTGTGTGTGTGTGTGTGTAGAATTACCGAAGTTGGCCATCTGTGACCCAAGACTTAGAACTTTTTGACTTTTCCTAAATCTGCTATATAATGTCTCAAAACGAATTTAGTTGAATTCCAAGAAATATTTTTTTATTTATATATCTGTATACCTAGAATTACCATGGAAGTCATACCTGACCCGAACAAGACAATCACCTTTTCTTTTATTTTACCAGGATTTCAACTCTAAATTTTTTTCAGTTATAAGAGAATTGTGTAAATAGATGTATTTCACCTGCATTTGTAAAATGGTGAGAATAAAAAGAGGGCGTGTCCACACTTCTGGCCTGTACCTGTTAGACAGATGCGTGATATTTTGTGATTAAAAGCTTTTGTATTGGAATGTTGTAGAATGTTCTTATCTCTGTCATACTCTAGAAACTATATAAAAATAATATTTTCCCTGTTGCAATCTGAGCAGAAGGAATACAAATTAGTGGCATTCCTGTTTTGCACACGTTTAGTGACTGGACCTAACACAAGAGCTCTTTTGAGAGAAGAAGCTCTGAAATTGCTAAATAAATTTTCAGAAATAATTTTTGTGCCGAAAATACATCTGGTGATGATGAATATTTATATAAAGGACGAAAGAAATATTGTGGAAAATGTTCATATAATTGCCTCATCTAAATCCAGTTCAAGTGACAGCGAGCTGAATGAAAATATTCCAAGTAAATGCTGTTCATGAATTCATAAAACAACAATGAATTGTAAATTTGTTGAAAAAAAAATAAAAAAAAAATAAAGGAGAACAATAATCCCTTCAAAATGATTTGGTAGAAGGGTAAGATGTAAGTAAATTTAAAATATAGCAGCAGTGTTCATTTCTTCTGGTCGATGACCTATTCAAAATATTCAAATAAGAAAATCCGGTATCGATTCCATATTCCAAAAGAAATGTTGGCAATATAATTCCTATAACTAAATGGTAACTTTTAATAAATGATAAAATTTCGAATTTTGTAAGAAATATACAAATATCGAAGCAAAATCAAAATTAAAAAACAAAAGTTAGAGCATTTCTCTTGATTAACTGGATTCCTTTATTGCAATATTGTATTTTAGAGGAACTTTCGTTGCGAAAGAGGTTCCTTTGGTCAAAGACCTGGTGTCACAATTTCATTCTTTTAACAATAAGCCAGAACACATTTTTAGAAATCATGCAATATATGCTTTTTGATCAAATAGATTTAATGTCGATAATTTTGCTCTAATATCATATGTTTCGAATACAATCATAGAAAATTGTCTCATATACCAGGTCTCATATATACATACCAGGAGAAAACATTACTGTAGATTATTAGTTATTTCCCTCAATGTTACAGATTCTTGCAATGTATGCCAAACAAACTTGACAAATTTGGCATCAAATGTTGGATGTCTGCAGATGTGAGCTCAAAGTACATAATCAAATCATTTCCATATTTAGGAAAATATAATTACAAATAAAATGATCTAAGGGTTGATAAAAAAGCTGTTCTTTGGTTAGTACAGCCTTATCTCAAAACAGGACGAAATATAATAAGTGATTTTTTTTTCTTCTTTAAGACTTATAGAAAGCCTATTAAAATGTTTTGAATTTTGTTGGAACAATTTATAGAGCAAAAAGAGAAATTCGAAAATCGCTGAAGGAAACGAAAAAAAATTATATTCCATAACCTTCATGACGCATAATAACACCTTTCTTCTTTCTTGCCAATGTATAAAACGCAAAAACGTACTTCTTATCACATTGCACTTCTCATTAGAAATTTCTCACAATAAGATAAAACTTCTGAAATAACAAATTCCTACAATCCCAAAAAATTTGGTGTCAATGTTGTAGATCAGTTGGCAAGAAAATATTCCTTCAAATCTGCATCAAGGTGTTGGCCTATTCATTTCTTTCCCAATATTTTAGAACTAGTGGTGATTAATGTATGGGTAGTTTTTAAAGACTACAGGCTCTAATCTGAACAGACTATATCTTAAAATTATCAGAGGAGCTGAGAGAGGGAAATATATTGTAAAAGAACCAGTAGTTCTCCGTCGACGTACTACCACAGAAGTTTCAAACAAGAAAAAACGTTGCCAGATAAAGCACTGCTAAGACAGTAAAACTAATATTATGCGTGAAAAATGTTAAAATTTGTGAGTGGATTATCCACAACAAAAAAAGAAAAACAATTTTGTGTGAAATGTTTCGAAAAAAATAAGTATAATGTAAGTAAAATGTCATGCATATTTAATTCTTATTGTGATTTAATACCTTATTAAACTGTAGGTACATTATGAGATTTAAATAAATTCAAATAGATGTTATTTAAGAGAAATTCTTACATTTTATTTTATACTACCTGCCAAAGTCCTAAATTATGTATTCTACAATTAGAAACTTAATTTTTTTATGATTATTTTCTATTAACTAAATTTCATATTATATCATACCCTAAAAACTAAATTTTATAAATCAGTAATTAAAAAAAGAAACATGCATGAATCATGAAACACTTTATTTTTAGTCTGTATTATAATAAAAGTTAAGAATAACATGACAGAATTTCATGGGTCAGCGATGACCAACTCAGGTAGTTCTACATATAACAGAAGTACAGTATTTCTTCTGATATATATATATATATATATGGGGGTGTAATTTCTTTTTTTTATGCTATATATATACTAATATATAAAATAATTTAATTTAATAATAAATAACCTTAGTATAACATTTAAATAAATTAAACTAAACGAATGAATGTTTTTTATAACTAAAACACTATTATGGCTTTCTTAGACTTATGTTCATGGTCGCGGATATTTTGCTGGAATTGCTGTTGTGAGTTCATGCCGAGATGCACCGAAAAACCTGTATTGTAACTTGACTGAAGAAAGGATGAATCTGGTGGCGGACCTATGTCCTATCATTGGCATATTGAAGAAGTTTGGAGACGGAGTTGCCAGTTCAATTGTCGTCCTCGGCACTTGACCGAGATTCAAAGTAACAAAATCCGTTGCCTATGTGTTGCTCCTTAATGCAACGTTTAAAGCAAACATAATCACATTCCCAAATATTAAGAAAAAATTAAATTTAACTATAGTCTTAATAAAAGTTATCTATAAAACTAAAAGAAATGAGAAAAATATAGATATGGAAAAAGATAAATAAATCATGAAGAAAAGGAGTTAGCTAAAAACACTGCTTCTTTCACAGGGTTGAAAAGCTAATTGTGCACTAGAACTAGTTTTAAGAATCCAAATGTTCCCTTTCAGCAAATTACTGTATAAACTACTAGCATTCGACATCGGGGCGTTTTGTTGAATTTATGGCAAACTACGTTTGGACTTCCTTACTACCCGAAAAGACGAACATTAAGAAAATTCGGGAATTTATGCATAGAAAACATATGATGGAGTTTTGGACATGTGATAGTCTAACTCGAAAATATTGAAATACTCTAAAAAAATTCAGCGCTTTTTAATAAGAGATTTGAGAATGAAATTAGGTGGTGCCATGTGTTTTCTTTTTTTGATCTAATTGATCATTTAAAAAGAGAATAATCAATAAGCCAATTTTTTCTCTGTAACTTTATAGTTCTCTAGCCCCACAAACCTTACTCACTTGACCTAGTTCTAAGCTATTTCTTTTTGTAATCGAACACAAAGAGGGGTATAACCATACAAAGACACGATAACACAGAATCAGTCAAGAAAACATCGAGGAAGGAGCTAACAATCATCACTGCACATGAATATCAAAAGATATTTCCAATAATTAAGTCATAATTTTAAAAAATCAATTACGTAAAATAGAGAGTACTTTGAAAGTCATAAAGATGTTTAGTGTGTAAACAAAGTGAAATGTTTAACCTTAAAATGGCTTTCTTCGGGTATTCCGTAATAAACGTTATGATTATGAAATAAGTATTTTCGTTACCTTATTTAAAAATAACATAATATGAATTTGAAAAACTTAAGAAAAATTCCAGAAATTACTTCAAGTCAATAACGGATATAGCTTGCTTGTTGTAATGAGGAATTCAGGAATTCTATATCCATAACTCATCTTACTAGAATGCATTCATCGATGTTTATCCATCACGTGGACCAAATAAAGGTGACAGCAATTACTTCATTCGTGTCAGAATATAGTAAGGGTCCCAACGCTTTGTCCAACGCATTATTTCAGCAACGCGTGTCGAATATCTGATGACAGCAATTTTTCGTACAGATTATGGTTACACATAAATAATAGAACACTGCTCATATTGAAGATAACAAGGGATTTACTCTCAAATAAATTGTCTCCATGGTAGGTATGGGGCAAATTCCAACGTCAGTGAGAACACGGAGTCAGAATGGGCAGTTAGTTGTTTTTAGAGCAAGTTCAATCGTTCTTTAATTACAATATTATCCACCAAACAAAATATTTTATTTGGATAATATATAAATTCATCATCCGATCGATCTCTTCGTAGTAATGTGCGAAATATGAGGTGGCTTGTTTCCAATTTATGTTTGCAATAATACCGTTTAGCTTAAAATATATTCTGTTTAATAATTTATCATTTGCTTTCATTTTAATATCTGAAAACAATTTAATTGACTGCTTCAATATCTCGTCATTTACCTAGTAACGATCACTGCTCTCGAAACTTCCTTAAAGATAAATGTAAACATTCGGAGAAACTTTTTAAAATAAGGTTAAATTTTAACCTATGTACAAATGCATATCTTATAACCTTATGAGGTTTCAAAATTAGAAAAACAACCATTAAAACTATGTTAGTATATATTTTTAATATTAAAAAGGGCAATTTAAACAAATATAAGCAATAATTAAGACTTTCCGTAGAGCATGGTAAACCAATTGAAAATAAATATATTGACATTGTACTCGTATCAGCTGAATTATACAGAATATAAGCTTTAATAGGAAATGGACTATTACTTTGATACATTAGCACTTAAGCGAGAAACTATGGTAGTTCTAGCACTGAATACTGAAAGCTATTTTTAAAAGTTATTGTAATTTTCACTCTAATGTATCATAAAATATCTCCTACACAATATAAAATTGCACGAATAATCCATTCTGTGTATAATTATTTAAATATATATATATATATATATATATATATATATATATATATGCAATATCAGGTTCACTGATATAGGATTTTCAACAATCAGTTTATATAAATGAATAATTTTAAATTCAGGTTTTGCGTTCAAACCCAATTCTTCAGCTAACACTTGTAAATCCTGTTTCCTACTTCTAGCTAAGAAAGCCATGTTGGAGAACTTTAACTTGTATGGGAAATTAAATAATTTCGATAAATGAACGTTGAAACAAAAGAGATTTAAAGAAAGCCACTCGGAAAAGATGACGCTAATTCTTGAATAAACAAAGCAGTATATGATGTCAGAACAGCACAGAAAACAGTCCGCAGAATAGAAAAAAAAATGGCGCTTGAAATCGAAGAACTTTCACTACCAGATAATTTTTAGCGAAAAGAAGAAAAAAAATTCGGCATCAGATAATTTTTACCAAACAACTTCTTCAGGCAATTCCAAATATCTTCATTTTCAATTTAGAAACTCAGAAGACCAGCATTATTTGATTGAGGTAAGCACCCCAATTCTTCTTGTGGAGACCAGCACTACCGCCATTCGAATAAGCACATCTGAATTTCAACTACCTTCGGTGGAACCTCCAAATAATAGTCTGTATTGTATTACACACTATTAATAAAGATGACTTGTTTTAAAGACATCACATTTATTTGCTCACATCTTTTCAAACATAAATTAACAACACAATTTTACACAAGCACCATTTTTCAACGTTCGTCTTTACCTCTCGGAACCAAACTCTATTCTATATTTCATATCCGTTGCCAGTAAATTATCTAAAAATCAAAACTATGATCTGGTGTTGCCAAAAAAAAATATATCTTAATAAAGGATATTGAAAAAGATTTCACTTTAAGTTTAAATCGTTTGCTTTTAAAAGTTGAACAGATAATATCTTAAGAAAAAGTATCACATTAGATTAAATCGTTTGCCTTTAAAAGTTGAATAAATCACAATACATTAGCGCTTAAGCGAAGAGTTATGGTATTTCCAACACTGAACACTAAAATCTATTTTTAAAAGTTATTGCAATTTTCACTTTAATGTATCAGAAAATATCTCCCACACAATATAAAATCTCACGAATAATCTGTTCTGTGTAAAATTATTTAAAAATATATATATGTGAAATTTTAGGTTCGTTTATGCATAACATTTTGAGGTATTGTGTTTTGCAAAAATGAAAAACGTCGTTTTTAGTCTTTCCGGACAGAGAAATTCGTGATCGAGTAATATTAAAAAAGCTGTATTTCAGCTTCTAAATGGGACAGAAACAAACTTCAAACATATTTTTAAAGATCAAATATTTAATTTTATTTTGAGACCAAGAATGAAAAAAAAGTGAATCGTGACCAAAAATTATTTTCTGAAGGTGTACATCTAACTAAATAACAACTTGGGGCTTGTCTGACTGTAAATTTAAGATTCCGGCTCCTTTGTAATCAAATCAAACATGATTAAGTGAGAAAAGTAAACTTTAGATGTAGAGTGAATAGACGGTCGTTTAAAAGTGAACAAAAGGACATGCACTAATAGGAAAAGTTCGTAGGATTTTCTTCATTGCATTTGTGATTTGTGAGCCTAGCACGTGTCATAATCTGGTGAAATTAATTTTTGGAAGAATTGCTGGCATCGTTTTTCAGTAAGCGAGTTCTTTTGTATGTTATAGAAATTGTGAGAATTCGCAGCTAGGACTTTTTTCTGGTTGAAAGCATTTCCCTTATTAAAGAAATAATCAACTCTATATTGAAATATAATTGATCAGATTCTTCAGCTGTTGGCTTGTGACTATTTTAGAAACTTTATCTGTACTTAAGCTTAAGTTGAAATTTAAATTCGTATTTAGACTAACGTCTACGGCAAGAGAAAAGTCAATTAATTGGATTAAACTCAACCTCAATATGAAATTCTAATATTTAATCGAATAATTATTTTATCGTTAGCTTAACTCTAATATATAGCTGAACAATTAAATATTTATTTAGGAAACGCTTACACTTTTGGTGGTAAATCTGCTCTTAGTAAAGTAAGGAAGAGATTAATTTCGATTTTGTATTTTTAACTAATTAATTATTATTATTTAAAATACATCATTTAGTTTAATATGAATCACATAAATCCTAATTTATTAATTTTAATATAAATTAGTAAATGCTATTGAATGGATGCAACTAAAAATGGGAAAAAATAACTGTATCGCTACTACATTGGGGTTGAAAACATTTTTGCATGGCATTTTTTCTAACGTAACGAAAACATTTGGAATAATATTCCAAATAATTGTCCTTGCAGTCAATGCAGCAGTCTCTATTTTTTTATTTCCTTTAGTTGAAAATTTCAAAGGTTTATATTTTGCAACTTTTGGAGTTAGTAACGTGTGTGTCTTCTTAACCATATGTACAAGATTGTTCAAAACTCATGGACACAAATTTAAGAGTTATAGCTTTTTCGATAGTAAACTTTGAAACAAGCAATTTCCCCCCTGCAATGCGTAAGCTGATAAAAAGCGCCGTGATACACTAGACGGCGCTTTAACGGAAAGCAAAAAACACGAGGTTTCTTACACATCGTCATTTCTACCATAGATTTCAGGAGGTATGGCAATGTTCAGTAATATGGAAACGACCATGCCGCATGAGAAAAATTGTGCCTTGTTCTTCCCGTTAAAGTGCTGTTTAGTGGTTAGGCTCTTTCTCTCCGCCTATGCATTTTTGAAGCTTTATATTCATCCCCTTAAATATTTGCCCATGAGTTTCTGAACATTCTACGAATAATGAAACCACAAGAAGGTTTAAAGATTTTTTTTTTGGCTGAGACCTTTTCCTGATTACTGCACCTTACCACGTCCCCCTTTAATCAGTGGTAGAAATGACGATGTGTAAGAAAACTCGTGTTTATGTCTTCCATTACAACACAGTCCAGCAGTTTACCACTTGCTCTCCATCTGTGCATTGCATAGTGAACATTACTTGTTTTGACGCTTTTTATCACCCCTTAACTTTTTGCTCGTGAGTTTCGAATCTCCATTCATGTCAGTGGCTGGAATCATTATGTTTCACATTTTTCTTCATCGTTACAAAAGTTCTAATCCTATTTCTTGAAGTTTCAGTCGGACTTCATGAATTCTTTGTTCAGAACCTGTAATATGTATGCTTTGTAGCTCAAATGGTAAATTCTCAATATAAGGGAGTGTCATAAAGTAGATATTTTTAATGCACGCAGGCTTTTTTTAAAACGTTTTTCTGAATTTCACTTGGTGTGTGTGTGTGTGTCATCAAATTTTCGATCGTTAATTTAACCAACTTCCCATCAAGCTAGAGCTTTGAAATTTTGGGAATCGTTCGTACTCGCCTAACAATGCAATATTTAGACGTTTGCGACAAGTCTTAACTCATATTTTTTTAAATAATGCAGTTTATCCCAACCACTTGGCGCAATTTCAAAAATTGGCACCAAACTTGGCGATTTTTTTGTTTGGCTGAACGTTAAGTCCGTAAAACGGACCAGGGTAGCTACATTTGGCAAAATACTGCCAGATAATTCTTGTCGCCATGAGTGATTGGGTTAAACTGCATTCCAACCATTTAATTTACCGGATGAATTAATTAATTTTAGTTACTTTTAACGTTTTTATGTATTTCACTTGGTGTGTGTTTCTGTGTGTGTGTATCAGTGTGTCATCAAATTTTCTATTGTTAAATTAACCAACTTCCCATCAAGCTAGAGCTTTGAAATTTTGGGAATCGTTCGTACTCGCCTAACAATGCAATATTTAGACGTTTACGACAAGTCTTAACTCATATTTTTTTTAAATAATGCAGTTTATCCCAACCACATGGGGCTATTTCAAAAATTGGCACCAAACTTGGCGATTTTCTTGTTTGGCTGAACGTTAAGTCCGTAAAACGGACCAGAGTAGCCACATTTGGCAAAATACTTCCAGATAATTCTTGTCGCCAAGAGTGATTGGGTTAAACTGCATTCCAACCTTTTAATTTACCGGATGAATTAATTAATTTTAGTTACTTTTAACGTTTTTATGTATTTCACTTGGTGTGTGTTTCTGTTCTTAGTGTGTCATCAAATTTTCTATCGTTAAATTAACCAACTTCCCATCAAGCTAGAGCTCTGAAATTTCGGGAACCGTTCTTACTTGCCTAACAATGCAATATTT
>BMAW01126236.1:77530-126396 GCA_019974015.1 Nephila pilipes
ATATTTTACAGCTGTTTTCATTTTGTAAAACTATTCATGTAGAAATATTGCTTCTAGAATATAAACTTTTAAAAAATTATTAAATTTTATTTATAACAGAATACAAATCAATTTCTTATAATTTTATCATATATGACAAGAATGTAATGAAATGTTTATTACTGTGATTTGTTATAATTGATATTCTGGTTTTGTTCTAAAATTTTACTGAATTATAGGTAACAGATACAAGCGTTAATAAATTTCTAAATAGAATATTATAGTTATAATGTAGTTCAAACTCTAAATTAGAGATCAATTTAAATTATCATAATACAATTTAAGGAATTGAAAAAGCTCTATAAAAATATGAGTTTTGATCTTTCTTACGTTTTTACTGCTATTTTTACGTATAGTTATAAAGAAAAAAAAATTAAAAAAAAATTAAACTTATTCTCGTCTTGATTGAATGGTTGTTTTTTTCAACTCCGCATAAGAAGATTCACGAATGCTATTGGTAGCAAACCTCATCATTTTGAACCTCATTCAATATCAAAATCTGAACCGGCATGTCTCTCTCTCAAAACTTCCACACCACACGTCGAGAAGACTTTTAGTCTCGAAATATTTAACGTGCATCAGCTTCAGCTGCATGGCGTGTGAATAACTTTCTTATTTTATGACTTAGTTAAAGTTTTTAGCGCATTCTTTTATATAATAACCATAAGAAGTAATTTTTCCAAATATTTAAAAATGTCTTCTAATAAGGTACAGATGGATACCTTAGCTTCAAGAACAAATTATTTTGTCATTTTGCTGCGCAAATGATTAGGTAAAACATTAAATGAGAAAGAAGTAAAATATGACAAACTGAACCAGCGCGACAGAACCGCTATTTCCTTTGCTTAAAATAACGCAAAATTAATTATCTAGAATCGTAAATTTGAGCTAGTGTATTTGACGTACATTTAAAATCGAAGTAAATTAATTTATGAATTTACCTTGAGTTTGTCAAAAAATAATCAAGTGGATTTAGAAATATACACATATTTAGTTAGTTGATTTAAGCTCAAAAGTTGGATGGTTTGAGCAGACCCCTTTTAAAAGATTATTTTATCCGCGGAACTTAAAGACTGTTAGGATTACCAGATATATTTTACGAGCGAAAATTAATCCTCATCCAAAAACAAAAAGCTCTTCATTAGTTTAGTATAATTAGTTTAAAATATCAAATTGAAGTTAGATTTCGAAGGTGTTGCGTTGATCCCTTTGAGGAATTATGTATTTCGCATATAAAAGGGGATTTTATGATGTCGAAACATTTATAATTGAACAAATGTTGGAAAGAAAAATAGTTTCAAAGATATTTCGTTAAATAATTCGTTATTTCTCAAAGTATTTAATATTTAAAGCGATTTCGTCCAGGAACGATCTGCGCGAACTGATTTTACTGTAATAAACTTACCCTTAACAACATTGATTAATCCAGTACTCTATGAGTATAAGACTCTGCAAAAGAAAAAACACATTTCTTGCACTGAGTAAAATTTTAATCATTTGTAATACATCAATAAAATTAATTTAATTTTTTTAAACAACAATCTAACACGAATCTTTTTGTAATATTTTTTAAAAATTATTATTTCCTCAGCACGTAAAGAAAATATTGTCTTATAATACGTACAATTATTCTTTTTGGTATTAAAGAAAGTTTTAATCATTTGCAATGTATGAACTAAACTAATTAAATAATTTTAAGAAAATGAAAAAGTTTTATACAAAATGTTACAAAGAACAGGTTTAGCAACCCAAAGTGTGCTTTTTTATGATTATTATTAAATTACCCAATTAAGTAAAATAATTAAAGTAAATGTTGAATTATTGAGAAATGGATAATAGTAAGCCTTTCCGATACTAAAATTAAAAAAAAAAGATAAATTATTAAATTGAATATTTTTGAACATTATGTAATTAAATTTGAAGCAAACGTGGGAAAAAATTGAAAAGTAATCTGGTAAGCCAAAAGTGATCCAACTGAAACAATAACCCTTTGTTTGACTATATTGGGATTAGCTCACAATTTTGAGAAATTTAATTTCCAACTGCCAGTCATAATATTTGAAATATTTTTTTTTTATTTTAACACTTCAATGCATTTATATTTTTTAAAATTATATAAATATTTCTGCTTTAATTTTTTCATGCATATAACTTACTTTTCTTTTGAAGCACTATGTAGCAACTCTTCACAGTGAAATTCCGCTAAAAAGGAAATTAAAGTCAAAAGTAATGAAGAATAACCATTGAAGAAAAAAAATCTGGCAGTAATATCTGTTTCTTTGACAGGATATCCAGTTCTATTTTTTTGTTTCCAGATTTTTTTTCTTTGAAAGGAAGATAAGAAAGGATTCAGACGTTTTTTGAAAAAATTTTATGTTTCTTATCATTTCTTTGGCATTACGTGATTTTCCAATGGATAATAGCATTCTCCTTGTAAAGGTTTAATATGAAAGTTCCATAAATAAAGAATATTCAGAAAAAGATTGAAATAAAATGAAATATCCAAAGAAAATATCTGTAAAAATGTTTTCGAAATAAGAAAATTCTATGCGAAATTTCGTAAATGTTATTTTTATTCTGTTGTTCATTTTAAAGAAAAATATACTGTTGTTGCCTAATGCTTTATTTTCAAT
Source organism: Nephila pilipes (assembly GCA_019974015.1). Taxonomy (NCBI): domain Eukaryota; kingdom Metazoa; phylum Arthropoda; class Arachnida; order Araneae; family Nephilidae; genus Nephila; species Nephila pilipes. The sequence goes on from BMAW01126236.1 coordinate 80,203, forward strand.
TGAGAAAGAGAATAAACACACTAAGATTTGGAAAGAAAATAATAGTTTGATGCCACAATAATTATAACACTTGCATTTCTCAATTAAATTCAAACCGTGAATTTTTTTTTCAATTAAAATGAATCACTTTAATTCCCTGCATTGCAATCAGTTCTGTTTTTGTTTGGATTGAACTTCAGTTCCCCGAATAAAATTACCGCTTTTATTAAAACTATAGGTTATTCTAATTATTTTTATAAGAATTTTAATGTATCAATTTTCAATAAAAACAGAGTTATTTGTGTACCATTAATTTACTATTACCGAATTTAAACCCACATGATTTTCTGGAATAAATACTTATAAATTTTTACCATGATTCGGTTCAATCTAGTTGATTTTTGTTAATACACACGTACTCAAAAATATTGTCAAATTACGACACATATAACATTCATGTTTTTTGAAAATATTTTAAAATTTTTTCAAATCCCGGACCACCCACATAGGAATCATTAAAATAAATGCAAAAATATTTTTAAAAATTGGAGGGAAAATGAAATTTAGTAGAAGCCTTCATTATTTTTGTTCTTTCTGATATGCTTTATTACAAAAAAAAAATATAATCTTTTTTCAGTTGAGGGATTCACTTTCTTCACTGGAGCACCTGAGCGTTATGCTCTTAATCTCCATGTCAGGTATAGAATTTTAAAAAAGAGCTTTACTTCGGTTTTTCCTGCCCAGAACTGCGTTTGTGAATTTAATAAATTTAATATTGTATAAAATTTGGAAGAGAAATTATTGAATTTTATTAAAAAAGCATTTAGTTAAGTAATAATATGATGAAAGGATACTCAGAGGCTGGAAGCTTTCTGAGTAGCTGACCAGAGTTGATCACGTTGACGTTGACGTTGACGTTGAAATTTCAATGGGCGCCTAGAGCACGGGGTGCTCCTCTAGCCCAAATCTTGAAGTATAAAAGTTACTTTGAGAAGGTGGTGTTTTCATTCTGGAGAGAGAGAGTTGATGTTGATATGGTGAAAGTTTCTTGGCATTCGGATGAGTAGAAAACGAGTTATGGAGGATCAAAGTTTATTGGAGATCTGGCGCCATCTGTTGTAGAGTAGAGGAACTTTGTTGGAAGAAATGGAGAACTGGTGGTCGAAAAATTTGGAGAGAAGGAGAGGTTGAAATCTTGTATTCAGATTGGCTGCTGAGTGAGTAACTGCGATGCTGCGATTGGCTGCCCGCATGAGAGTAGAATTTACTATAAGTAAGGTGGGAGGGGTTTGTAAAGTCTTGCAATTATTATTCATTCGGGATTAATTGAAAACTTTAAAATGGAAGAAATTAGGGAGGGTTATAATCAAGAAGGATTCCCCTGGGTCTTTTAATATTAGGAGTGATTTGATAATTCTCAAGATTCTGAATATTTGGGTTGTTAATGTTTTCTAGGGAGTTAAAAAATTTTGAAGCTAGTTTTTGGATGTGATTTTTGAATGTAGTAAGTTGTAAAGCTTTGTAAATTTCTTTATTTTTCATATACATGGAAGCCCTAGCGATCATCCTGATAGTAGAGCTCTGGGAGGTTTCAAGAATATTAAGATTGGATTTTGCGCAGTAAGCCCATATTGGACTTGCGTAGCTGATAATTGGTCTCATGATTGCTGTGTATATTAGGAGTTTGTTTTGGAGGTTCATGGTAGATTTCCTGTTAATTAACGGATAAACTTTGTGTGAGAGTCTTCGAAATTTTTCTCTTGTGTTGATGATGTGTTTTCTCCAGGTTAGATGTTTGTCAAAAGTGAGGCCTAGGTATTTAGCGGAGGTATCCCATGGAATTTGTTTTTGGAAGAAGGTGGGTGGGGGAGGGTTGGTTTTTCTTTTTGTAAAAATTACAGCTTGGGATTTATCGACATTAACTTTGATTTTCCATTTTTTGAAGTAATCCTGGAGTAGCACAAGGTGCTTGTTGAGAGCAAAAGTTACAGTTTTGGGATTTTTGAATTTAGCGACAATAGCAGTGTCGTCTGCGTACATATTTAGTGTTGTAAGGGAGTAATTTGGAATATCATTTAAGTAGTAATTAAATAAAAATGGGCCAATTAAACTTCCTTGAGCTACTCCAGAATTAATTTTACGTGCGGTAGATAGGGTGTCATTAATTCTAACCTGGAAAAAACGTTCATTACAGTAAGAGTGGATGAGGAGTATGAGGGGGGGTGGAAAATTGTCGTTGATCATTTTGAATGTTAGTCCGTTTAGCCAAACTCTGTCAAATGCTTTTGCGATGTCTAAAAATACTGCTCCGGTGGATTTTTTTTTCTGGAATCCTGATGAGATAATTTCTGTGAGTTTGAGGAGTGGATGAAGAGTTGATAATTGGGGGGTGAAACCGAATTGATTGGGGTTATTGAGATTATTAGTGGTTATAAAAGTTTTTAATTTTTCAAGTATGATAGATTCGGTTAATTTACCAAGGGTGGAGAGGAGAGAGATGGGTCTGTAACTATCTGGGAGATGCGCGTTTTTGCCAGGTTTAAGGATAGGAAATATTATTGCAGTTTTCCAAGTTTTAGGAAAATGATTAAAAAAGAGGATTTTATTAATAATGATAGTTAGTAGGAAAATAATTTTAATTGGGAGATTTTTTAACATTTTGTTAGTAATGGTGTCTTTTCCTGGGGCTTTTTTGTTTTTTAATTTTTTAATGAAATCAATGATGTCTTGTGGGGTGGTGGGTGGGGTGTGTTCGTGAGGTGGAGGGGAGGAGAGGAAATTTTGAATAGTGAGTGAGACATTATTATCGAAAGATGGATCGGTGGTAGGATTGTTTTGGAAACTTAGTTCAAGCTGGTCGGCAAGTGTTTCAGTTTTTTGTTCGTTTGTAATAGCGGTGCCGTGTTGAGTGTTAAGGGTGGGTACTGTGGATCTTTTATTTTTAAAAAAATTTGTAGTGTTCCAAAGAGAGTTGTCTTGTGTGTTTAGTGCTTCAAGTTTTAGATTCCATGTTTTTTGTGAGAATTTGTGAATTTCTTTTTTAATTTTATTTTGTAATCTGTTGACGAGAGTTTTAATGTATGGATTTAGTGAGCGTTGGTATTGTTTTCTAAGGTTATTTTTAGTTTTAATAAGTTCTTTTATGTGGGAAGGGGTAAAAGTTTTACTTATGTGTTTGACCGGTTTTGATGCATGTTTATGTGAGTTAATTATGTTATCTGTAAGGGAATTTATGCTTGTTTCTAATTGTTGGGTGTTATTGATATTTGCAATATTTAAAAAATTAGTGGTGTTGTGTAAGTGAGTAGTGAAAGCTGACCAGCAAGTGTAGGTGGATCTGCTATTTAATTCATATGGTATATTGTAGGTGAATTCAAGAAGGACAGGGTTATGATCCGAGCTGAGTTCTGGGATGGAGGTAATTTTGTAAGGGTGATGAAATTCTCTAATAAGGGCAATATCTATTGTGGAGTGTGAGTTGTGACCATAACGAGTGGGGGTGGGGGGGGTAAAGAATTTTGAGATCAATTTGATTGGCAAAGTGGTTTAGCTGATTCCCTCTGGTATTATTTCTATTGCAATTCCAGTTATTGTGATGAGCATTGAAATCTCCAAAAATAATGCAGTTATTATTAGTTTGTAAAATATTTTCGATATCTATGGTAAAAAGATGGGGATCAGTGCGGGGGGGGACATATATTGACGAGATGGTGATGGGATCTTGGTTGGGTGGGGTGAGAACAATGGAGGTAGATTCAATCCATTGGTGCGGTGTGGTAGGTAGGTAGTGATGTTTAAGGTTTCTTTTAATTAAGATCATAGTTCCACCGGAAGCAGCTTCTTCTGTGATTCTGTCGTTTCTGTAATTATTGTAATTTGGAATAAAAATGCTATGGTTGGGTTTAAGATGGGTTTCTTGGATTAATATTAAATCGGGGGAATATTTGGTAATGAATTCGCGAAGCTCTATTATTTTGGATTTCACGCCGTTGGCGTTCCATGAGCAAATCCTAAGACCCAGGGGGTTAAAGTTAAGGTTTGGGCTATTAATCATCAAAACTATTGTTCATAATGGCTTCAAGAATGGCAAATTTTTTGTTTTCGTTGGATTTAGCAGATTTAATTTTTGGAAGTAGTGTGAGCAGTCCAGGGATGAGGGAGATAATCTCAGCAAGTTCTTTAAGTTGTTCAATGGCGGTGAGAAGAGCATTGATTGGATTATTTTCAGAACGTTTTCTTCTGGGTTTGGTTTGTGCAGGTATTTTAGTAGTAGTTTCTTCAGGGTGTGGCGCCATCTGTTGGTTTGAAGTGAGGGCATTTGCGTAGGTGAAATTTTCTTTTACTTTATTGCTGGAAGATTTACTTTCTGATCCTTTCGGTGGTTTAGGAAATGCTTTACAACCTCCATAGGAGGCTGCGTGGCCGATGATGTTGCAGTTAATGCAGGTGATTTCTTCGATTTTTCCTTGGATCTCGCATTCTCTGGTGGGATGGGGTCCGGAACACTTTATGCATCGTGGAGTCATATGGCAGTTTTGAGATGAGTGGTGGAAATTATTGCAGTTAAAACATTGGGTGACTTGGTTTGATTTGTATTGATCAACGGTTATTGACATGTAGCAGATGTTGTTTATTTCGTAGATTTTTTGATTCTTTTCTGTCCTAGGCAGAGTGACCATAAAAACCGGAAGTGGAAGTTTGGTGCGGCGGTGGATCAGTTGGTTTACTTTTGAGTAGGTGAATCCCATTTCTGAAAGTTCCTCTTCAATATCTGTTATAGGGGTATCTCTTGGAAGTCCTTTAAAAACTATTTTAATAGGTCTTGTGTCCTTCGGTTGAATGACGTAATATTGATAGTTAGTATTTTCAAGTGTTTTAGCTAATTTCCGGTATTCTTCGAAGGTATCTGTGTAGAGTTTTATGTATTCTCCCGAAAGTCTTGTTCTAAGTTTAGGTATGGCTGAGGTCAGTTCTTTAAGTTGATTTCGGTAGTTTTTGTGGATCTTGAGCATAATTGGGGGTGGAAGATTTTTGGTTGTTGCTATTTGTTGTGATGGAGTTTTTGAAGTGGTGGGGTGTGTGTGGGAGGCTGATGGTTTAGAGATTGATGAATTCTTTTCAATTTCAGAAATGGCGAGACCTGCAAATTTATTTTGAGTTTGTAATGGGATGTTGAGTGTGGTGGAGAGATTTAGTTGACGTTTAGTTTTGTTTTTTGGTGGGGTTAAAAAACCGTCCGTGTCCGTTTTGCGTTTAATTGTGCTTCGTGTGGGTGAGGATGGGGGGGGGGGGGGATGCGGGGGGCAGCCAGCAGCATCGCAAGGCGCTAATTGAGAGTACTCACCAGATAGTAGATCTCTTTGACGTCTGAGTCCGTGGATCATGGTGCGGTGGTTTGTGTAGATAGGATGGTCCAGAAGTCCTTGCCTTTCCAGATTTTTCATGAGGATTTCCGTATGATCGATTGAGTCGGTGTAAGTCTTTAGTTCTTGTTCAATGAGCTTTCGTCTTAGGCATGCTGAGTGGAAGTGCTCAGGTATGGATGGAGTGGAGGCTCTAGAAGAACTTGCATTTGAACTCATATCGTGGTCCTGAAGGGATTCGTTTTCCGATTCCATGGTCGTCTTAGTAGAGGAGGAGAAAAGTTGAAAAAAATTGGGAATTTATTTCCCTCGCAAATAAGCACTAAAAAGTGCTGCTGAGAAAATAATTCGGAATTGAAGTTTAAATATAGTAGATAGGCGAAACAAGCATAAAGTTCTACTCATCAATCGATGGTAGTGTCATCGCATCTTTCCCTGACCTCTTTTTCTTCTACCCTCATTCACATCCAGAGTTGATCAGAGGGGAGTAGGGGTATATATCTGACTTATCAGCCGACCAATGGAGAGGCTGCCATTCAGTGTGTGTCTGTGGTTTACTCGAGGTAAGAGTTTCTAGCATAACTAGAGACATCTGGTGGTTGAAAACATACATCAATGAGTGAAAAATGAAGTGTTTGAGGAGAATGGTGTTTGTTAGTTACAGGTTTAATAGAATGTTTTTTGGTCTTTTAATTTTTAAATCAGGATCATAGTTACAGATATTAAGGAGAGATTTGTTATCGATGGTCATGATATTATAAAAGAATTTAAGTGAAATTTTTTGAATGATTTGTTTGATTGTTGGGAAGTTAATAGATGAGTATATGTCTGTGTTTCTCATGAACCATCTAGCGTTTACTATTTGTCTGATGATATTATTTTGAGCTTTTTCAAGTTTATTAATATGTGTTTTGGCAGCGAAATCCCAAATGGGACAGCTGTAAGTTAGGATAGGTCTGAGAATCAGAGTATAGATAAGCAACTTATTACGGATATTTAATTTTGAATTCCGAGCAATTAGGGGGTAAACCGAACACGCGCTGGCTTGGAATTTTTTAATACATTGTGTTATGTGTTGTTCGAACGTGAGTTTTTTTTTTTTATCAAGAATTACTCAAGATATTTGGTGTGATTAGACCAGGTGATATTATGTGAATATAGTGTGTCTTCAGGTTTTTTGTTTTGTTTTTCTTAAGTAGGTAAAATAGTTTAAATTCGAGGAGGGAAGTAGAAATTCCAAGGGATTATCATTAAATTCCCGAAACCAAAACACGCCGTAACCGCAGCCTTAAGTAATTTCAATGCAAATGACAAAATTATAATAAAGAAAAATTACTTATTCTTAACACTTTAATAAAATTATTAAAATTTTTATAACTTTTAAAAACTTGAATACTAAATGAAAGTAATAACCAAACTCAGTTAACAAATAGTTTTTTTTCCAATAAGCAGAGTTAAAAATGCAACAACTAAGCAGTTAATAAAAGTATTATGAAATTAAAGATTTTAATTTTTAATAGAATATAAAACTTCTTTAAAACATTACAAAATTGAAAAGAATTTTGCTTCATTAGAATACAAATCTTTCTCTAAATTCCCTATATTACTATTTCTTTGATATTTTCTTGAATCTAAGTATTGAAATTTAATTTTTATGTAGCGCTGATAACCTGAAATATAAAATGCTATTGATACACTCTAAATAGCTATAAGAACTTCAGCATAAGCCGTGGAAAGAGAAATTTCTATCATAACTAGAATCAAAATGTAACAGTTAAGAAAGAAAGATATATTTCTTCATATATTTCACGCAGTAGCTGTATATGACTTAAATTTCACATTCGCTTTCAAATATTATGCGCTTTCCAGATTCGAATAAATATCAGAATAAAATTTTTCAATATTCTGTTCGAGAAATAGGGAATACTTGACGAATGTTGTGTTGCAGAATTGAAGAACATCGAAAGTTTTCTTGCATCATTTAAGACGTGCAGTGTACATTTCGCAATATATATACGACACAGGTATAGAAATCTTATTAAAGTTATCGTATATCTTACCCCCTTATTCTTTCGTCTTACATTTAATAGAAAACATCTACCCTTAGGTTTCTGTTTCATAAGTTCAGAGTGTAAAATATTTTTATGTTAAATTGTACATGCAGTCTCTTAGTTTAATATTTACCTCAAGAAGCTAGTACTGTTTTGAAAAAAAAAAATATTACTTTCCTGATGAAATACAAAAATATTAACTTTTGTAATTTTTTGAAAAGATATAGACTCGAATGGAACTCTTCCCCTAAATATCAATAGCTTTATAATGTAAGAAACAAATAGAATCTATAAGTACATTGTACGAGTTTTATTTAAAATCTTTTGAGGCAAAAGAATCACCAACCAAAGTAGAAGTGCCAATTTAGAGTCAATATATGTAATTTATGATAATGAAAGGCTTCAGAGATCTTTCCTATCCTTTCAAGGATAAATCTTTAGCAAACTTAGTTGATATCATCAAGATTTAATATAGCCACACTAAGCAATAAATTTCTAGGAAAGAGGAACCGTTATCTGGAAGCCTTATAGGCATCTTTTACTTTATTAGTCAAGTAATTCCTAAGGAACCATAGCTTACTCATTTAATAACGTTCCGCACGCATTCAGTGCTCTTTAGGAAACCCCGCCATCTGATTCACACAGACAACGTTTAATGACGTTGAATGTTAATTTTATGTTGATGAATCTTAATTTTATGCTACTTTACAACATTCAGTCAGATATTCCATTTAAAAGCAGAATTACAATTAATCTTAGTTCTATGGCAACAATCTGTCGTCATTCAGCTCTAGTGATGTATTACAATCTAATGCATTAATCAAGAACTACTAAACTCTAATTGAAAACACATAGGAATAGAAGAGCTTCTTTATTTATTTTCAGTGTAGAATGTCTAAGGACGCCCTCTATAGTGTCTCAACCTAACTCACAGTCTTAATTGATGTTTTAAATAAAAAATATATCTCTTATAACAATCCACTCCTTGTTAATTTCACAACTTTTTTCGACAGCATCCACGTAGATTAATGCCTAAGTCCTTATTCTCTACCTCCCTTCATTTCCCATTAATTGTATATCATTGTAACTGAATCATTTCATTTTATTTCCACCTGCATCTAATTAACATAATCAAATTTCATTCGCGGTTGGGAAGAAATTGCAATTTTATACAATTCAAATCTCTATAAAGATCAAGAGGTTAGTGTAGATAAAATCGTGAATAGCACAATAGCACAAATGTATCATATGGCATGACTTCCAACTTTTATTGCATTTCAAGTGCATTTTTTAAATCTAAGTTAAATAACCCTCTTTTAAAATAGGTTATTGTTTGGAGTCTTAAAGAAATAAAATAGATCATCCATAAAGTTCTTTAGGTATGGACTAAAACTTTTTTTTTACTTCTTCGAGAGATTTGTCAATCTTAATTCATATTTTTATTCCGAAAATGGCTGAGTTGTTTACTGTAAACATCAAACAAATGGGCAAAACGTATTTATTTCTCTCTTGGAAAGAATCCTGCATTTTACCATATATATATATATATATATACAGGTAAATGGAAGGTAAAATTTAAAATTGTGATGTATTTTTCTCTAGTATCAGTCTCGAAGCACAAATAGCTTTCCAAGAAGATAAGTATTTGGCATAAAAAGTAAGTGCATAAAAATGATTAGACAACAAAAAAAATATTTTATCTTATTTACGTTGCAAAAATACTTATCACCGATTCATTTTATTTATCGGACATATTGTTTGAGAAGGAAACAAAAAAATACCATTTCAGTTGATCATCTTCTCCAGAGCATTTTGAAATAATGGTAAAAAAAAAATTGTAAAGAACTGGGAAAGCTTAAAATATATTTTAAAAAAAATAAGTACCCATTTAAAAAAAAAAAAAAAAAAAAAATGAGGAGCAATTTCCTTCAAAATTACTTGATTCAAAACATTTGCAAACATTTTTAATTTTTTTTTTATAAAATATACAATATTTATATTAATTTTTTCAAACATTCACAACAGATTGAACATAATGGTATATATTTAAATTTAATTTTTTTTAATCCTGAAAGTTTGAGTAATGAATATTAAATAAAACATTTTTAATAATAATTTCATGACAAATTTTAATGCACTTTTAATAAAGCTTAAATAAAAAAAAGGAACAATGCGCTACAAATTTAACTCTAATTAACTTTGAATATAAAACTTTAGGAAATTGCATCAATCTTTCTATAGTTCATGGATAAATTAAATTTTATGTTAAAAAATTTGAGTAATACATTTTCTAAGCATTTCTTGACTGCAAGAGTATTTGTAACATATATTCAATGTATATCTATATAATAATAATTTTTACTAAAGTATTTTAATATAAATAAAAAAAAAAATTCACTTGAATCGTTCGAGTCATTCAGTGTTAGAACAAGCGAGATAGCAGTGTCTCTTCGAAGAGTCAGCTTTTCGAATTAATGAAATTTTTTCCCCTAAAAACGCCTATTTTATGAATCTTAGAGAGTTCCAAAATTAGAAAAACTCCCAAGAAAAGTTTTGCTAGTGTATATTTTTAATTACCAAAAGGGCATTTTATACGATTATAAGCAAAAATTAAGACTTTCCGTAAAGTGTGGAAACTCAAAAGAAAGTAAATATATCAGCATTTTGTAGCGTAGGCTATAAATAACCCCTCCACAGACTTGTTATGAACCCCGTTTTGTTCCCAGCTTCCCATTCATTAAAAATATATAGCTTAAAAGCAATAAAGAACAAAGTCAGGTGGCTTGGACATTCAGCCACATTCATGGACTCTGTTACACAGGTGCGACAGAGTTGAACCCTCTTTATGAGGTATTGTTGACCCATGTCACGGATATAATGTTAATTTATGGCCTAGCTGTGTGACGGCCGACACCGACTTGCACGTGGGGAAGACGACATTATCCGACTAGAGGGAATAGTGTTGCAGGGGACAAGGAGTTTCTCTTTGATTGGGTTGTTCTTTGAAAAAAGGAAAATAACTCAAAAGGAAGGCGGGTGAGAGACCTACCCGAGGTCTTAAAAAGGGTGAAGAAGAAAAGAGGAGGACGATTCCTGCTAAAGAGCGAGAAAGCGTTACAGCTTTAAGTTGGAGGCGATTGCCTTCGCTTCGAATTGAGAACTTAATCGAACTACATCGAATACTGAGATATTGTTGTTTTTTACAACGTTTTTCTGAATTTCACTTGGTGTGTGTGTGTGTGTGTGAGTGTGTGTGTGTGTCATCAAATTTTCGATCGTTAATTTAACCAACTTCCCATCAAGCTAGAGCTTTGAAATTTTGGGAATCGTTCGTACTCGCCTAACAATGTAATATTTAGACGTTTGCGACAAGTTTTAACTAATATTTCAATAATTTTAATAAGTCAAAATATTCTTTCCCCTCGGCGCTTTTAGAATTGAGGGAAAAATTTCTTTCCCCCTCTGGGAGCACCGGGCACTCCCCACACCGCATGAGGTTATCGTAAACCTTTTGTACTCGCAAAGGGGAGATACTATCTCCCCTTTACAATCTCCGAGATAGTAAGGGTTGCTGACTTTTAGTCAGTAATCATTAGCAAGAAAGAAAGTTTCCAATATTAGGCGCCATGTCTTATCACAATATTTTTTTCTGAATTCTGGTTCCCATTCTTTTTTTAATAGAATGACTTACAAACTTTCAAATGCATGTTTTGATTTTATATTATGAATTTTTTAATACTCTCACAAATGTCTCTTTTTAAGTAAATTTTAAAGATAAAATAACTAACAGTTTTAACTAATATTTCAATAATTTTCTCTAATAAACTTTGCCACCATATAAAAACGTTGTTTTTAAAAACGTTGGTTTTTATATCGAATTATTTCAACTATATATGTTAGGACTTGTGCTGTTTAGAAAAATGCGATTTGCCTCGGTGCTGTGTAATTAGATGTGTTATCAGTGTTGTAAAAAGAATCCAGGCGGAAACGATTAAACGTAAGTTAATCTTAACTTTGTTAAATAAAGAATTATCGCCTCTTAAGCTGTGTGATCCCTTGTTTACCACTTCATTCTACGCATTCAGGGATCACGACGTTACAATTTTGTTAATTGAATAATACACAGAAAAAGATCTTATTTAGAGAATAGAATATTATTTTGATCATATAGCCCTTACGTTAGAAGCTATGCTAGTTCGAGTTATGAACACTGATATTTTCTTTGAAAGTCATCGCAGTTTTTAATTTATTGGTAAGCAAAATAACTTTTTCTCACTTTAAAATCTCAAGAATAATCTGTTCTCTGTATATGTAAGGTACTTGAGAAACGTAAATATAAAATTTCTTGTTCGTCGATGCATAACATTTCGAGATATTGCATTTTAAAATAATGAGAAATGTCGTTTATCGAGCCTTTCCGGTCAGGGATATTCATGATCAAGTAACATTAAAACAGCCATAAATTAGCTTCTAAATAAAATAGAAACAAAATTCAAACAGATTTAAAGAGAAAAGTTTATATTTTAATATAACACTATAAGAAAAAAAATCGGTAACTAACCTAAAATTGCGTTTTGGAAGTGTACTATTTCCTTAAAAAGAGCATGCGCTGTATGTACTAAAGTATAATTTATCCAATCTAGATCATTAGCGATTTATTTATCCAAAGGTAGGAATCGGAAATCGGAATTGCAAACGAAAAGGGGAGCATCATAGAAACCATGCAGGAAAATTTGATAACCACATGGAGAGAACGAGTCCTCTCGTGTTTCTTTTAAGTGCGACGGGAATAAACTATCAATCACTCAAAACATTCTGAAGAAACTCATGCAATTCATTAAAGGGGAAAGGATGTGTAAACGGCAATCTTGTAAATTTAAATTACCGTAAATTTTTATGAATCGTTTATTTCATTTACAAAAGAAACGAGGATTGTCTAATAAGTCGTTCGAAAATATAGAAAAACAAAACAATTTCGGTAAACTTTTTAAAAATTTTTAACGACACCTTCTTTTAGCAGTATACCCTTTTTAAAGCGTTTCTCCCACTTTTTAAGCCATGTAACATAACATAGCAAGTAGCATTTCGAAAGGTCTTCAAAATAGGCATCTGTTTGCGCCATACCCTCTCTTCGTTCGATGGGAATCGTTGTTCACCCAACCATTTTGTTAAAGATTTGAATGAAAAAAAAAAGTTACTGGCAGCTAAATCTTGTGAATATGATGAATTTTTTGTTGTAATTCATGATTTAATTCCTGGATTTTGGCCATTAAAACTGCACAGATGTGCACCCGTGTATTGTCTTCATAGAACAAGGACCGTTTCCTTTTTAAATGAAGACATTTTTTTCTGGATCAATCGGTGTAATAACAGCGCATAAAAATCTTCAATAATTGTTTTGCTGTTTCCCAAGTATTCGGTGCAGATGATTCCCTGTGCATCTCAAATAACTGCGGTCAATTCCTTGTTATACGATTTCACCGTCTTTGCTTCCTTCGGAGCCCGTTCTTCTTCAAATCCCCACTGTTTTAACTTTTTTACGTCTCTGGAGTGCAGTAGTGTATCTATGTTTCTTTGACAATTGTATAATGATACAGAAATTTCTTCAGGATTGAAACAAAAAAAAAAATAATAAACATCAAAATAGCATCAGAATCGATTTCACGATTGCGTCATTTTTCCACTGAGAGCAAACGTGGCACCCATTTTGACACATTTTTTTTCACGCTCAATTTTTCGTGCAAATTTAAAACCACTGGACCTTGAGATATATGAACTATTTGTCTCACTTTAATTCCTTGATTACTCAAAACCATATCTTGCATTTAATCAATCATTCCGGTTATGATCACTTCCACAGGACGTTTAGAACGACGTTCATCTTTAGCGGAAGTACGTCTAAGTTTAAATTCTTTTCAGCGGTGGTAAAAAAAAAGGCAAACCCAGGAGCCTATGTAACATGAAATTCATCCAACTCAGCTTTGTTATCTTTCGGTGTGAAGCTTTTTAAATAAAAATGTTTAAACTGTGCTCGAGAAACTCCCCTTTTTATCCATTTTTTTTAATTAAACACAAATTTCGTGCTTCAATCGAACTAAAAATTAAATCATGTTTTAAAAATAACTAAGACTTAAACATGTGTCTAGTGAGTCGTGATGCTTACAGAAAACATACCATTTTCGATACTATGAGCGCCATCTCTTGGATATTCTAAGGTGTAAATGAACATTCCTCGTAAAATGTAATTGAGATGGGGCGTTGCTGTAACCACCACCAATTAACCAATCGTAAATCAATTAACGATTGGTTTTATAAAAGTAACGCAAGATAGTTAATTGTTCCGATTTATATATCTTGAGATGCGTAATTTTTGTCCTGAGGTGCGTAAAATAATGGAACTTTGATTGGTTTGGTTTTATTAACGTCGGACTAGAAGCAACACGAGGGCTATTGGCGACGGAACTCGTAATTTTGAACCACGGTCAAGTGACGAGGACGACAACTCACCTGAAACCCCTTCTCCTTACTTCCACACCACGTCAACGGAGGACTTTGAGCATCGACATATTTAACATGTATCAGGACCGTCGGGTCTTTAGTTTCATCAAGGCTTGAATCCACGACTCAATAGAAACCTCAGGCCGTGAATCCGATGCCTTAACCACTAAGTACTGCAGCCGCTTTCACAGGAGATTGACTCAAATTTTTAATGTTGTAAAATAGGAAATAATTTGTATTTGAGAGTGAATTATTTTTCCGAGAAATTGTCTAATTATCGACGAATGATAAAAATTCCGATTTAATTAATTAAGCGCAATTAATTTCAATAAAAATGAAGAAAAAAAGGTAATGGCCTGATTTCTGATAAGAGTGAACGTTTTATAGAATATATTCGGGCATTAGAATAAGAAGGAGTGCTACGAAAGTATCTTTACCGAACGCGTGAACCGGAAAATATTTTGTTTTATGCATTGGAACAAATGTTGTGACTTATGTTGTTGTCAGCATAAAACCTAGCATTGGGATCGCCACTTTCTCTTTTCATCTACTTCTTGCCACATATTCCGCATGATTGTCTGCATTTGTTTTTTTGTTTTGAATTACTTGTTTCTATGTCCAGTTAAACTGGTAAAACAGCACAACAATCAATATACGGTGATTAATGGGCAAACGATTTTTATATCCGTTAATAATTCATGGGAGTTCCATATACACCTACATATATATATATAACCTAAATTTCTCTTAATATTTTTCAGTAAAATATGTATTGTTATGTAATTAGAGTAAATGTAATAAACGAAGTATAGAATACGATATATTTATCTAACAATTAATTATAGGATAAAAAAATAAACTAAAACAATTCAGAAATGAAATACAATTATTTATTTACGAAAAGCGTTGAACAATATCAGTGCAAAATGTTTTTTACATTTTTCATTCATTTTGAATGATTTGAGTAGTAAATTATAAGCATCAACCCAAAATACTTTTTTTAAGAATTCGCTACACGTTGCATGCTTTTGAATATTGTTGTCACAGAGTGTTAAGATTCATCACAACACTTAGATATAGTGATAATTAGATGCCGATTACAACTTCGTACTTCGACAGTGGATATTGTTAAGGAAAGAAAAATGTCAATATAACGGAAGCCGCTGATTCAATTAATTATGTATCATATCCTGGACGAGTCTCTTCCGATTAAGTGCAGTATATGTCCGATAGTTTTCTCCGACGAAAGCAGGCTTTTCTTTGTATTAGGGATTTCTTCTATATTGCGTATTCATTTTCTAAATATAATCTGTATGAAAAAGGAATTGAGAAACCCAGAATTTGATTAACTTCTTACTGTATTTGAAGATGAATCTTTCACTATCATTTTCCATATCACGTGCTTCGCTATACCTGACAACTAGTTTTGTGAAAAGTGGAACTCTTTTGTGAATATCAGATAATGTTCGTGGATTGGTATTTCTCATTTCTTTCCAATTTTTCTCTTTCGGTGGTGCGTTCCTGCCATGGAATGAACGTGATTGTTGTTCGAAATCCAACAAATGGATTTCTTTTGTGTTACGATGGATGCATTCAATAGTTAGATACTTTTTATCACGATGTCTTATCT
The DNA here is from genome assembly GCA_019974015.1 of Nephila pilipes. NCBI lineage: Eukaryota > Metazoa > Arthropoda > Arachnida > Araneae > Nephilidae > Nephila > Nephila pilipes. Next base: position 95,724 of record BMAW01126236.1, read on the forward strand.
TCTTGTTGATACTCTCAAAAATTTTTCCAAAAAGTTTTATGGTATACCATATCTATAACTTTTCTTTGTTTACAATCAGCTGTGTCTCCCTTCGTCTCTGTCTTTCTTTCTCTAGTTATAACTCGTCATTGCTATATTAATCATGACAAACAGTTTTTTAATAGAAATACTTTTGTTTTAAATTAGGTGCATGCGGGTATTTATTGTGTAATTATTACGAGAGCTTTTGAGAAATTAAGCCCGGTAAACATTAGCCATTTTGTTATAGTAAGAACAACACAGGTTTCGAAATCAGAGAATTGTAACTTTCTCGAACTTTAACATAATAATATATTTCTATAGCTAACCTAGCCAATTAATTAAACATACAAAAAATATTCTATTTTCAGAGGAACATACTAGTTTACTCCATTAAAACGAAATAGAATTCCTAAAACACAAACAAAAATACACCTTATATGTTCTTATCTACATTTTAAATTATCAACCATTTACTCAAACTCAAATTTTGCTGTGGAAAGACTGTGACCCTCTACTTGACAAGATCAGACAATTTTAATCAAATACAAACTCAAAATGAGCATCACTATTCAAAAAGTGAGCACATACACTCGGCTAACCATTGATTGATTAGAGTTATGGGGTACAGAACAACAAAGGCGCTATTATTCCCCCTTTGCTAACCATACAGGTCCAAGAGAAGCGAACATTGCCAAAAAGTAAACATTGCACTACATTTTGTGACGTAATGACCCTACACATAAAGTCACTTTTGAATAGAAATAGATTTTGTACACCAGCATCCTAAAAGGTTTCTAACTGTGGTCAAGATAATAGCCAGCATCTTTCACTTCTTCGTGGTCATCATGAATTGCTTAAAGTGCAAGAAAGATGGAATATACTTAAGCCCAGATCGAGGTTCTACGATGGAGGTTTCGTTTGTTCCTATCTGAAAGACTTCTCGCTTCATCTTTCTCATTCGTTCTTCTTGAATTGTATTTAAACTCATCTTCCTTATTCCCTTGCCGATAACTTTACTGCCGTATGCCTGGTTAATATTCCTCTGTAATTTACACAGTTGTACAGGGTTTCCCTTTCAAAAGGACAAATTACAAAAAAATCTTCAAAAATTGATAAATATTGTTATGTTACTTTATCCCCTTAAAAAAAGAGATCTAATGTCTATATTTTATGTTAATAGCATAAGATAGCGATTTCGTGTATGCATACATCGTCAATTCATCCAAAATGGTGTCTTCTCAGAAAAAGGCGCAAGTTATTTTTTTTCATTCGAAGAATTTTGGTCGAGACGATTTTAACGCAATGAAAATTCAAAAGGGAATTTCATAAGGCTCCTCTAGCAATTGGAAGAGAAATTTCTGGCAATAGGAAGAGGGTTGAAATAATCAGGCGTTGATCCTCGAAGTGTTTCAGAACAAGTGGAAACAATACGCAAGACGTTCATTTACGGTCTTACAAAACAATTCAACGGGAATCACTGGAAGTGGGAATTCCTAAATCTACGTTGCATCATGTTTTGCCCAGCAAATATGTTCGCTTGATTTGAATGTTCAAATGGTTCAGCACCTACAATTGAATGACAAGCCAAAGCATACGTTGCAATTCATTGAGAATGATTCTCAATTTTTATTTTACATTTTCCCTCTGTTGATGCTTAAATCTATGTTTGCGAAAGAGTAAACAAATTAAATACACGAATCTGGATCTCGGAAAAATCCCCATAATATAATGGAGTTTGCATCCTAAAAGCGAATGCTCGATGCGTAATGTTACGAGCAGATTATGGAACTTCTCTTTTTTTGATGAAGTTTATCTTGGTATTTTGGAAACATTTTCCATTCTAGATAGCGTTTGGCGTTTGATTGACTATTGCTTGGATATTCTGAGTTTCCCAAAGGATATATATATATATATATATTCTTGTTTTATTTACGATGAGTAAAATATTTTGTATATTTATGAAATCATTTTTTTAAAAATGTTTCTAAATGCAAAATCGTATGAAAAACTATGTCAATATTACCCTCAGAGGAAAAAAAAACTTTTAGAATAAAAATTACTTTTACAGTTCTATAATATGATTAAAATATCGTTTTTAGACATACAGAAAAAGCTTTTCGAATAATTTTAAAATATGTAAGTCACAAAAAGAAAGATTCTTAAATTATTCATTTTATTTTACTCCACATGACATGGTATCCATAAATTACAACAAAAAATAAGGTAAACGTTCGTAGTCGAATATTACACAACATGTGATTTCTCGAGAAATACTACCAATTGGGAAACGATTTACCCTTTTGTAGTGAGTTAAACCCATAATTATAATATTAAAAATGTAATTACTTATAAATTAACGAATATTTCGTAAAAAATCTGGAATTTCTGCAAAATACGAGTCCCCCTCTTATATCACGAAGTTTCACATCTTTTAAGAGGAATTTTGAACTGTTTTAAATGGAAAACTCATTTTTTTATTAATAGTTTCGATTCGTTTTTCAAGAAACAGCAACGAACTTTCCTCCAGAGAAAGTGTTTGCTTTTGATCTTTCACGGTTCCTCTCTAGAATCCCTATAGAAACTAAACATCCATTCCAAAATCTAGCATTAATGTTTCAGAAAAGTAGCCAATGGAGGTAATGCTGTTTGGTAAATTTTGTTTGCATAAGAATTTATTCCGAGGAACGTTTCTCTACGTTATACAGTAAGAAAAAGAGACGAAAAAGTGCAAAAGTTCGTTTCTTTTGTGTAAAAATAAAACATATTTCTGTGGATTTGAAAGATTTTGAAGGATATTTGAAAAGATATGAACTCTTAAAACGTAGGTTCATTCAGGTCTACTTTTTACGATATATAAATATTCATCTTGTTCGAATATCCTGGAGCTTAAAATACAGGGTTATTCAAAATGATTAGTCCAATTTCAAAATTTAGTATTTTCATAAATAAACATTTCATTATTTAATATAGAATGATAAGTAATAAATGAATGTGTGCAATTTTTTTAAAAAAAACTGCTCGATATAACATAGTGACACGTATAAAATGTCTATTTGTTATATAAATTCGTGCCGCCAAACATGATATAAAGTGTCAATGGTTATTGATTGTACCGCATCAAAAATCAATTCACATAAATTTAGGGTAATGATAGCGCACAATAACTTTAATAAACCTGCAAAGGAAGAAAATGCCCGGAACATATGAGACGATTTTGGTTGCCAGATGTTTAAGATCAAATCTTCTGGTAAGTATTTATCGTAGTCTCAGACGATTTTTTCTTTTATAAATAGCTGTTTCTAATATAGGATGATTTAACTCGTTTTTAAAAGATTTTTAGCAATTGTTATGTAGGGGGGAATTCTTACGGTTCATTTCTCATATATAAATCAAGTTTTAATAAAATTTGAACAATAAGTTAATAGTTTTATTTCTACACGGTTGTTAAAATAATTCCCCGAAAAACAATTCTCGAAGAGAATAAAAATCTTAAATATTTTAAATATGTTTTGTATTTCTTATGTAATTAATATCTATATTTATTCAAAGATGTCTACACTTTAACCATAAATTAAAGTTTTCAAAAGAACTAATGCGCTACACGTGGAGCAATCCGTAGGTGGAAAACTACTAAGGAAAAAAAAAACAATTATCGCAAATTTACTTAAATGGCACGTGGGCGACTGAAGCACATTGAAGTACCGTTTCTCTGAAATGTATTTTTTATACATATACATTCAAGAAATAGCAGCTCATTACCTCTCTTTTCAGTAAAGATCCAGTAGATTTCTTTTTTTTCCCTCCGAAAGTTAAATCCAATTAAATCCCTTTGAACAAATTGAAAGGGCTATGTTGATATGGCAATAACAGTTAATGCACTCGATTTGCTATATGCATTCTCAGTCTGGAACGAATTACTTTTCGTAATTCGCACAAAAATATTCTCCGGAAGAACTAATGACGGGTATGAAGCCGGTGCTTGCGAAGCATAAAGGAAGAAAGAGTAAACAAATTCGAGATCTAGATGATGCACACGTGTCAGAAACAAATTCCAAAGTCAGCGAATGTCAGCCACGAGCGTAAATGCTTACGACTTTTAATAGATTTCGTTAATTCCTTCAAGGACTAATGACTATTGATTTATATGGAATGCATTTAAAATAACTGAGATTTGATCTCTACAACATAACTTCTTATCAAAAGTTTTTAAGTTGTCTATTCAATGATTTTTAATTTATAAATAGGGTATATCGATTACAGAACTGCATGACTGTTATTTCTCAATGCAACAAATTTCCTACAGGTCATCCGTTATCTTTCATTTGATGCTCTTCCGCAAAGTTTGTTGGCGGTCTCTTTTTACCATTCTGTTGAGTTATTAAATAAAATTCGTGATATGTTAAAAAAAGTAACGTGATTGCTTAACTTTTATTGTTTGTAAAAGAAAACGTAACACAACATCATTCAGTCACTTGTAGTGTGTTAACGGGAAATAAGTTTCAAATATATTACAACATAAATAGATGTGTGGAATATTAATTATGTTCGTATATGTATACCATTAATAAATCTAATTTTACTCGTAATTTAATGAAAAAAAAAGATCGTACAAATTTTGTTCTCGTCAACATAAGTTCTATAAGAAAAATGTTTGAAAAAAAGAATTCCATGTTAACTTCTCTCTCTCACTTTGTGGTAATTTAATAAACATTCTTTCTTAAATAAAATAAAGGAGGAAATACATATTTTAAAACAATTGAATAATTGTAAGAAAATTCATGTTTAGAGTTGAAACATTTGAGAATTAGAATTTATTGCAATTCATCATCTAGTTTTTCACTAAACCAATTGCATACAAATTGAATTAAATCATAATCCATTCAATTATTAAGTTCAAAGTTCGGATATTTTGTAAGGATACAGTCTTTTGCATTGTATTAATATATGTTTGAACTAGATTACATAAGTTTTCAAAATAATGTCTTATTTAATATTCACTTAAATATTTAATTATTACTGATCCTTTATTAGAGTCATAAATTTCCATATTTGGTAATGTGTGTTTCGATATATTTGTAACTTAAGGTTCCCGTCTACCCACCATTTTGATTTCGTGGATGTAATGTTAATCCTATGGAATTTTGAATTTAATTCTCACATCTTTATTATTCGAACTATTTGAATGTAATAAAGTGCATTAGAAAGAGTAAAAAATAATCAATGCTTCTGAGGAATTACTTTTTTTCTAAGATTTTTAAAAATATTTTTATTCTTATTTTAATTATTTGTTTGCGAGTTTTCCGGTTTTTAAGGAATACTTTCAAATACTTTTAAAAATCGGAGGAAAAAAGTAATTCCACAGAAGCATTCATTATTTTTTGCTCTTTCAGATGCCCTTTATTGCACTCAAAAAGATCAAATAATAAAGTTGTGAGAATTCAAGTAGAAATTCCATAGGATTAACATTAAGCTGATGAAATCAAAATGGCGAGTAGACGGGAGCCTTAAGAGGTATATTTTTACGAAAAATAAAATCATTTTATGAAACTATTTATTAACTTCTAAATGACATAAATAATTTCGAAATATTCATACATCTTACATTTTCAGAGTAATTCAATGATATCCAGCATGTGTTGTTCAATGCACGTTATCGCATAAAAATTGTAAAAAGATTAATTATAATAATATTTTCTTAAATCTATTTCGAACATCCTAATCTTTAATTCAGATGTAAATCTGGAGGCGAAATAATGCGGTAAAACTTAAAATAATAATATGGTCTAATGAAAGTTTTTGAAATATTTAAAAATAATCAGGCAGAGAAATTCAAAAATTATAGTTATTGAATTCAATTCGAATTTAAAACTATATAATTAAATTGAAAGTTTAATTTAATGAATATAAATGAAATCTCATAAAATCAATCATTTTGTTAAATTGGAATAAACTACAAAATTATTCATTGAGTTTAGAGAAACTAATTTGATATTATTTACTTAAGAAACCAGAAAATACAATTCCTTCTCCATTTATTTATGCATTTGGAGTATATTATTATCGGCAAAAATTCTTAATTTAAATATTATTTGATTTGATAATTTTAAATATCAATCAGATTTTTTCCCCAAACGATTCTTCTTTCATTTCTAAAAAGTATTTAGAAATACAAATATCTATTTTAAATACTCAAATAATATATCTAGATTTATATTTTTTGGTAGAAATAGGATACTGTAAACTCAAAACAAGAAAATTTTATAATTTATCTTTTTTTTTCTGATGAACAATTACGAGCATGATAAGGAAAATTTTAATCTCATGAACGTAACAAGAAAAGTAAAAAAAAAAAAAAGAATTTTTTCGGGATTTGTTTAAGATAGGTAAAATATTTTTTTTTTATAAAAATTAGGAACAAAGGAATTTATTCTTATGATAAAACACGGACGTAAGAATTTTATGCCTTAAGTGGCAATGCAAAGTACAAAATATATTGATAGGTTTTGTAAAGTGGAACTAAAAAATTCTTTGTCGTGAGTGGCAAAACGGATTAAAGAATTTTTTTATTATGGTGGAAAAACGGAAGCATAAAATATTTCGAATTTAGTGGCAAAGCGAAAGAAAGAAATTTTTATTATGATGGTAACCCGGAAGTCTAAAATACATTGTCAAGAGCGGCGAAGCGGAACTAAGTAATTGCATTGTATGAGTGGCAAAACGGAATAAACAAATTTATTTCTGTGATGGGAAAACGGTTCATTGCTGGTCTGCAGCAAGAAAAAAGAAATAAGAAACTTAAATTTCATGTAGAACATTATCGTCTGCGGAATTTTCCGAAATTTGTAGCTTTATCTTTTGAATTAAAAAAAAAAAACGTTTTTGGCAGCCTGTTTTTGAGAATATCTTACAAAACAATTCCAAATTCCAGTTAATGATTGTTCTAATCATAAAAAAATAAGATTAAGGTGAGTGTTTATCATTTTATTAGTTTTAATCTGTTAAATTCATTTTGTAATAGATTCATTGTAGTGACATTTCTACTTAAATATGAGTAAGAAAACGATCAACTTATGTACAAATAAAAGTAAATGCACTTTTTTCATGAATTAAGAACTTCATGAGATGAAGTTAAATGTTGAAAGGATTGTTAAATTATTACTATATATGCAGTAGTAATATTCTACAGACCGATAGTAATTATATTTTTAAAATGAATATTTCAAAACAATCTTGAGTTTTTCTCGTGGTCGTAAAATAATTAATATGTAAAAGAATATCTTGCTTTCACATCAGGATTCCAAGTGTGCTTGTATATTGAAAAAAATGGCAAATTGTGTACTTTTGTGATGAATTAGCATATCTCTTAGCATATTATTACTTTCGCTAAACTTAAAAAAAAAAGAATATATTTTCTCCAATACTTCAATTTATATTATTTAAAAAAAAAGATTAAATGTTTTTTCCTTTGCAACACATATTACATTTATTACCCTTATTAAGCTTATTTTGCATTTCCTGTCATTAAGACGCATTACATTCTATAAAGTAAGGCAAGTAAAAGAAATTGTTCGAAAATATTTTCTCAAAAGAGTATTTGGAGGGATAAAAGCTTCTAGAGAAGAGAAATAAACGCAATAATATACTTATATTTCAATCCTTCTACAAATAACCTGATTTTTTAAAATTAATAATTGAATATTTATCCAGTTTTAAAACGAGTAATTCTTCAAATAATGTTGTATCAAATGGAGATTGGAAATATTGTAATAAGAGTACGCAGAGAATTAGGTAAACTATATTCAATGATTTTGAATAAAATTAAAATGAAGAATTTTCAATAAAAGTTAATTTAATTAAAAACAAGTGTAATCACACAAAGAAATCAGAGTTTCAATTATTTTCTCATTTCATTTCTCATTTTTCCCATTTCTCATTTGTTCCATTTCAGCATTATTTTTTTCGAACTTCCTTAAAGTACCATAGGAATATAATCCATATTCTATAAATAGGTTTGTCTAAAAAGTACTTGTATTTGAAGACAGATGTCATCATTCTGGTAAATAGTTGCTACTATTAATTAGACATTAAACAGTGATAAAACAAATTTGACATTGATTCATATGTTAGTTTTGATTTTTTATAGTTATTTGCTGATAAAATAAAATTTCATTCCTAGCAGTTATTGAAGTCATTTTGAGTCTAGTTGTTAACGTTGATGATAAATGGATTCATTTCATCGTTTTTCACCGGAAACCGTACAAAAATCAAAACGTTTGGTATGTTTTCTGTGAATATTTTTTTCTTAAAAAAAGCAAAGACAGTCTCATTGGACGGAAATTTTATGACGAAGAATTTTTGAGGTGTGAATGGTGATTATTATTTCCAGAATTAAAAAAAATGCAATGGGGGTGGGGGGGAAAGGTTTGAGGCGAATGAAGTTCTTGTCAAATTCCAACTAGTGATATACCGTTTAGATGGTTTTAGCCCAAATAGATGCTATTTTGAGGACCTGCGGAAATGTTCCTGTTTAGATGATTTTAAAAGTTTGGAGAAAGTCTTGAAGAAGTGTATAGGGTTATATGGTAATTATGTTGAAAAATAAAACAAATTCTTCCTAGCTTCGTTTTTCTAAGGACTTATTAAACGACCTTCCTATAATAAGTTCACCTATCATTGGTAAAGGTAATTTTATTATCTCAAGAATTGTACTATCTTTAAATATCTTTTATTTCATTATATGGAACATAAACATTTTACTATACAAATTCATAAATGTTTCGCTATTCTTACTACAGTTTAAAAAAAAATTGGGTTAAGTTTAACAAATTCGTGGAATGTGGTATTCTAATTAAAAATAATTCCTGTCGTTTTTACCGACCTAATTCTAATGACAACATTCTTCTATAATAATAGAAACTGGAATACGTTAAATTGAATGGAGTTTCAAATTCTTAAAATAGGATAGTCTGAAATTTAAGTGTCTAAAGTGATTCGATATCTTGGCATTAAATTACAATTTCCTTTCTCAAAAGCTCGTTTTCCCTCTTAAATGGAAGGTTAACTAAAAAGAATTCAACTTACGAAACCCACAAATGGAATCACATAAACCAAAATTACATCTTTTCTACAAATTTTTTTTGCTTACGAAAAGAGATAATCAAATCCTTCTAATAACAATTTTCTTTAACGGATAAATTTTAAAAAAATCATGAGTGTATATTTTCACAGCCGAGTATTGTTCTTTACATAAACGTAGAAAATTGGCACATGTAAAATTCAGTAAAAGAGCTATTCAGTAAAGATCCTTTTTGATTCTTTCGATTTTGCCTTGAGTGTAATACTTCTTCTTTATCCTTCCCCACTTTAAAGATCTACATTACTACATTAAAGATTACTTTTCCATTAGATAACTTTCCCAGCCGAATATTATCTTCTGAACTGAAGCGAATAGAAGTTACCATGGATAAAACATAGAATGTAGTCTTTATGGTTTTCTAAAGCCAACACATTTTGTTGTGGCATCCTCTTTCTCTCTCCTATTAAAAACGCATTTTGAGATGAAAGCAGCCGATATTTTGTGTCTTTCTCGTAAATAAAATTATAAGCATCTTTAACAGTGAGGAAATTGCCGGGTGTTGTGCGATAAATTTAAACTTTTAGTTACTTAAATGGCATTTTGGAAAAACCATCTTCAACTGCAAAATATATTTGAAAGTAAGCAAAAAGTAGCCATACATTTGTTATAAAAGTATATACATTTTATGAAAGAGAGAATGTATATGTTTTTTTTTTTATTTAACTTAAAATTACATTTCCTACAGAAGATAATATTTAATTGATTATAAGAAAAAGCAATTTTAAAGTACTCTTTACTCTCCAAAGATTTTCCCTTTTCGGCGGGGATGAAGTTTTGAAAACCGCGGTGGGAGAGACATTTGATTTTGAGTTCCGTTGGTGATTCGAACCTTCGACCATAAGGTCCAAAAATATCTTGACCGGAAGTTGTACAAAGCACTCGAATGAACAAAACTTAATGGGATTCCCCCTCTAGCAAGTTATTATGGCGTATTTAACTTCTCTTGTTGAACAGAGCAGAAGCATATTTCTCCTCCAATTTCATCTTAATGATACGAAAAGAAGTATTCTTAACTATATTTGCTGAGTTTAGTTTAGTTTTTATTAACGTCTCACTAGAAGCAACACGAGGGCTATTGGCGACGGACCTCGTAATTTTGAACCTCGGTCAAGTTACGAGGATGTCACCTGAGCTGTCACCACCCTTTGGTAACTGCCACACCACGCCTGATGTACAACTTTGGGCCCCAACATATTTAATGTGCATCAGCCTCGGCTACACTACGGATCTTTGGTGGCCAAGGATCGAACCGGCGACTGAACGAAAACCGCCGGCCTCGAATCCGAAATCATGACCACCAGGCACCCATGGCCGCACGATATTTGCTGAGAAGATGGTAATTCTAGCTATTACAATTGATATACACCCCCTCTCCGTTGTATTGTTTTAGGGCAGTTTCTGTTTGACGTCATCAGCTGTCTGGATTAGAGTTGTTGGGTCTATTTGACCGTGCGTTGTAGCCAGTATATCACTAGTTGGAATTTATGTGAGTTTTTTTTTTTTTAATTAGACACACATTTGCTAATGTTTTGTTTCGGAGGTACATGCAATTAGTAGGTTTAGAATATTCAACACCTGGGTCATTATTTTGATGGTAAGGGCAGTTGATTTTTATTGCCGGGGTTGTTTTAAGGCCGCTACTATTGGGCGTGAAAAAAACTTGCCCAGTCAAATTTTGCAGTGCTCTTATCTGTTACACCAAAAGAGATCCCTAAAAGAGATAGGCTATTACGGCATTTTTAAACTTTTGTCGTCGCTGTTTAAGACAGCAGCCCCCCTTCCTTAATTAATTAAGAATAATACAACAAAATTTAAATGCTCTAATGTCGCATTTATCACCTACTTTTGATTCGAAATACATATCATACTTTTAACAAGTTCTTATTAGGAATTTACTTACTTAATGAAGAATGTTAAAACCGAACCCAAATGGTACAAGTGGTCATTTTCATCATCCGTTCATGTTTCGAATCCTATCTTCAATAGACAGTTTTATTAGTTTATCATTCAGGGATGCAACTCAGTAAAATGTTTATTGTTTAATCCAAAATGCTCAGTTTCATATAACCTTTACCATTAAATCAAATTTGATTTGTAAACGATAACGTTAATGCAAGAGAAACAAAATTTGCAAGTGAATTGAATCGTGTATAATGGAATAGCGGTATTTAGAATTAACAGTTCTTTTATTGCTAGAAAATATTCAAATAGCGTTTATTAAATTAGAAGATCATTATTTCTTACACACATCAATTCTTGTCCATCTAATAATTTATATTTATTAAAACCTTTATCATAAAATTGTAAAATTTATAAAATATTTAAGCAATCAATATAATTAAAGCAACAATTTGCAAATTACTCTTATGATATCGATTTGGCTAACACTATTAAGTCAGTATTATTCATAAGTGTAAGTTAATGTAATTGAAACTGTTTTTAAATGACTGAAAATTTATTATATATATTTTTTTATATTTTGTGTTTTAGACAGTTGTGTATATTTACGATACTAAAGTTTTACCATTTAACGTAACCAACGATACGTAAGTATCGTTGAACATCAGGTTTTTCTTCCAATAATACTGAGGGAATGAGGAAGTAATATATATATATATATATATATATATATATAAGCGAAATACTACTGACTGACTCTTCACGAGATCTCAAAGACTATACAATCGATTGACATGAAATTTAGCATAGTTACTCATTTTGCGATGGAGACACTCACTAAGAACGGATTTTAAGGAAGTCTTATCCAAAATGTAATTTTAATTCATTAATCTACTCGTATCCATCGGTTATGTGAATTTTGGCGACTTTATCGCCAAAAACGATATGACCGACGCCAAACAGAATATTTTTTTTTTCTATGTGTACTGTGTATTGTCACCCATTACGTTTACTTGGTGAGATTTGCGCGTGCGGAATGGAAAAATACCAAATAATTTTATATCGAAGCGCTGATGGAGGATTGGGAAGACATTGGCGAAGGGGCTAATTATGTGAAATTTCGTACAAGTCGAAGATAGAAAACGTACATATTTAGCGATAGAAATAAATGAGTTTGGAAAAAATTGAGTTGTTGAATTCGGAATGTAGTTTAGCTCCAAAACTTAGCAGGATTTTGAAAAATACTAAAATGACGACTTCTTACGGAGTTACGCACACGCAAGACAATCTTCGTTAACTGGAGAACCTCGCTACATGCATGAACGAACTGAAGAGGCTATGACATACGTAAGATGTTTTGGACGTCCCGACTTCCACGACTTTTTTTTAGGATTGCAGTCACTTGCAATCCTAAATGTTCAGAAATAAAAATGTCTTGAGGCGAGGACAAAAATCTTATGATAGACACGATGCCCTTTCGAGGGCATTTCATTTGAAAGTTAAGCACATGATAAATATTCTGACAAAAGGTTTCATTTTTGGCAATACAACGGTAAAACATGTATACGGCGGAGTGAATTTTATCCGTATTATATATATATATATGGGGTGACTTTTTACTATTTTTTTTATTTTTCTCATATATTTGAATGTCGAGGATAACCATTATTACAGACAATCAATTTCTTAAAATTTTAAATTGAGATTATCATTAAAATTTTAAAAATTGAAAATTTTCTTAGTATCTTACGTATAGGTTAAAAAATATTATATTATCGTCTGTCCAGCGAAGCGGGCGGGTGTCAGGTAGTAAATTATATACACGGAATAAAATGTTGAGAGAAAAACATTGTTTTTTCCTAAATTCTTCTTCAACGGAATGAAGTAAATTTCAGAAGATTTAGGACAGGAATAAGATATTTTATAATGCACTTTTCCTAAAGAAAATGGTTTTTTTTTTTTTAAATAAAAAAAGGAATTTAGTATGTATTTTAGTACGAAATGTTCACATACTATACTTGCATCCTGTCAAGTCCTAAATACCGTTCATCATACTATAATTGATGGTCTGATGTTTCATCTCCGCTTTCTTACATTTTTAAGTCATCTGTTTTAAACTCATTACTTGGTGAAAGAACTACAACTTGTTTTGAAGAAATACAAAGATGAATTTTATGTAATACTTTAAGATTTTTACCCAGACCTTTCATATTTAGGTTTTTTTTTTTTATAATGTGTTTGAAAAAAATGCTGCACAAAATTTAAATATATGTTTGGTGCTGTATCTACAGAAAAAATTCAATGCATTAACTGCAGCATTCACATTCACTCGGAATAAATAAAATAACTTTTTTTATATTCGGTACAGGACACAAACACACCACATTTGTATATAATACATTAAATTGTTAAAACACTTATAAATTTTTACCGCAGGATAAGGTCTCGCATATGATCCAGGCATTTTATTCGGAATGGGAAACATTTTCATTTTCAATCCCCAAAATCATTCATTCATAAATGTCCCATGCTAAATATTTATTATTGAATTGAATTTGTAAGGTAATTTAGATATATGAAATGTTTTGATATTTATTTAATATTAATTTATAAGCGATTTAAACACTTTTATTAACCTTATGAAGTACATGAAGAATTTTATTTGATTAAAAATAGTACTTTATCTTAAAAAAAGGGAGATTGGAAGGAAAAATGTTAATGATAACAAATCATTTTTAAATTTGAAATTGGATACAGAATTTACTTGTTTAACTTTCTTTTTCTTAATTATTAATGATTCCGTTTTAAAACAAAATAATCAAATTATGATTAAATTAATTTTATTTTTAATACAAAATTTTTAAAAAATGTACTTCAAAGTACCAAATTATAACCGTTTAAATAGTAAATCATTACATAACTGTTATGTATCTCGATTAAAAGAGGAAATAATTAGTTAAATTAAAATTCAAAGTTGCTTTATTATTTAAACATAATTAGCGTGTTGAATAAAAAGTGTTTCTTATACATAAAATATACTATAATTCAAAATAGCTTGAGTACTGTTTAACTATTCACATTTATTTTTTCGAAGAAATGGAATTTTTTAATACCAGAATAAATATTGTTACCTTTATTTTTAACATGTTAACATAACTGCTAATCTAATGATGTAACAATATTTATAAATAAAACCTTTCTAGTTTGAAATAAATATTTAATGAGCTTAGCCAAAACACGAATATAAAATAACTCAATAGCAATTAACAGTTCAAAAATTTATCTTTTTTTAAAAAAAAAAAAGATTGATTTATAATACAAGATTTATGGTATAAGTATACAAACTCTAGAAGTAAGTATGAAAAGGCTTAGTCTGGAGAATAATATTTTAATAACACAATTAAACGAGAATAACGCAATAGAAACATAAAAACTATACTCATATTATTTTCTGCCGTATGTGTATAATTGAATAAAGTAAGAAATATGATAATATTAAATGTATTAATCGAAATAAATTGGATGTACAAGATGTATACAGGTAGCGTATATTGAAATCCTATGTTAACACAGACCTCACTGAATTGTTTACATAGTAATAACATGATTTTTACATGGTTCTAGTTTTTACTGTGAATTTAGTCCATTGGATGAATTTTTAATTTTTTTCAAGGAAAAAAATTAACTCTAGGTTAGATTAAACATCTATGATGAGGGAGAAGATTTGATTTGGCAAACTATCCATTTTTTTTTATTCTTATTGCTTCTCATTTTAAGTCATTAAAATAAGAAGAAACTTTTTAAATATTATTTTACTAATTATTACAAAAGCATTCAAATTGTGCGGTAAATTGCATAATCTAAAACTTTTAAAAGACTATTAGCAGACGATTATCTTTCTTACCAAAACATATATTAATTAATATTACTTGTATATATATATAGCGGAGTACTTGTTTTTGGGGTACGTGACCCTCACGGGCTTAATTCCCCAGAATTTACTATATTACTTGTATATGTTTTATGTAATAGAGACGATCAATTATATATCTTTTGTAGAATATGGCAATGTTTTAAAAATTCTCGTTTTTTGTTTTTGTTTTTTTTGGTAAAATAAAGTTATCAAGGAACTTTGGAATATTATTTTTAATCGTAAAAATGTCAGATAGTTTACAAGCTATATTTGAAATTTAAAAAATCGGGTAGGTTTTTAAAAAGCAAACAATGCAAATAGTTTCTAAGAAAAGGTGGACATAATTTCGCCTTTAATACATCAATCATCGCACGTGTACATTCAAATTTTATAAAACATTTTTTTATCGTGATGGAAAGAAAAATATTCAACGCAGAAGTCTAAAGAAATATATTAAAAACTTTATCTCACTTATTAAATCTATAATGGAGATCGCGAAATGTTTTTCAGAATTAAAACAAAAGTTTGATCAAAATATGAACGGTAAAAAAAAGAAATTGTATGATATAAAAAATTAAATAATTATTGATTTGTGAATAAAATTGCTGGTTTTACCTTAAGAATTTCAGAAGTAGATCTTTTTCGAAAGATAAAAATACGAGTTATTAATCAATCACTATAGAATCGTGTCATGAAATTTATGCTGGATATTTTTTAATATATTTTTTTCGTTCCTCAAGTATCCAAAACGCCTGCAAAATTTTCCAATACATGTTTTTCTCCAAATAGTCTCATTATTTTTTTTTATAATAATTTAGACAGATGATCGAATCATTTGTCTACTCAATTTTATCTACACAAAATTCTTCAACTTGTATATATTAACTTTTACCGGTAATTTGGGATTAGTTTAATTAATTAATCATTGGTAATCAACAAAATGTTATCTAATATTATTTGAATTTTAATGCATAAATTTTTTATATCATTATTTTCCATTTCAAATTGAATCTTTCAACCATTATAAATTCGCTAAAAGTAATAAACCATCTTTCAAATTATTATATAGACAAATCTATTCACAGAAATGTGCTAAATTATTTTAATCAGAACGAATATGAATTATCAGAGAGTTAAACTGAGCAAGTAATTAAATTCGAAGTAATTAAATTCGCTGAATGAACATCATAACAATTGTTCCGAACTTTTTGACAGTCAGTATTCAAATATATAACGTGACGTTTGGTGGTAATTACACAGAGGCTGTATAAACAAAATACTTGAGGTTTTAATATCTCCTTGAAAATAATGAGTACCTCGTTTGGTGATAAAATTAAATTAAATATAAGAGTCTACAAGTTTTTAAGTTATTCACGCAATTATATCCATGTTCTAGCACATTATTTCAGAATTTATTCACATGGGACAGTTTCGAATAAATTTATAAGAAAATGACTGTTGTATAACTTTAATAAGAAAAAATTATTTGATTTGAAATATCATGGATAAATAGTGTTAGAAAAATAATGTTCCAATAAAATTAGTGAAATTTCGAAAGTTAATAATGTTATTGAAATGTTAGAATCTCATTTTTTTAAAGAAATTATTTATGAAATAAGGAAACATAAGATTAAACAAATGTTAAGGAGAGAAAAATCTTAAAATACAAAGTGTTTGAATACTCAAAGATAAAAATTTAGGGGTTGATAGGGGTATGTATCCCATAACGAAAGTCAGAAAGTCTAATTTTTAAGTAAATTAAGTGTTAATTTTGTGTCATGTCATGACATTGGGCAATTCGCGGTTTCTCTTCACAAACCTTGGGGACTTTTAAATGAGATTGATTGCTTTTGTTAAACAACCTTAGCCCAACCAAAAATGAAACGTGAATATGTAGATAGAAAGCAGGTAGAAATGAAGAGAAGTGGGAGAGTTAGGAAATATATAAAATCTGACTGAAAGTCGCGATAGAGAAGCTGAGGAAGAAGATATAGAGAGGCTGAAGGAGAAGTGGAAAGAGAGGTTGAAGGAGGAGTTGAAAGAGGTGGAAAGAGAGGTTGAAGTGGATGATTAGAGTAAAAGTGGCGTGATTCAAGAGATTTAGTTATTTAAATTTAAGAATTGATCGGGGTATGCTGGCCCATTTTTATTGTTGATTTTTAGTTAGTATTTTAAGCGACTCTATAAAAAAACTCCTATAATTTTAAAAAAAAATGTTATCTGCCAAAAACTATTCCTAAATGTTCATATATTTTGGCAACCCGTATTAACTCAAACTTCTAAAATTTCAGTATTTTACTTAATATATTTCTCTGAATGTTAAGTGCAATTGAATAATAAGTAAAAGAAGAAATTCTGATTCCCAACACACAACAAATGTGTAGTCGAGAATAGATAAAATACATTACTCACACGTACGCATTCTAAATAAAACATTCAGTAAAAAAATTACTCTGCGATTCCCTTTTACGAGAATTTGATTCTACCGAATTTGATCCGACCGCATTTAACTTTGTTTTCGTGAGTGAACATCTGGTAATGATGCCAGATAGATGGTCAGTAAAACTTTTTATTTATATGATGAAGATATATTACGCAAGTTGGTTAGGTATGTTGTAAAATTATTGAATACTTGTGATAACTAGAAAATGTGAAAATGTAGTAATTGATTACGGTTTTTTTTTTTTTTTTTTTGCTAACTATCTTAAACCTTGAACTTCTGTTTCTTTCAAAACCTATTCATTAAATTTTTCAAATAAATAAATAAACAAGTAAATTTCGTCTGTTTTTAATACTTTTAAATACAACTGTAAAAATAACATGAATCTAATTAGCGAAAATAATAATTAAATTATAAATCACAAAACAGCTTAAATGCATCTATCGGTAGAGGCTAATTTTAGCATATTGATTGGCGCCATTTTAAAAATTTAGTCAAAAGGGCACCCAACGCGTTATTTTCAAACCCCCAAAGCCATTATAACAGTAGGCAAGACAGCGTTTTGTCCAAAAAACGTAGAAAGTTGAGGTTTGCTGGAAATATGTAAAAAGCATAAATATCCGTTTCGATTCAAAATTTATTTTAGCTTCTTTAATGCCAGAAAGTTAAAATCATTTCAGAAAAAGGAACCATAATTCTTAATTAAAATACAAACTAAGTTTTCATGATGTGTGTACTTTGAGATTAATATAACAATTAAAAAAACAAAGCTTTCAGAATAGTTGTGTGTTCTATTCAAATACAGAAACAGTGGATTATATTTTCCGGACACATTTTTTTGCTACTTTTTATAAAAGTTAAGAACTGCTTTTTCAAAAAATAGAATGCAAATTGAATTTTCATCTTTTGTGGGGAGGAAAATGCAACGTAACACATGCAAATGTAGTTTCGATAAAAAAAATGCATCTAAATGAATTAATTAAAGCAAATAATTCAGTTACTTCATGTAAACAACGGGCTTGGATAAACTAATTAAATATATTTTCTATTGTGTGCTGTACTGAAAAACAATTCCACAGACATTAACTTTCAATAGGATTATTATGCTTTTTTTTCTCACAAGAAATAATATATTTTTTTTTCATTTTCTGATGAGTTAGTGGGAAAGCGTTTATGCGTGTGAATAGAAAATTCTTCTTAAATTTATACTAAATTGGAAGCAGATAGTGTAATCATTTTTTCATTTCTTTTGTATGCATATTATGATAGCTATACGTAGCAGCTCGTTTTTTCGATTGAAACTGCGTTTTTTCTATCACAAGACTTTATATGAATTTTAGTATGTAGGTACAGAAAAATTAAAATCGCGGAACAGTTAAATTTCGATTTATGTTTCCTAAAATTTGTATTAAAAATTGATTCTTAAACCAAATTTCATGATACATAGTTTAGAATTTAGAATAACTAAGAAGACTGGATTTTTTCTTATTTTTGAGAAAAATTGTATTTGTATAATTGTTATAATTATACATGTGTGTGTGTTGGAGAGGTCACTGAGCATAGAATAAGCTCAGTGACCACTCCAACATGCTAATGTAAGGTACTAAGACTTTCACCTTATTGACTGTTGAAAAAAGCTATGTTTTACTTTCACGGATCTGTTAGACCCAGTAGGGCTTATACTTATTACAGGTTATAACATACGATGAATGTTCCGAAAGTAAATTTCTTCTTTTTTTCATACAAGGAAATTTTATTGCCAAAAAAAATTTAATGAACCATGATATCATGAATTATATACTTTACACTATTTTTTGATGTCGTCTCAATTGACATTGAGACATTTGTCTTATTGTGCAATGAGTTTGAAAAAACCACTCTGGTAAAACTCGGTGTCCTGGGATGGAAGGAATTGTAGCACAGCCTGCTCCATTTCAGCATTGTTTTGGATGGATCTTAGCATAAATAGTATGCAGTGTAACTGCTTTTATACGCCTGTCCTCTAACACCCTGTCCTGTACTCTAAAAGTGTTGTTTTCTTTCATGGATGAAGAGGGACTCCCACTTTTCGATCTTCATCCTGCACACTCTACCTTCCTCAGCTGAGCAGGCAACACCAACGTCCAACCATTTGACGAGACATGACCTGTGCACCCTACATGGTCTGTAGGCGTTAATGGGAGACTAGTCCAACGTACCTATTCATACTGGATATCAGCATGAACTTCATTGCCGAACACGTTGTCAGTCACGTCTTAGGCACACTGTTGTGCTGCTGCTTTTTTTTTTTCGTCACTCTGCGCATGCGTCTTTCCTCCTCTGCTGACGCTAACACATCGATCAATAACTCCCGAGTCTAACATTGAAAACAACATTTTTTTTGCAAAATTTTTTTTTATTCATCAACATAACACCTTTTGTTAATCACCTTTTAGGGTGATACAATCGTTCCAACGCTTTTCCAAATCTTTTTTTTTTTTCCCCCCCCCCCAATTTTTTTTTTTTTCGCAAGAAATCTTTTTTGTTGAGAGTAAATAGCGATAAACAGCTTTCTGAATCATCGACTCGTTGCTGTTTTTGTTCCATCGAAAGCAATCGCGGCACCCACTTGGAAAAAACCTTTTTCACTTCACTTCAAAAAACCTTTTTCCTGGTCCGATCGACTTAAAATTTTGACACGTTTCAAGCAAAGGTTAGTACTCTAGAAAGACCTGGTTACTGGTTTACTACGAGCGCCATCTCTGGGTTAGTCTCGGGAGTTATTGATCGATGTGTTACTTGTCGCTCAAACAACAACGTATGTGGTTGTTTATATCATTTGGTGTCAATTAACCCTTCAAAAAAACCATGAAACTTATATTCGCAACATATCTCGTACATTTTTATGCAGCCTTAGCTCATTCATTTCTAGGTGCATTAATTTGGGCAACATATACTTTTCATACCCCCCTCCCCGATTTCTCTCTTGTTCCCTCCAGTATAATCTGTTGTTTGTATAAGTGGAATTAAGTACAGGATGTGTGTGTGGTCAAAATAAAACTGGAACGTAATTGCCCCTTGCTAATGATCAGGAGACGTACCCATGACAAAAAGTGCTGGAAATGGACACCACTAATATCGATGGAGCGTTAGGGTTGATGAATCAAACCTATGAGACATGCATAAAATCTCTGCTTGACAGATGGAGGCAACAGCGTTTTAAACATTCTGAAGTCGTTGTTCCATTGCGAGAGGATTATTACGAATATTTTTAATTACGCTTGGAGTAAAACTCGATGGCGAACACATCAAAAGTTTCATCGCGAGCATCATTTGGGGTTGCATTCCACTGGTCATTAAATACGTTTTCAGTTCTCATTCACACACATGTAATGACAAAAAAAAAAAGAATTAGGAATAAAGAACATTCAGGAGATTAACATGCGAAGTCGTGTGACAGAAAATTTATATTGCATTTTAAATAAATGCTTAAGCAGATTAAATTTGCAGGAAAAACGAGGGTCGTTCAAAATGACCTTGAAAATTCAAGAAAAGGCACTCATAACTTTAAGAATTGTTTTTTTTTTTTGAAAATCCTATCTCACTATACAGGTATCTAAGTCTCAGTTACTCGTGTTCGTGATCAAGGCTCCTTTCACACCTCAAAATGTTTTGCGCGTTACTTTTCCGGCAGATGAAATCACCTCGTTTTCTTTGGAACAGTTGCACTGGAAGCATTCCATTGTTTTGAATGTTGCTTATTTTCCGTCATATAATGATAAATCCAATTATCATCGGAGGTGACAGTTGGACGTGGCAGCAAACCAGTTTTAATTTGGCAACAAATAACTACCAAATTATAAATCAATTTCAAATTTTTTTTGGCTTCGTGTAAGAGATGTAATCTAGTGTTAATATAGTTGGAATCTTAACCAGTAAATCTGGTGTGAATATATAACTTTTTATTGCATTGGAGCTGAAAGCTATTATGAATCAACCTTTTCGAATTCATAAACGTATTATTAATCTGATAAAATGGCTACTTTTTCCTGAAATGTCAACAACAATACTGTAGAATTCCCTTATCTGTCCTCGAAAGATTAAAATGTAAAAAAGCTTTCATTCCAGCAGCATTTTATTTTAATTTTTTTCAAGAACTAATATAATAATTTGCTTACGAGTTTTTAAATGTTTTCAAAAATCTGAGAAGAAATGCAATTTTACAGAATTCGATTTTATTTTTCTTTCTTGGAAGCACGCTTCTTTTAAATAAATTCTATAGTCTGGATTTGAGAAAGAAAGTAGAAATCCTATAGGAATAATCGATGCTTTCTAGAATTCCAAATGTTTTGAAAAGGGATTTTTAATTATATATAACGGTTGAAAACTGATTTATAAAATAAAAGTAAAATAATATTTTAAATATTAATTAACTACTCATTTCTGTGAAATCAACTAAATACAGATTTTCAGAAAAGCGGTATTTAATTACGCCTTTTAATGTACACAGTAAAAACAAAATACATGATTGAAAATAAAAAGACAACACAAATTTAAAGCACAATGGGCTTGCAAAGCATTAAATGAAAATATTTCCGGATAACTTATAAATAATGTGTAAAAATTCAATAACGATATTTTGTGACAACATCCTGTTGCCACCCTTCTCTGTAACCTTAAAGTTTAATCACAAGATTTAAATTATTTCAATATAAATTAAAGCTCACACTAAGTAAGCAAAATAATAAATTCTATTGAAATTATGCCTCTATTAACTCCTCTTATATGGTGTGGGAAGGGACTATCCTAAAAAGAATAATTTCTTTAACATCGAGGTCTAACAAGTTTTATAATCTATCAAAGAATGCGCTTATCGAAATATGATGCGAGTATCTCATGATATTGCTCCGATAACGATAAGTTCTAATTTCACCAAATCCACTATTCATGCAGAATATTTCCATGCTCATCACACTGTACTGTATTGAAGACTATTAATAAAAATGACTTTTTTTCAGGACATCACATTTAGTTGCGCACATCTTTTCAAGCATAAGATCAATACACAATTTTACACAAGTACCACTTATCAACGTTCGTCTTAACCTCTCGGAACCAAACTCAATACTAAATTTCATATCCGTCGCCAGTAAATTATCTAAAATCAAAACTATGATCTGGTGTTGCCAAAAAAGTATCTTAATAAAGAATATTGAAAAAGGTATTACATTAAGTTTAAATCATCTGCTTTTAAAAGTAGAATAGGTAATGTCTTAAATAAAGTATCACATTAGATTAAATCGTCTGCCTTTAAAAGTCGAACAGATAATATCTTAAAAAAAGTATCATAATCGTTTGTTTTTAAAAATTGAATATGTCGCAACTCTAACAAACTTCTTATGACCGCAACATTCATTCTCTTCGGTTCACTTTTATGTCACTTTTATAAAACTTTTTATATCTATCAACTCAATTTCCGAAATTTACTTCATTTCCATCACATTTCATTTCATTGGGAAGGAGCTGGAAACTTAAATGTAAAATTAGAAAGTAAGACAAGATGTTAATTGTATGGAAATAATTCGAGAATAGCCTATGTTGCAATTTGTAATGTAATGCGTGTGAATAAAACAAACACAATAAAGAAAAACATTTATTAAAACTATACTAAAAATCTTATTAATTTCTGCTTAAATATTATTAAAAGAAATTTTTGCAGGACTTCTTTATTCCACTTTCAACCTATTCAAAATCTATTCCGGAAATCAAATTATCGTCACAATAGTACAATTAGGGGGGGGGATATGTATTACAGGACTATATTTAGCTCATCATTATTCTCGGTGAGTGGCTTTTTTTTTCAAGCAGCGAATGATCGCGATCGAAAAGACATAAACATATTCTGATGATTCAGGAATTCCATTCAAATTGGTCTAAACGGAAGCTTAAGGGATTTGAATGTGATCGAATGAATGGATTTTGAACATGTAAGCAATTTTTACTTCATTTTGTGAGGTCACGGAGATGTACGACTTCATTTTGTTACGTGTATTCCTTACAGAAAAAAAATCTGAATTATTTTCATTGGAACATGTAATAATATCTAGAATTCCTTTTTAAAAAATGTTGAACGTAGACATGAAAATGTTTTGCTAATGCTATGCGTAAAAACTCAAATGTGTTTTTGGGACTCAAAATAAATACTCAGAGATGTTTTGGAGTAAAATCTTTGGTCAAAATTTATATTTCTTTAGAAATGGATTTTATTGCTGTTTAAATTTATGAGCCTTTCTTAAATCCTTCGAAAATCCTAAGCACCCACACAAACATGCATATACATCATTAGACACTCATATATATATATATATATATATATATATATATGTGTGTGTGTGTGTACAGGATGTTTCCAAACTCACGGGGAAAATTTCAGGACGTGATAGAAGACAACTAACAAACAATTTTCACCATGCAATGCATAGGCGAAGAACAAGCGGTAAACTGCTCGCCGGCGCTACAATGGAAAGCAGAAGGCGCGAGGTTTCTTCAACATCGACAATTCTACTGTGGATTTCAGGAGGGAAGGTAAAATACAGTAATTAAGAAAAGGCTATGTTCTCTCAAATGTATCAAAGATCCAAAAGGTTACATTATTTTATTCTTAGAGACCTGTATTCTTAAATTGAAATCGTTTTGCTTCTAAAGATTCACATATATGCAAACACATTGTTTCAGGAGGAAATATCTAAGAAACATCTAATTGTGTGGAAATTAATTTCAACAAATATGACTTTAATCATGTTTGAAAAAAAGCAAATTAATCCGTTTAAACTTTATGTCCGATTTTTCATTTCATAATTACCGCAATAATACGTTACTTTCAATTACAAAACTCTAACAATAATTATAAGAACACTCTAAAGAGTTCACTCTTGCAGTAAATATTTGATCATGTTATTTTAAATTTTTTTTTAATTTTTACAATTTTTCGTATCCTGCTTTAGATTAGAATTTATTTTAAATGACTAAACAATATGTTTTACGAATTAGTATAGAAGTTATTTTGTCTATCTCATTTACAGCTACATTGCATATATATTTTAATGATTTTATTATTCACACATAATGATTCATATATATTATAAATGAATTAATAGAAGCATAAAAAACTTCTTGCTAATTCAGAAATACAAGGACATTCATAAAATATAAAAATAAGTATGACTTTTACCCGAAAACTAATTTTTTATGGAAAAAATACTGCTAACTATTATAAATTCTTGCCCCCTCAACTAAAAACAAGTTTGGTTTTTTTTCCAACACAAGCTCCACCTTTTTTCTCCCGCTGGATTGCCTTTTTGTCTTAAGTAATAAAGTACTATATTATATTAGACTAATAATATGCTGGTTATTGAATCCTAAAAATGCTTTCTGTTAGTTTTATCCATCCGGTAATACCATTACCTGTAAAAAAATAAATCCGCTTTGAAAGAATAAATTTAAAATTTTTAAAATAAATTGACGATTTCCGAGAATTCCCCGTGTATTCTGTATTCCATCACCATCTTGTCGTATGAATCAAAACATACAAGAACGAAACATTGCCAACTTAAAACACACTAAAGAATGTAAACAACTATTTCATGGTGAAAAATCAAGTTAATAAATTAAATCAAACGATAAAATATTAAATAGGTCACAATATTTTGTGCAGATATTAAAATTAATGCAAACGATAAAATATTTAAGTAGAAAAATATTTTAGTCAGACGTTAAAGTTAAATAAACGATAAATTATTGAATTAAATATATTTTAATCTAAATTTAATTATATTTGCGTAAAATGAAAGTAAAATAACTCTTGACAACTCATTCTAATCTCAGAGCTGGTAAAATAAGAGAATTTCTCTCAAATAATAGAATAACTTGATCATATTTTTTTATACACATGTAAAATTATTTCTTTTTTATTTCCCACCAGAAGAAAGTTTTGTTTGTTGATTGAATGTAATCCTTCATCTTTCATATAAGAACATACTAAAACTATTTTATTAATTTTTACTTGAAATTTTAAATTAGGAATGCTTAAGTAATTTTATAAATTATTTGAAAATTATTTTCTTAAGATTCCCATAAAACTGTCATTTTGATTTCGCGGACGTTATGTTAATCCTATGTCATTTCAACTTTAATTCTCACATCTTTACTATTTGATCTATTTGAAAGCAATAAAGTACATCTGAGAGAGAAAAAAATAATTAAATGCTTCTGAGTAGTTACTTTTTTTTTCAGATTTTTAAAAATATTTTTATTCTTATTTTAATGATTCGTTTGCGAGTTTTCCGTTTCTTAAAAAAATTTCAAAATATTTATAAGAATCTGAGGGAAAAAGTCATTACGCAGAAGCCTTCAATATTTGTTGCACTTTCAGATACTTTCTATTGCATTCAAATAGATCAAATACTAAAGATGTGAGAATTAAAGTTGAAGTTCCATAGAATTAACATTACGTCCACGAAACCAAAATGGCGGGTAGAAGTGAGCTTTAAATACTTATGCCAAAATATGTTTAATATGAAAAATGACAAGAATTTTTAAAGGGAAATATAAAAAAAAAATATGAACTATATCAAATAATTATAAAACTTGAAGACTTATTTTCTGAGAAAATATAAAATGTTGTCAGTTTCTAAATTCAATAGCTCTTAATTTTTTTTCCTTGTACATTAACCATAACATAAATTTCTTTAAATTACATTTACTTTAATTTTACATCATTTGTGAAAAATATAAAGGAAATAATAATAACTTTAATAAAATCGTTTACGAGAAAACTGTGACATGTTTAAGTAGTTTTTGACTTTTCTGTGCAATAATAATGAGAATACAATTTTCTCTTTGCAGTATATTCTTACTTATTTCAAACCTCTTTTTTGCAGTATAATTTTACTTATTTCCAACAAAAAGTAAAACTATTGTTTTTTGAAAAAATATTACGGAAATATTACGGCTGGTCCTCTGTTTCTAAAAAAAAAAAGAAACATATGGACATAGCGGTACAAGATAGTAATATTTTATAAATCCTAGTTTGCTAATATTGGGGCCCAAAGTGCTCCCGTTGGCGTGGTGTTGACTTTAGGAGATGGGGTGTCAGCTCAGGTGTCGTCCTCGTCATTTGACCGAGGTTCAAAATTACGAGGTCCATCGCCAATAGCCTTGGTGTTATTTCAAATGCCATGTTAATAAATTAATAATACCAAAGTAAACCAAAAAAAAACAGTTAGCAAACAAAAGAATTCAATTTCTTCACTTGGATAATTAATTATTTTTATGCTAAGGGTGTGTGTTTTTGTTAAAAAGCCACTTGAGGACCAGTAGTTATCAAAGGATTACGCGTAGACTTTTTTCGCTACAACTTCTTATGTAAATGTGCGAGTGTGTCAACAAAACAAACTCAGTAAAAGGAAAACAGATATGTTTACGAGAAAACTTCAGAAATCATTACAGGATTTAGTTAGTTTTAATGAATTAGGCGAAATTAATTAAAAACAATTCTAGTTCTTTTTTTAAGTAGGAAACTTTCTTTTGTTACTTTTATAATAAAAAAAACTACTTGATCTTATTCATCAAAATGATTTGTGTCAAAATTTTATTTTGAATGATAATATTCAAGCTGCATTTCTTTTTATCAAAAACAATTTGAACTTAGTGGTTAATTTTATTTTAAGAAACTATCTTTCCTGAGAGAAACATCAAAACTATTTTTTAATTTAATGATTAATTTAAGTGGAATATAAGTTACTAATGCATTAGAACATAGGAGTTTTTTTTAAAAAAAAAAAGAGTTTTATATAGTACCAGAGTTGTTCTCGTTATCTGAAATCTATCTGTCAATATAAAAACTCTGCAAATCCTTCAAATTATAACGTACTAGATAAATTAGATTGTTTAAGTTGAAGACGTTTTTGTAAAACTGAAAAGTTTCAACTAAGATGTCCTTTCAAAAATATCTAAAGTGAGATATATTCATCATTATTGCACGTTTAATATTTTCATATAATATGTAGGCAGTGTAAGAGAGTTATTCAATATTTTCTTAGAAATCCCAAGAGATCGCTTTCGTTGCATTCAAAATGGTTTGTTTTTCATAAACATAATGACTCCTTATACAGCTGTCTAAGTCTCAGTTACTCGTATTCGACATCGCGTTGTCGTTTGTACCTCGAAAATTCTTCGACTTAACTTTTCCAGCCGATGAGATAATCCTCGTATTCTTTGGAGCAAAATCACCACAATAACGCATTTTTTTTTATTTTTGCATGGTTACCGATGTATTACAATGAATCTATTTATCACAAATGGTGGCAACTCGACACAAAATGGCTTTGGCAACTCGATGCGGCAGCATTTAAATTTTGATTTGGCAGCAAAGGATGAAATCAAAACTAACTTATGTATCCACGTCAAATTTGTTTCGCTCTACATATCAGATGGCAGCACCAAATAGTAATAGCAACAAACATTAATTATGCTATCTCTTTTCAAATACAAGAACTTTTTGAGCCAACTTCGTAAAAGGAAATTAATAGTAATGTTACTTAACAGTGATATCGATATCAATATCACTTGCTGCATAAACATTTATTGTAGAAATCTAAATTCAGAAGAAAGTTTTTCATGTCTCAAAATAGGATCTGTATTCCACAAGTAATTTTTTTCAAATAATTTAATATATTTTTCTATTAAGTACGGACAGTTCAATTCCAAACAGTTAAGGGCGTAATGAAGTAGTATAATTTATTACATGACAACACAGTACGATAAAATAAACAAATGTGAGAAACGAAACATTGTTTTTTAAGAAATGCAGCAACTCTCGTTAACAACAACGTCAAGAACTTTAACGCTAAAATAACCAGATGAGATGTCTTTTCAGCCTAGTTGGCTTAGGCATGACAAAAAGAGACCGATCAACTTTCCTTCAGACCCACCGGAGCAAGGATCGAAAAATGCAGTCGCATCAGGCCCAACTCTCTCCCCCTACGCATCGCATGGGTTGAATAGCATTCCCCGATGTTTTGTTCAGTGCCGATGTGTTGACTCAATATTTGAACAATAGATGACAGCAGAGCCTATACCTACTGATTGCATATATCCCTGACACAAAACTCTTGCCTCTGTATTACTAACTAAGATAAATCACGATTAGTGATATTCCGGCTCTGACGCACGTGTTTACGAGACCCGCTATTCAACACGAGACAGCCAATGACTCAAATGAAATCTGTCTCAAGAAAAACTCAATTCAACAGGAAGGTGATATATATCAATTCCGGTAATGGTTAAGAAACCAAAGCGATCTTCTGTACAAACCAATATTTCTTTTTGTATCATTACAATGATTTTGGAGGGGGCGTATGCAGCGACTCTTGTCAACAACAACCTCAGAAGTTTAACACCGAACTTAAACATCAGATGAGACATCTTTTCAGCCTATTTGGCTTAGGCATGACAAAAATTGACCTATCAAGTTTCCTTCCGACCCACTAGAGAAGGGTTTGAACTAACGTTGCCCCATCAAGGCTAACTGTCTCCTCTCCACAGGGCAAAGAAAAAAATATCCCCCGATGCCCCGATATTTCATCCAGCACCAAAGAAGGGTTAAAATGAAGCAGTGGGAACACACACGAAGAGTTTCTTAATTTTAGAATTCAATAACAAATTCTATATATATATATATATATATATATATATATATATATATATATATATATATATATATATATATATAAATATATGGTGTATATTTTGAATGGGTATGATTTTGAAGACCTTTTTAACTCAATAGATATTCAAGATTTAATTAAAGTTCTTGCAATTTTATACGATAAATATCATTTTAATCAAACAATAAAACGTGAAAAATTCAATACTCTCATTAAATTTGTATTACAAGAGAATTTTAAAGTTTTCGGTCAAAATCTCTATAAGCAAATTCTGGGTCTCCCTCAGGGAGGTCCAGCTAGTAATTGTCTGGCCAATTTTTATTTACATTTTTATGAATTAAAACAGATTGATAATGATTCTTACTTTCTTTATCGTTACATAGATGATTTAATTATTTTAGGTAAAACTGAGGAATTTAAACCAAATGTTTCGTTTTACCCTAATTATCTAAAATTATTAAAAACTAATCTTAATTCTAATACAGTAGAATTTCTAGATCTTGATTTGCAAATTGTTGACAATAGACTAATTAGTAATATTTATGATACAAGAGAGAGATTCGAATTACATGTAATAAAAATTCCTTTTTGGAACAGTAATCTACACAGATCTATTTATAGGAATATTTTATTAGGCTTTTTATAACGTATTAACAAATTAACCACACATAAAATAGACAAGTTTAATAACATTAAAAAATTCTTTTACAACTGTTTAGATCATGATTATCCAATAAATTTCTTAAATACTTATATACATCACAATTATATTAAACATTTTTGCGAATCGTGATCCATTTTCAAATCCACCACACAACAATAGGTCCACAAATAGGGCTTGATAGTGGTCTAGCCGTGAAGAATTTATTTATTTATTTACTTTTACACGGCTTACATTTTTACTCACTCTCTGGACCATTATACTCCTTTACCATACTACTTATTACCAACCAATAGTTTGCATCCTTTTACATTTTTTATTACCAATCAAACAATGATTTAAATCATTTTCAATTTATATGGTGATGAGGTGTTATATTTTATTCATTTTGAGTATGTGATATACATCTTGAAGCTTAAAGAAAATTCCTTCTTACTACTCACATATTTGAATCTTCATTTCTTTGAATTTTTGTGAGTAATTTTTATATTTTGATTTGTTGATAATTTTCAGAATTATAGATTTTATTTTTGTAGATTTTATCACTGAACATTTTTGCATTTTTTAATCACTGAACTCTTTTGTAATTTGGATTTCCCAATTCAGCCTTCCAAGAATTATAGATTTTATTTTTGTAGATTTTATCGCTGAATTTTTTTTGCATTTCTTAATCATTAAACTCCTTTGTAATTTGGATTTCCCAATTCAGCCTACCAAGCCGCAAAGGGGGAAGGTTGGTACCATTAAACTAGTTTAACCCCGCTTATTCCGTCCTCAGCTCGATATTGCTTTTTGACTTGCTGGGTTCCATATTTTCATTTATTTTTACATTTTTTTCTGGATTTTTGTCTTTTTAAATATTTGAAATTATTCTTTCATAAATTTTCAGTATATTTAT
>BMAW01126236.1:136396-153209 GCA_019974015.1 Nephila pilipes
GTGTGTGTGCGTGCGTGCTTAGAGAAACTGTTAATAATTTAATCAAGTTATTTAACATTTTTACAGTTAATTATTTAATTTCTTATTCCGAATAAATTTATTTTTAATGCAGTTCAAAATGCAATTTCATTTTAATATCATTTCTTCTTACGAATTTCATTTCTAATACGATTTTTTAATAATTATTAACTCAAAGAATTTTATTATTGATGTGCTGTATCTTAAAACATGCGAATATTGGTATTTGTTCCTTAAATTAAAACTATAGAAAGTTGGATTTTTTTTAATTAGTAACATTTAACGTATTATATTAATTTGTAATAAAATATACAGCATTAAAACTTAAATTTTTTGAAAACATTTCCAAGTTCTACATTCCCAAAATTCCATATTTTCCTGGAAAGCATATTCTTCTCCACTTATAAGCAACCTTTTAAAAATATGTATATAAGTGCGTCGTAATGAAAAATAAGTTACTGTGAATAAAGACTAAGAAGCAACTGCGGTAGATTAATGGTTATGGTCGCGGGCTCGATCCCGGGGTTGTTTTCTTTATGTCGGTTCTCAAGCCCATCTGACAGTAAGAGCCCACCGCGTATTGGAGCTGATACGCATTAAAACTGGTCAAAATCCAAAGTTCATCAGGTGTCGGGGTGTATGAATTTAGAAAGGGACTACCAACTCAGGTGTCGTCTTCTCCTCTAGACCCAGGTTCGAAATTTCGAAGTCGGTTGCAAGTAGACCTCATGTTGCTTCTCAGTGCATAGTTAATAAATAATCCCAATCACAGGTGTAAAGAAAAAATAAGAGCAGTGTTTGCACCGACGAAATTGTAGTACCAGTGTAACCGATAATTATATTAATATTCCAGATAAGTTTGTAATGTAATACAAAAAAAAAAATCAAAATGAGTAGTGTAAGAGCTTTTTAGCGGTTTTTACTTATTTAGTGCGTTGGCTGTAACAAACGCCAGTACGCATGTATGTTGAGTATCTTGGCAAATGTTTCACATTTTTCTGCGGTGTTTAACTGAGTGGGTCCAATGTGGATAAAAAAATAAATTTATTAATATTAATATAACAGATAATATAACTGATATGTTATTTATATAACAGATAAGTTTGTAATATCATACAAAAAAAATCAAATTGAGTAGCGTAATAGATTTTTTTATTGGATTTTACTTATTTAGAGCTTTGGCTGTAACAGAAACCTGTATGCATATATATGAAGTATCTTGGCAAATGTTTCTCATTTTACTGTTGATGCTCAACCCAAGGGGTCTGATGGTGACTGAAAGTCGTAGAAATAATAAGTTTGTATTAAATATATTCATTTATTGATAGCCGAGTCGATTTCCCTTCAATCTGGAATCAAGACAGTGACAGCGAAAGCCAAAAGCTCATGCTTCTGTGGCAAGAAGAGTGAATTTTAAGAAAAGAGAGCAACATTTGTTGAATCAGCTTTTACACCTGAAATTTTGTTAGAGGCTTGTCATATTGGCCAAGACTTTTGATTTTACAGAGGGATGGTGATACCTGCAGCTATAAAGCGCTTGGAAGTTGGTTGGTAAATTAATTTTAGTGCTAAAATTGATGTTATTGAAAAAAGCGAAAGCAAATTAAAATGCGGAATAGAAGTAATTTTGCAGGTATTTACCATATACATATATACGATTATGGTTTAAAAAGTACCGTTTTTAGATGATAGATGGCTTTCCTAACTCAAGTGTCGATGAAAACTTTAAAAGAATATGGCACTGATCCAGAAGTTAATTTTCGGTTTGGAAGCCAATTCCTTACAAATGAAATAATGATTGCTGCTGTATTGAGTTATCGTCGTCATTTTGCATCACCGTAGATGAGATTTGAATTGATTAAAATACACCAGAAACAAAGCAATAATTGGTTCCGCTGAACCTGCTCCATGTGAGGCGAAGACGATCTAATCTGCTGAAATAATCAATGCAACGGTTTCTTGCGATACTAAAGACATTATACTTATGAACTTCTTGGAAAAAAGAAAAAATATATATATCACTGGTAAATATTACATTTAATTACTGGTTATAGGCTCAATTGATTGACATTATATTACACTATGATAATACTAATTATATTCAGTTTTAAATTATGTTTAAATTGCTAAGATATACTCCATTTAATATTTAATCGCCTACATATATTTTAGTATAGGAATAAAAAAAATTGTCTAGTTTATATATGTATCGTTTCCTCTAATTTTATTTTTAAATTTAATGGTTGATTTTGATGGCAAATCGTCTGATTTAATTTTTTTTTTTTTTTATAGTTTGGACATTATTTTTGTATTTTTGATTGTTTTGCTAGGGTAAGCAAAATACAATAGAAAACTGAAGATATTTTCTTTTCTTGATAATAATTGATTCTGTGAAACCTGGGGCACTGAAATAATCTTAATGAATATTAATTAATATTCATTTTGAAAATCCATTCATTTTCAAGTCATAAACAAAACATACCTCTATAGCACGTGCCACAATAAAATTAGTAAAGCGAATCTCAATTTCTTTTCAGAAACTGTTTACTTTATCAACGTTATTATTATTTAATTTACCAAAAACATTTGATTAATTTCAACTTTCACGAGTAACACCAATGACCTTCATTCTTGATGAACACGAAAGGAAGATTAAGTGAGGATGGAACAAAACCCATAAAACATTTCCTGGCAATGAAACCTTAAGCGCAAACATGTTCGTTGGAATTCCTGTGGGCAAGGCTTCATCATTCAATACTCATTTATCTTCCTTTAAAACCTAAATCGTTGTTTACTAACCTTTCTATTTTTTTAGCAATAACCTTCTCACTCTCAGCTGAAGGTCAGGTACCGGATTGAGCACTCAGTTACAGTTTGCGAAATGAATCGATTCTTATTTCAGAATTGTCAACCAATTACTGTAAGAGAGATTTTGATATTGTTTTCAAAATATTCAATAATAAAGTGACACGAAGCAATGTGTTGAATGATAGAAAAGGAGAAACTAAACGAATGAATACCCAATTGTCTAGCAAAATATTTGGCTTCTCTAGTATTTTAAAACGCGAATATTTTACTTTGAAAAGTATAAAAGAAAATATACAATGACTCAAACAATTTAGAATAAACTTCGACTGTTGCACAAATTAAAACTTTGTAATATTAATAATAAACAAAACGTATAACTATAACAAATTCTTTTCAAAATGTATTAAACTATAGACATTTTACTTTGGATATACAATAAAATAAAAATCATTTTTCGAAAATCATTTTACATATATACAGCTCTAAAAAATTATCAGGTAAATTTTGCGGTCAAACGTTTATAATACAATTCTGAAACACATGTTTGACTTCCACGAAACTTGTTTTCTTTGGCTGCTTTTTTTCATCTGATTTTGCATAATTTTATCTTAAACATCTTCAACTATCATTGTTATCGCATCAGATTTGTTAAAAAGAAAATAATTACGGTGATTTCAACATTTTAGGAAAGGCGTGGTAGCCTAGTGGTAATGGTCTCTGTCACGCGACTTGCTGTTTTTCGTCGAGTAACGGGTTCGAGTCTTTATGCTCGAAGGACCCGCAGTGTAATCGGACTAATGAAAGTTAAATTTTTCACGGTTCAAAGTCTTCCCATTGACGTGATGCGGAAGTTGGGAGAGGTGGGTGCTAACTTAGGAGTCGTCCTCGTCTATTGACTGAAGCTCAAAATTAGGAGGTTCGTCGCCAATCACCTCGTGATTCTTCTAGTGCGACGTAGTAAAACCAAATCAATCAGCACTTTGAGAGGACTTTTTCTTCTATGCGAATGAAATTGAAATTCCAAACATTTAGAAATGTCGCAAAACTTAAGAGGGAAGAGTCTTTATTTTGGTTTCTAGTATATTTTTCAATTAAACCATGTGATCATGTGTTAATTTTTCCAAATATGTAATTCTCAATATCTAATAATTTGAAACTTTTAGATTATATATACAATTCTTTTTTAAAATAACTGTCAATATTCCTCTTTAAATTGCTTGGTTATACCTTGTGATTTTAGTGTTATTGTAGATATCTTTTAAACTCACAAGTTATTTTTAAGAAAAATTATCATGCGTGCTGTTGATTTGGAATACGTTTAACATGCTCTATCGCAGCCATTATGCCAGAAATGATTTTGAAATGTCTTTTCATTTATGTTTCGTTTTCTTTTATAGAATATAATTTAAAAACACACACATGAAAAAATACATGATGTTTAAAAAGCAAGTGTTTCATACTATTTTGTGAAATTTGACCCCTAATCTCAAAAATAAATCTTTCTACTAAATTAATTATCCACAAACTAAAGCAGGAAATATCTGCTACAAAACTAACTGAATATATTTCATTTTAACGACGTATATATTTATTTATATTAGGAACTTTGAAGATGTTTATTTTTAATTAGCATAAAATAAATTTTTAAAAAGAACAAAATTTTTTTTGAATGGATAAAGAATTCACAATGTTTTCAGAAAATTAATGTGATGGAATTATAAAACAAAATCTAACACTCGTTCAAATAAATGGTTGATTTTCAAGCGCCATTTTGGAAAATCCTTTTACTCAGGCGACATTCAAAACATCCATAAGTGAAAAATCTTATTTCATTGGATAATTGTGACTTAAACAAATTACTTAACATTCTGCAAGTTTCTATAATTATATTAATGCGCTATACGTATTAACAAATCAAATTTATTGGTTAACATCTCAGTTAGTTTTTTCCTTGGTAAATAATATATATCTCTGCATGTCGAATCTCTTTTGAGTTTAGTTCATATTTAATTTGATAAAATTTAAATCGCTAAAAACAAGAATCATTAATTGCATATAATAACGAAAAGATATATATATATATATATATATGTTAATATGTTGTCAAAACGTAATTGTATATGGTTTTAATTTTACATAACTGGAATGTTTTTAACTGATTAGTAATTCATCAAGATTCATCCGCGATTTGGAAATCAACACGTGAATAAAGTGTCAGACGATTTTTTTCCCTTTGATGCTCAGATTAGTATTTTGAAAGTGAAATTTGAAATTATTCCAGTTGATAGAATTCGGAAATTTTGAAAATTATTGGGGAGTGATGAAAACAGCTAAAATGTTGTGTCAGCAATCATTCTGTTCTCGAATCAGCTGTAATACTTTTTTTTTTACTTTTACTTCTCGTAATAAGTTCAGTTTACGATATTCAGTACAATTTGAGTATATTGTTTATTGCAGTTATTTCTTTTTGGACATGGTATGTTTCAAGGCATGTTTTAAAACGTTATTGAAGCTGGTATCAAAATCCAAAAGTATTGTATACAAACACAAACACATATACAAATATGGTCGGAAAAAATATTGAACATATTTCATGCTTGAAAATAAAAAGGACAAATTGGGGTATGAAAATGTTTATTTTTCTATTAAACATTAAATAACTTTCACATCAGCCGGTAGATGGCGCGACAGCATTTCTCGGGAAAATTTGCTGATTGCGACATTCTGCAAACGGTTGCGATAGAGGAAAAAGCAATGCGAGTTTTCGGTGCCATGAAAACAAATCCGTCGTAATCGAGTACAAACGCTTTTGTTTGGAATGCTCACTTTTCAAAATTTAAAAACTGCAATTCTGGATATCGATGAACTAAAACAATGAATCATTCAATGAATTGGAGGAGTACCTGCTGAAATGGTGTAAAACATTTGGCGTGAGATTGAAGTTCGGCTTTATATTTTGCGTACCACAAACGTAGCTCATGTGGAACTTATATAATGTTTAAAATTATGTGTAAAATTGTTTTATGTTGTATTTCCAATAAAAAATAAACATGTACCTCCCCCAATTTGTTCTTTTTTCAATCATGAAATGTTGTCAATTCTTTTTGACGACCCAGAATATATATATATATATATCCCGTTCTCTCCCAGCATATCACATGCTATACGCTCGCGTTTGCTCTCCTGTGCCCAGCGTATCACATTTGATATGCTCTATGAGTCTCTTCTATGACCCAATGTATCAATAGAGATACACTTGATGAGAACGTTTTATTTGATTTTTTTAATGTTAC
This sequence comes from Nephila pilipes, assembly GCA_019974015.1. NCBI lineage: Eukaryota > Metazoa > Arthropoda > Arachnida > Araneae > Nephilidae > Nephila > Nephila pilipes. Next base: position 142,516 of record BMAW01126236.1, read on the forward strand.
TATATGATGTTACAATACCGCGAAATCTATATAGATAGGTTATTTGGAGTGTAGACCTTGGTGATATGGACTTAGATTTCACTTCTGGCTAACAGGAAGGGGTGTAATTGTTAAAAGCACGTGTAGCGGGGCGGTTCTTTAAATGCAATGAAATGATTCAAAGGGTGAACTTGCTTTCGGCTTGCTTTTTTTCTTTCTTTCTTGCTTGCTTCTTAGAAGTTCGAAGGAGAATTTATGACCCTTTAATGGGCTTAGGGCTTTTGGTAGCAGATGCTCTCAGCTGTTCGTTTCATTAGGACGGTTTTTATTTGTAGCGACAGTCATGACGAAAAGAAAATGTTTATCTGATACTGAGATTTGCGAAATAACGAATGAATCTGACAGTAATGTTAGCGAAAATAATCCAAATCGGAACATAGACGTTAAAGTAAAAAAGGGGGACTAATAAGTGCTCTTTGCTCAAAGTTTTGCGTGAAGCATCAAAATATGTGCGTAAGACATGTGACGTTGTACTATGTTTTGAATTTTTTTTTATAAAAATACCAAACAGCAAAATAAGATTTATTTTTTATACCTTAATATTTCATGTAATGGTACATCATTACACCATGAAATTTATATAACATATGTAAATATATTTTGTATTTTCTTAAAAAATATGATTTTTATGTAATTATTTTATGAAAAAACATAGAATTTTCGATTAAATCTTTTTTTTTTTACGTATATATTAAGTTTTATGCATTTTAAATAATATTTGTAAATACCAAAATATTCTAATGAATAGCCGATTTTAGAGGAATTTTTTTCACGAATGAGGCTTAATATCTAATAAAATCGTCTGGGCTCAGTGTGACATTCCGCGGGAAGAAGCCGCGGGCACAGAGAAGCACTTCTTTTTCCTCTCTCCGGTAGCGAAAGGGATATACTAGCATAGAAGAATTTAATTTAATAATAAATTAACGAATTGTAACATTTGTATAAAAAAAGTTAAATGATCGAATATAAATTATAACAAAACACTATTATGGCTACAGTAGCCTTCTGGTCAAATTTGCGGACTCGTTGCTGGAGTTGTTGTTCTAAGTTTAAGTCCAGATGAAATAAAAGACCCGCAGTGTACCTTCATTGAAGCACTTTGAATTTGTTAAAGACCTAAGTCATTTCGTTGGTATAATAAGTTTTGAGAGGGATTTACCAGTTCAATTGTCGTCCTCGACCCTTGACCAAGATTCAAATTACAATGTCCACCGCTAGTAACCCTCGTATTGCTTCTTGGAGCGCCATTTATAGAAAACATAATCACATTACCATTAAAAAAAGTTTCAAATATATCTGTTGTTTCACTAAATCTTAACTATACAACTAAAAACAACGAGAAAAATATAAATTTAGAAATGAGATAACTAAATCGAAAGGTAAATAACGTAGTTAAAAACACTGTTTCTGGATTACGGACGCAAAGATAATTATATGTTAAAATTAACTTTAAGAATCCAAGTGTTTCTACTCGGCAAATTACTTTATAAAGTATTGCAGAAAGCCATAAGATTCGGAAATCAAACATTAGACAGACAAAAGACGGAATGAAATTCCAAAAATGAAACAGAGAAATTGTTATCTAAAGATACCATAACTATATTTTAGCAAACATAAAATATCTTTGGATTTAATTATGGAGATATATTAATTTTTTAGAGGGGATACTCAAAAATTCCTGCAACGAAGCCGCCTAGGTGCTGATTGCTTAGTACGCCCTTCTGCCCTCAAAAGTGCGTAGGGCAGTTCTTTGGGAGCTCCATTGCTTCAACTGTGAAGGTTTTGCCAGCCAAAAGTAAATTCTTTCGACGTGACTGTTTTAACTTTCTCTTCGATTCTTATGAATGCATATTTAAATGAATAAAGTGTAGTTGCGAAATGTTCTTCTTGGTCAGGAAAAAATATTGCAAAAACGTTTCTGGTGTTTGAATTAGCTTACAAAAATGACTATTTAGGATGAATTCAAGTGTACAAGTGATGTTATCGTTTCATGAAGGAAGGGGAGGAGGCGACTTGTCCAATTTATGGCAAACTATGTTTGGACCTCGTCAAGTAATCGAAAAGCAAAAATTAAGAAAATTCTTGAACTTGTGTTTGGAGATTAATTATGGCACATTGGACATGTATTAGTCTATCTGAAATATCTTCTGTAAAGAATTTCAGTGATTTTTAATAAAAGATTTGAGTATAAAAGGAGATAGTGCCAATTTTTTCCCTTTTGGATCTGACTGATTATCAAAAAAGTGTAGATACGGCAAAAAAACGGCATGGTTCCCTTTCTCAACACACCTTGCTCACTTGACCTAGCTCCAAGCTATTTCTACTTCTAGTAGCACACTAAAACAAACAAGAAAAGACACTGATATGACAACATAAAAACATTCAAGAAAACATCGAGAAAAGATATGTCCGTCATTACTGTAAATGAATTTCAAAGATATTTTCAATAATGAAATCATCATTTTGAAAACTTAATTAAGTATAATGTAGAGTACTTTGAAGTTGATAAAGATATTTAGTATATAAACAAAATTAATTTCTTAGTTTTAAAAAGTTTTGTGTTTTTTTAGTACTCCCTTGTCTAGGTTATAAGTATCGCATAAATATTTTCGCAACCTTATTTAGAAGAAATATAGCTTTAAAAACTTAATAATAATATAGGAAATCACTTCAAATCAATAACGGATATAAACTCCTTGATGTTGGGATGAATTCAGGAATTCTATATCCACAACTCATCTTACTGGAATGCATTCATCGATGTTCATCCATCACGTGGGCCAAATAAGGGTGACAGAAATTGCGTCAATCGTGTCAGAATATGGTAAAGGTCCCAACGCTTTGTCCATCGCATTATTTCAGCTCCGAGCAGAGAATACCTAATGACAGTGATTTTTCGTACAGATTATGGTTACATATAAATAATACTACAATGCTTATATTGATGGCAATAGGGGATTTGCTATCGAATAAATTATCCCCGAAGTAGAAATGTAAAAAATTCTAATATTAATGAGAATATTCTGTCAAAATGTTTCATTAATTATTTTTAGAACAATTCAAATATTTCTTTAATTTAAAAATTATACACCAAACGAGTTATTTTTAGAGCATGTATAGATTGGTCATCTGATTATTCTTTTCGAAATAAAGTCTTAAATGCAAAGACGACTTCTTTTCAATTTATGGTTACAATAATTGCATTTAGCTTAAAATACAATCAGTTTAGTAATTTATTGTTTATTTTAATTTTAGAAACCTAAAATAAATAATATCGTGCTCTTAAACATTTTCTCATTTACCTTGTAAATGGACTATTTGCGAAACTTTTTTCAAGGTAACGGTACACCTTAAAGGAAATGTTTTTGAATCAACGTAAGTTTGAACTACAAATGCATATTTTATGATGTCATCGGGGTTCACAATAAGAAAAAAATGTGCAAGAAAAGTTTTATTAGTGTATAGCTTTACTATCAAAAGAGTATTGTATACAAATATAAGCAAAAATTAAGACTTTCAGCAAAACATGGCAGTTCGAAAGAAAATAAATCTATCGACATTTTGTGAATAGCATAATATATAAAATATAATCATTTTAGAGGATAGAGTATTAATTATTTATTATTTTGATTACATAGGTCTTGCGTATAGTAATTCGAGTTCTGAAAACTGAAATTTTCTTTGTTTGTTGCGATGAGATACACCATATTCATTGTTTCAAGAGTATATTGTTTAAAGCAATTCGAATTCAGAATGTGAAGCGATATGGGATGTTCTACTCTTATGTAAAAGAAACGAAAAATATGTTTAATAGATTTGAAATTCAGATGGTTTTGATCCTTCGTTTTAACCATAGCCATCATTTTAAAAGCATGTGTAAGACAACGCAATAATAATTGCTACATCAGTAGTGATATAAATGATAAAATATTATACTTATATTTTTTTAATCTATAATTAAAATTGTTTTGCAAACGACTGATTTAAAATGAATGGGGATCATCAGACGGAATTATTTCGAGGTTCATCACCAACGAATTCAAGGATTATACTGTTTCGGGATTAAATATTTTTTATTGTTTATTAAAAATCCGTCGGTTATAAAATTGTGACAAAAATTAAGGTAACAAAGGTGTTTGAAATATTAAAAGATGTTTGAAACGATATTTGACAACGGGAAACGAGTTTATTCGATGAAAAGTTTAAATAATTTAAATCTTTTTAGCTTAAAAGTAATGGGATTCAGATTTTAAGAATCAAATATCGATATATTCACGTCTCGTTTCAAGTGGAAAAACCACGTAGGAGCAGTTAATAATCAACAGTTGAATAATATTTGTAAGAAAAATCGTGTACTTTACTTTACAACCTTTTTGCAAACTTTTCAGGGCATTATTAAGTTTAAAAAAATGTAGGGAAACTTTAAGCGTAATATTCGAGACATTGAGCATAATTTGAATTTTAAAATGTAAATTTTAAAAAGCTAAAATAATTAGATTTTATTACTCAAATTTTTTATAATATTTATACAATTATGGCCCTATTCCGAAAATTTATGAGTGTTCAATAGAACTTTTTTTTATAATATTGAAAATATCTGTACTATGCATGCAGTAGATTTTAAAGAAGGTTTTCCAGAATCCTAAAGAAACCACATTTGAAGGATATCAGGACATTTGAGGAATCATGAAATTCCACCTATGACTCCTTGTTTTTGTGATATATATCTTTTCAAATTGTCAGTAGAGTTTGCATTTATTGTGTGCCTAACAATGATATTTCAATTGTTCCGTACAGTTATGAAAGTAAACATTTCGTAAAAAAGTTTTTTTTCCCCTCTTAGTTGAATATGAACGTGATTTGTGAGATATCTTTGCTTTTAGGAACCATTTTAAGAAGATTATTGTGCAACACGATTCCAAATTTCTTATGCTTTCGTAAAAAAACCTATGCATGTAGTGACGAAAACTATTTTTCCCTACAAAATATCTACGTTTTACAAAAATATTTTTTACGTGGAAAACGGAAACAAAATAATTACAATTTCAAATTTTCAAGGGTGTATCATTTTTTTCAAAGAACATATACAGTAATATCAATAAAAAAGTTGGTTCACACTATTTTTCTCTGTCATTTTATATGTGAAAAGAAGTATTTTGCATATTTATGGAACATTATTTTTACAAATTGTACCTTCATGCAAATATAACTAAAACATCCAGTATATATTCAACTGATAGAGAAAGTAAAATTGTTTGGGTATTTGTCTATTATAGCGGCACCCGATGATTAATCGCCAAGCGACTAAGAAATATCGCCAAGTAGGTTGTATAAAAAGATAGGCTTCACGAGCCTCGCGATGACTTGGCGTAATCGTAATTTGACGGGCGCAGCTATAACGGACAAGTACCCTTTTTTGACTAAAAATATTCTAATTGTTCTATATAATGATTAAAATATCATTATTAGGCACACAAAATACCTAAGCTATAAAAATATTCATAAAACATAAATATCACAAAAAAAGAGTCTTAAATTGGGTATTTAATTTTCTCCTACATGTCTTGTAACCCTTAAGAAAGATACAAATACATAGAATAAAAATGCATGACTTGGAAGAGAGGTTTGCTTACAATTTTAAACTTTCAGTTTCGAGCATTCTATTTATGAAATTCTCAAAAATAATACACTTGTACAATCGATGAAGTACCCTCTAATGTTTAACAGCAAAATGAAAAAATTAGAGCATTTTATGGTTTCAATTACATTTCCTTTTTTTTAGCAATATATGTAACTGTGAACGAATTTTCTCTTTTAAATTATCTTACTTTTAAGGTGTTTTCTTTTGGCATGAAACTAACATTTTGAAAAAAAAAAAATTTAGTGATTTACAAGTGTATTGTTTAGTTTTTTTAAGATCCTCATTTAAATTCATTGAATGATGAATTAATAACTGTGAAACATATTCTACTCAGTTTATTTCTGTTCATTAAAAAATATCTAAGTTACACAACAGAACCGTACCAACTATTTTCTTTATTTTAACACAGCTTGTAAAAATAAATTCTTCAAATAATAAGTCTCGCCAACAGCCCTCGAGATTCTTTTAAGTGTGACGTCAATAAACAATCAATCAATCAAAACAAATTGATAGAAATCATGTAATTCATTAAAAGGGGAAGGGTGTATGAACGACTTTTTTTGACGGAATAGAGTATTTTTCTTTTTCAAATGAAGACTATTTTTCATGATTTCTTAGCTCAATCGGTGCAATAACAACGCATGAAACTTTCCAAATATTCTTTTTGAATTTCCCAAGTAATCAGTGTAGATAATTCCGTGTGAATCTTGGCCAGTAACTTGCCGACCGATTTCACTGTCTTTGCTTTCTTCGGAGCCCGTTCGCCTTTAAATCCCCTCCATTTTGACTGTTACTTTGTATTTGAAATGTATCCACGTTTCGTCCACACTTATGTATTGACACAGAACCGGGTTAGCATTTCAACATAAAACCCCGTCAACTGGCCTGAGAATCGACGAAATAATTGCTAACTTTCCACTGAGAGCAAACGAGGCACCCATCTTGACGAAATATTTTTCCCACATAATGTTACTACCAAAATTGAAAACACTGAACCTTGGGATATGCAAGGGACATCCAACTATTTTGCTCACTTTAATTTGTCTATCACTAAAATCCATATCGTTGATTTTATCAATCACTCCGGGAGTAATCACTTCCACTGGACAATTGTAAGCAGGTGCAAACACTCAGAAGAGTATAAGCTGTTAAATTTATCCAAATCAGCATCGATGTCTTTCGGTGTTAAACCTTTTAAATAGATTTTAATTCGCTTTAGAAACTCACTTTTTCACATCTTTTTAAATAAACACACATTTCTTGCTTATATATATATATGTGTGTGTGTGTGTGTGTGTGTGTGTGTGTGTGAGTGAGAGAGAGAGAGAGAGAGTCTAGCTAATCATGAATCTTACTGAAAACAAAACCATTTTCGATGTTAGGAGCGCCATCTCTTGAATTTCATAAGGTCTTTTTGAACAACCGTCGTGGAATATTGCAAATGAGATGGGGCGTTGCTGTAACCATCGCCAAAATATGTAAATGAATTAAAACATTCCAACTACTGGGTTTATAAAAGTAACGCGAGATAGTTAATTGTTCCGATTTATATATCTTGAGATGCGTAATTTTTAACATCTCAAATTCTTTTTCTATAAATATATGGAACGATGCGTTTGAGAGTGAAATATTTCCCAGAGACATTGATTAAATAACGATCAATGACGAAAATTCCAATTTAGCGATTTTTGCGCAATTATTTTCAATTAATATAAAAAAAAGGAAATGCCTGATATCTGACTTGAGTGAAATTTTCCGAAATATATTCAGTCATTAGAGTAAGAAAGAGTACTATGAAATTTACCTCAAAAGAACACGTGCGCTAGAAAATATTTTATTTTATGCATGGGAATATGGGTTACGCTATATTATTGTCACTATAAAAGTTCTCTTTTGTATCGCCAATTTCTCTTTTTGATCTACTTTTTGCACGTGTGCTTTATTGTTTTAAATTACTTGTTTCCATGTTCATTTATGATGGAGAAAAACGCTAGAATAATTAAATGTTGATTAATGAGCAAACGAAATTCATCTCAGTTACTAATTCAAAGGGGTTCCATACTCCTATATATATGACCAAAATTCCTTTTAATACTTTTCTATAAATTCTGTACTACAAAATAATTAGTATATATAGAAAACAAACAAAATATAGAATATGATATATTTAACTCATAATTAATTCATTTATAAGAAAAGGAACAGTAAAATTTCAGTAAAGAAACAATATTATTTACAAAAAGCGTCGAACAGTATAGACGCAACAAATTGTTACATTTTACATTCATTTTGAATTATTTAATTTATAAATTGTTAGTAATAACCCAGAATACTTTTTTAGGAATTCGCTACATGTTGCGTTCTTTTGCACACTTATGTAACAGATTGTTAAGTTTCCTCTTAACACTTATATATAATGTCAATTAGATTCCGATGATAACAACGTATCTCGGCATGAGATAATGTTAAGAAACAAATGTCAATATACCGCAAACCACTGATTGAATTAATTATGTATCCATATCCTAAACGTTTCTCTTCCGATTAAGTGCTATATATGTCTGATAGTTCTCTCCTACGAAAGCAGGCTTTTCTTTGTACACGGGATTTCCTCTATAATGTGTATTTATTTTCTAGATACAATCCTTATAAAGATGAAATTGAGAGATACTAAAAAACCAGAATTTGATTAACTTTTTTTCTTCTGTTGAAGATGAATTTTCCACTATCTTTGTTCCTGTCACGTGTGTCGCTATATCTGCGAACCAGTTTTATGAAAAGGGCAACTCTTTTGTGAATGTCAGATAGGGCAAGAGGATTGGTATTTTTCCTTTTTTTTCTCTTTCGGTGGTGCATTTCTGACTTGAAATGTACGGGATTGTTGTTCGGAATGCGATAAATGAATTCCTTTTGTGTTCCGATAGATGCTTTTAATAGATAGATACTTTTCATCGAGATGTCTTACCGTCTTGTTGATCATCTCATAAAAAGTTTTGCAGAGAATTTTATGGGATATTATATATAGTATATTCTTTGTTTATTGTCAGCTGTGTCTTCTCATGTTGTAACTCTTTGTCGCTAAATTAATCCCACCAAAAATAATGGTAATTGAAGTAATTTTGATATAAATTAGGTTCATGCAGCTGTATTATTATGTTTAATAACTACGAGAGCTATTGGGAAAATAACCCCTTTTAACATTAGCCATTTTTTATGTTAAGAATAACATAGGTTTCGAAATTAGAAAACTATAATTTTATAGAACTTTAACATATTAATATATTTCTTTAGCTACCCATTATGTTGAGCAGTATTAAACATGCAAAAAAAATTCATTTTGACAAAATTATACTAGTTTATCGGCGAAAAGAAAATAGAAATCCTACAACATAAACAAAATTACTCACCATGGATAGTTATCTACATTCTTTGTTGTCAGTCACTTTATCAGTAAATTTTTCTGTGGAAACACTATGACTCTTAGCAAGACCAGAAACCATTTTAATCAAATACTTTATTTCAAATGAACATCACTATTAAATTCTCTATAGTGAGTGCATACTCTCAGATAACTATACAGTTCCAAGATGAGAACATGCATTGCAAGAAAGCAAACTGGAAATGCGGATGATGCAAATTTTTTCTATTGTTTTCAGAGTGCCAAGTAGATACGTCCTCTTCAGGGACATCATCTCATTTTTTTCCCTAGAAGAGAAGTGAATATTTTACAGTTGTAGTGCAAGAAAATGAAATAGGTATGTGTGACAAAGATACATATTTGATAACTGTTTACCACCAATGCACTACTTTTTTGTAACGTAATGACACATTACGTAAAGGCATTTCTTGATTTGAAACACAAGGTTCTGTCTGCCAGCAATTTCGAATGTGATACCCAGTGAGGTCAGTCAGGATGGTATCCAGCATCTTTCACTTCTTCGTGGTCATCAAAATTGGCTTCAAGTGCCAGAAAAATGGAATATAATTAACCCCAGGTCAGGGTTCTACGATGAAAGACTCGTTTGTTTTCAACTGAAAGACTTCTTGATCCATGGTTCTCGTTCATTCTTCTAGCATAGAACAATGAAACCCATCTTCTTCTTTCTCTCGCCGAAAAAGGTACTGTCATTAACGTGGCTGATGTTCCTATGGATTTCGTACGGTTATACTAGGTGTACCATTCAAAATGGGGCGATCGCAAAAAACCTTCAAAAATTTTAATAATTATCGTTACGATTACCTCATTCCTGTGAAACGGAGACCTCATGTCTATATTTTATGGGGAAAGCACAAGACAGCTGTTTCATGCATGATTGCATCTTTACTTTGACCCAAATAGAAAATGGCGTCTTCTCAGAAAAAAGCATAAATTGTTTTGTAGATTGCAGAATATCCGTCAATTATTTTAATGCATTTGAAGTGCAAAATAGAAGTTCATAGGGCTTCACTTTCGGATGAAATTCTAAAAACCTGGTTAAATAATTTTCTAATAAATAGAGTGCTGAAATCATCCAACGTTATTCATAAATGTATTTCAGACCAATTGGAAATAAAAAAAAAAAAGGTAATTCGTTCATTAAAAGTCTTAAAAAAAAGGATCAGGTTTGCACCACTGGGATTACGAATTCCCAAATCAACAATGCATAATATCTTGCACAGGAAACTTGTTCGCATGCGTGCAGTGTTCAAATGGTTCATTATCTACATTAGAATGACAAGTCAAAGCATTTGTTCAATGCATTGAGAATGATTCTCAATTCTTTTAAATACATTTTTTTTCTTTCTTGAAGCTAAATCTTAAGTATGTGGGAAAGTGAAGAAGATTGACTCACAAATCTGGATCTCGGAAATTTCCCAACATACGATGAAGTGTGCAGCCCAAAAATTAATATTTTATGCATAAGGTTAAAATATCAGATTATGGATCTTTCTTTGTTGAAAAAATTTATTTCGATGCATTGGAAAAATTTTTCCTTTCCAGATAGCGCTTGGCATTAAATTGTCTATCGCCTGG
>BMAW01126236.1:153609-200195 GCA_019974015.1 Nephila pilipes
ATCAAGAGTAAAATATTTTTAAAATACTTTTAATCTCAAATGCTCATTTATCATATGGAAATGACAGATATTAAATTTAAAAGCACAAGTAGGAAAGTTAACTCTATTGGAGATTTTATCACAATCCTAATAACATATTGTGAAACTGATTATGAGTAATTTATTTTTATTTTTGAATTTCTACTATTAGCTCACACTCTCTCTCTATATATATCTTTTCAAATTTTCAATCATTAATAAAATACTTTTTATTCATCCACTCAAGTTCAAATACAGTTTTTTAAACTTGTAATGGATGCTACTCGACGTTAATATTGGTTTTTCAAATATTTATTAAATTTCATTGGTGAAAATGCAGTTTGGCTCAACCACTTGGCGCGAATTCAAAAATTGCCAAGCTTGGCGATTTTTTCGGCTGAACGTTAAGTCCGCGAAGCGGACCAGGATACCCCATTTGGAAAAATACCGCCAAATAATTCCTGGTTTTAATGGTAGTTGGGCTAAACTGCATTCTAACCATTTAATTTACCGGATGAATTAAGAAAAAAGTCAATGCTTCTACTATGTCACTTCTCTTCCAATGACATAGTTGGTTGAGCATCAGCGTAGAATCTTCTTGCCTTCGAATTGAATCTCGTCGAAGTATAATTTTTATTTGATTTTCCAATAATTAAATTTAGTTTTATATGGGAGAAAAAAAAATTCTTATATAAGATATTTAGCAGGATATAAATTTCGGAATAAATACCATCAGTGACGAAGCGCGTAGATCGCCGGAAAAAAAATTATTTTACCACTTCATATTTATTATTAATAATAATAATTTATTTTGCCACTTGTGATTCTGTCTTATGTATATATATATTTATTTTAACTTTAATTATTTAATAAACAGAAACTAAAATAAAAACTTTCTTTGTTGAACTAAGTAGGAATTGACTTTAATTTTTTTTTTTACATTAATTGTTACTGACGCTAAAAGAAAACCTTTTATACATATATTTTTCATTTCCTCACAAATTAACATGTTAGCTATTTTGTGATATAGAATTATCAAATAATAATATCTGAAAACGTTTTGAATGATTCAACTCGCGTAAACTAGCATTTTACATAGATAAGTTAATAATTTTATTTTGACAATTCCTAATAATCTAAGAAAATCCTTGCTTTTTCAAAATCAGCTTTCACAGTTCATTTACAGGTCTCAGTTTATGATTTATTTATGATTAACTTAAATCGTCTGTGTTTTTGCATGCAGTTAAAAACATAATTTTAAATTTCAAAAAATTACTTTCGAATCATATTTATTAGAATGATAAATTTAAATACATATTTGCATTTTCAGTTAAATGATTTCGAAGGATTTTAAGAAAATGGTTTTTAGTGACCTCATCTTATATGTTTAAGACTTTACTTTCAGACTCTCTCAAAATTCATGATACAGGAATATTCAATACCAAGGTGACAGCAAATAAAAAAAAACCCGTCTTCATTACTTTGCAAAAAGTGTAAAAGCTTCTAATAATGATATTTATTTACCTGTTTTGCTACAAGTTCGGACCACTTAAAAATGATACAACTAATATTACGAATTTAAGACAAGATTTCAATAAGTTCAGACATCTTCTTGCTTATAGTTTTTTATTTATTACCATGAAAAGGTCTTTTGTTTTCCTTCACCCGCAAAATATTGTCCATCACCATTTTTTAAAATAACGTGTGAAATGCACGTGACTTGTTTCATTTGATTTCCTCCAACCGATTGACATTAGTTTCACTTTCACTTTATATTTTGTCGTCTCATTGAAGTATCAGTGTTAAAAATAGATTTACTTTCACTTTAGGGAAGCAATAAGTACTCGTACATCTTGCAAAAATTACTCGTATATTCAATTTAATAATCATCGTAGACTTTATTGTATTATCTGAAATTAATATTATTGTCCTCTTGAATCTTAATAGTTTGTTTTATTTCTCATACTTACTAAATATTATTAATTATGTTTTTAAGAAAAGCACCCAAATTGGAGAAATGTTTTTTTTTTTTTTTTTTTTTTTTTGCAAAACATTGCTTAGAAATAATTTTTCAATTTTTATTTGCTTCTTTTATTATGAAATTACTTATTCAAAGACTGAATGAATTGGTTAAAATATTTCGCTATTTTATTTTGCCTTACAAAGTCACTAGAATGATAATTTGCTGCATAATTGTTTTGGAAAATTTAAATCGAAAGATTTAATTTGAATGGCTACACCAAAGAAAATCATGAAAAATAAATAAATATTTAATTTAAAAAAGTTGTCTCCAAATAAATTGAGATGATTTTAATCTATAATTTGTGATCTTATAGAAAGTTATTTTAATTCTTCTCTTTTTTTCAATTTATTTTAGAATTATATAATAATTTAAATAAAACTCTCAACAAATCAAAAATGTTCGTTTTGAATGAAAAAATTCTCATTACTTTTAAATGACTTTAGCCATAACTACAGTCTTAAGAATCAAAATTTTTATAAATTTTTTTTCAAGCCTTTCTTGGAACTACGATTAAAAACTAATCAAATGTCAGTCTAATTTTATCAAAATGTAAAGTTTTAACTTCTTTTAACAAATTGCCACACATTTTTAATCGGTCGGATTTCTGAACATTAATCAGATAATAAAATTAAAAAATCCTATGTTTCTTGAAAATAATTATAAAACTGTACTGATTGAGTGCTATACAAGGTGTGCCTGTTAAATAACTAGACTAGATCTGGATAACATTTTATTTTTATGTCATACATATTTACTTATCACCTTCAATAGAACGCAAACTCTATCTCTACAACGTTCCATGGAAATCTTCCAATGTTCGAAACAATGCTGGAAGTCTTCTTCCGTCAGCTCCTTCAATACGAGGGCGGCATTTTCTATCAAAGTTTCAACAGACTGATCTTGTTAATTTTATGCCTTTTTTGCCGTAGGAAACAGATAATAGGTGTATGGCGTAAGATCCGGCGAATAGAGCGGATGGTCTAACACTGGGATCCTACACTTGGCCACAAAACCTCTCGACAGACAATGTGGAATAAGCCGGCACATTGATTTGGTTTTACTTAATGACGATCAGATAGCACGAATACTTTAATGACAATCAGATCGAACCTGATTACTGATTTGTTTCGGTATTCGAAAGGCGTAAATCATCAACGACGAATCACGACGACACGGGCGTGAATCATCTTCAATGTATTCTCGCCATCTTGAAAATGCTTAAGACACTCAAAAACAGGTGCACGTGATAAACAATCGTTGCCAAACACTTCATTCAATAAGTTTTAAGTTTCAAGTAAAATTTTAAAACAATTCGCTGCTAAATTTTCACATTTTAGGCGAAGGAAAAAAAAATTATGTGAACGAAGGCTACGAATAAACGGATTTGTTTTCAGAAGCAAGATGCCCTGTATTCCAAAGAGAAGGCTTCACGCTAAATAACTGTCAGTCACTGGCGGTTGGCATCTGCTTCCATCTTCTGTAGCAGTGTCAGTCTCGTTATTTGAAATATTTAATTTCCGATTTTGGGATTAATAAGTACTTAAACTCAGAACAGAACAAACACTCAGTTTGCAAAGGACCATTTACTTAGTACAAATAAATCATCAAAAATTGATTTATTCTATATTAAGAATTGTGCTCTGCGTTAATACAGCTACATTAGTTTAGTTTAATTTTCATCAACGTCGCAGTGGAAGCAACACAAGGCTATTGGCGAAGGACCTTGTAATTTGAACCGCGGTCAAGTGACGAGGACGGCACCTGAGCGGGCACCCCCTCTACTAACATCCACACCACGCCAACGGGTTGACTTTGGGCCCAGAACAGATTTAATGTGCATCAGCCCCGGCTACACGGTGGGTCTTTGGGGGCCAAGGATCGAACCCGCGACTGAACGACCACAACGAGTCCACGACCTTGACCACAAGGCTACCGCGGCCCCTTAATACAGCTACAGTAAATCTAAGTGTATAAAATAATTAAACAAATACAAAGTACGTACAAAATCAATTAATCATTTTAAAAAAAAAAAAAAAAAAAAGAAATGAAATTGTGAAATTGAAGAGATTAGATAGAATGTTTTTTTTTTTCTTCTCTTAAGGTTAGTATAACAATATGTTAAATACATACTCTAAAGCCCTCATAAAAAAAAAAAGACATTTTTCAAATCGCAAACAAACTTGGAGACCGAGCGTAAAATTGCCCGATTCTATTGCAGAATATTTATGTATTGTGTGAGGGAAAATATTTCCGTAATTTTTCCTAATTTGCACATATTGTCATTATTTAACAAGTTTGTAAAATTTTAACTGCATTTTAAAAAGTAATTATTCGTGAAAAATTATCGCTTATTTTAATTTGTTCATTTGTACATCTTTTGATTACTAATAAGTATGTAGAAATGTTAAAAGAGAATTTATAATGAAACGAAGTTCAAAACTCGATTTAACAGAATAAAAGATACAAATTGCCATAAAATCACCTTATAACTATTTTTAATAATCAATGCGACACATTCTACTTGAATTTTAAATTAATTTGTGATATCTTGTAAAGACTGGATTTTTAAATCAAAAGTCTAATTTACAAATTTTGAAAAGTTTTACAGACGACAATTTGTTACATCAAAATTAAATTTCTTTTTTTTCTCTTGTTGCAATCTAAATATTGATTTCAATTTATCTCTTTTCCGACACTCATGTCCATAAATATTGTATTACCGTTTTGCCATCACAAAAATAATTTAATTTATTCATTATAATACCACTCATACCATAAAATTCCTTAGTTCCGCTTTTCCATTCATGTTGACATATTTTATACTTTCGTTTTGCCATCACAGTAAAATTTTCTTTTTCCGTATTAAAATTCCTTAATTTCGTTTTTCTTTTCATATCGACATTTTTCATACTTCCGTTTTGCCACTCTTGGTTTAAAATTCTTTAGTTCCGCTTTGGTACTCGTGTCAAAATATTCTGTATTTCCTTTTTGCCAGTATGGCATTTAATTCTTAGTTTCCGTTTTTCATCCTAAGAATTAATTTTTTTTTACCCTTATTTGATCCTAATAATTTCCAGTTTCATGAGAATAAAATTTATTCCTTGAAAAGCTCGTAACTCCTGAACAGAAAAAAAATTTTTAAAATTGTTGTTTTCTTTGCCTTTGCTCTATCATATTATTTCTAAAAATTTTAAATATGCTACTTAAACATTTAAAAGAGATATTTTATATTTATAAAGACTAGATATGAAAGAAAAATTGTTTGTCGAAGAAATATAATATTTAAAGTAATCAAATCAAATTATATTTAAATTAACAATAGTAATTTTGCAGATTTTCAAGAATCAAAAAATATAAATTAATATAACACAAATTAAATTTTATAGATTCTTAGGCAAAAGTACTATCGAAGTAACTCCCATAAGCAAAATGAATAACTTTGGTAATGTATTTAATTTGTCAAATTGATTTTTTTAGGATATCCCATTTACTTTTATTAATTTAAACTTTTAATGAAAATATTACAATTTGAATCAGATTAAGTACTATAGTTTTTGAACTTATCTGCTCCTTTTCTTTAGATAACTACTTGAAATTTTCTTTTCACATCTTTACTTTCAGCATTCGTCTCCACATTCATCACCGAATTACATATTTGGATCTTTAAAATTTATTTTTTAAAACGTTTTTCTGAATTTCACTTGGTGTGTGTGTCATCAAATTTTCGATCGTTAATTTAACCAACTTCCCATCTAGCTAGAGCTCTGAAACTTTGGGAATCGTTCTTACTCGCCTAACAATGCAATATTTAGACATTTGCGACAAGTTTTAACTCATATTTTCTTTAATAATGCAGTTTTTTTCAACCACTTGGCGCAATTTCAAAAATTGGCACCAAACTTGGCGATTTTTTGGCTGAACTTTAAGTCCGTAAAACGGAACAGGGTAGCCACATTTGGCAAAATACCACCAAATAATTCTTGTCGCCAAGGGTGGTTGGGTTAAACTGCATTCCAACCATTTAATTTACCGGATTAATTAATTAATTTTAGTTAGTTTTAACTTTTTTATGTATTTCACTTGGTGTGTGTCTGTCTGTGTGTGTATCAGTGTGTCATCAAATTTTCTATCGTTAATGTAACCAACTTCCCATCAAGCTAGAGTTCTGAAATTTTAGGAACCGCTCTTACCCGCCTAACTATGCAATATTTATATATTTGTGACCAGTTTTAACTAATATTTCAATAATTTTTGTAATAAACTTTTCCACCATATAAAAGCGTTGTTTTTAAAAACGTTGGTTTTTATCTCGAATGATTAAAATAATGTTCTTGTTCATTTTCTATATTAGTTTAAAGTAATAATGTGCTATGTACAAAACATGTCTAGAATCGTGAATGTACTCTGAAAGTTTGAGAGAAACGAATGTTTGAAATAATTAACAACACTTGGAATTTCTTATCTCGGAATCGTACTTATGAGGATTTTCATATAATGGATTAGTTTTCATAAAAATATCATTTAAATACAAATATTTCATTACAAAATAAACACATTGGAAATCATATCACTCTAATTAATTGCCAGTAACACTGAAGTTCTTTAGTTAGTATTAATTGTAATCATCATTTAATAAAAAGAACTGATATAAACAATTTCAAACATATATTAATACAAGCAAAATCTGGCTAATCTAAAGGATTATAATAAGTAAAACTGCAAAGAGACAAAATGAAATTGTTTATAACTTTTGAATGAACAGAAGATACTTTTTTCGATTTGGATGCAAATATCTTACGGAAAAGGTGAAAAATGAATTACAAGTTATTCTAGTTCTCACCAAATTTTCCAGCACTGAATATGAAAATAATTTTTTGCACTTATCCATTGTTTTTAAAATATGCCTTTAGTTCCTAATTTCCTATTATGAAAGATTATTTATAAATTACTAAAAATAGAGAAGGAGAGGAAATTGTGGAATTCTTTTTTTTTTCTGAATATCTTTTTTCAAGTCTCACACTGATTAAAACGAAATTAAACAAATTTTCTATTTCTATTAAACAACAACGAGTCTTTAGGTTTTTTTGATCAGTCTCTATTCATTTTCTTTAGCGACATATTTGATTCATTCTTTATAAGTAATAAAATTATTGTTTTTTTTTTATTTATCTTACGTTTAATTTTTATTTGAATTACACTTATTTTCAATTTAGTTCGGTTTATAAATTTTTTTTATTCTTTTTCAACTTAAATATAGGAGTTTTATAATCACTTCGACGAAAAATTCGAATACTAGTGTGAAATTTTTGAATATTTAACGTTATTCAAAGTTATTCTATTTTTTTGATTTATCAGCATAGAACCAGATCTTTATTGTTTTTGAAAAAGCTAATTCATTTAATATAAAAGCAGTAAAAAAACAAGTAGCATTATTAGAAATAAATTTTTAAAAAATTTTAAAATCCAAAACTAGGAGGTTTTTATAGGAGTTTCAAAGATTCTGAACAATGAGGATTCATTTCGTTATTGAAAGAAAAAAGTATCCACATCTATAAATGCTAGAAAAAATATGAAAGCTTTCTTAGGTGAAAAAAAATACCGATAGGTATTATGAGTTAAATATATTTGACATATTTATAAGAAAGCCTAGAAACAAGGTCGAATATGATATTTTCATTCAAGTTTATTGACATGAACTTTTTCAAAATATTTATAATATTTTCTTTCAATAATTTATTTTAAAACGTGTGTAATTTTGATTTATTACAACAGTAAATTTATTTTTTATCATCTGCTGCTATTGAATTCTGGTTTTTTAACTCTATTGTCATAGCATATTAATAAAAAAAAAAGTCCAATTAAAATAAGCCGTTATAAAATATTTTATTTTGATTCTTAAAAAAATTCAAAATCTTCTAACCTATATTTTAAATCGTTTGTAAAACTAAGCAGACAATTTTTATCGCTATTTAAAGAAAAAAAATGAAAGATTTCATTTGAAAGTTTAGATATCGACAAACACTTTCAGAATTCTAAGAGTTATTAATAATTTATTTTCGTGTTTTCTTCTTGCAATTTTATAAGAATTACTTATTTTTAATATTTTTGCACCTGTTGTGATATTAAAATTTATTAATATTGACATTATGTTATTAAAAATTAAGATTTAATCCTGAAAAAGCTTTTTACTACATAAGAGGAAAAATAAATTTATGTTTACATTTCACTAGAAAACAATAAAAATTATATGCAAAGGATTGTTTTGAATCTGTAAAAAAACTAGTTCCATTCCAGGATTCCTCCTCCAAATCAAAAAGACTTTCAATTGTTGTATATAGCTATGATTCGAAATGAATGTAAATTAAGTGTGTGTAAATGAAGATCTGCGAATTTCGGATGTTTATTTACACACACATACACGCACACACAACTGTAACACAGAATATTAATACAACAACATAGTACCACAGTTTCATGATTATTATGATAAAATTTATCATACAAGTAGTGTGATAAGAGGTTATTCCAAAAATCACCTCACAAATTGAATGGAAATAGAGCGTATAGAAAAAAAAAAGAGAAAAGATTACATGAAAATGGTACTGAATAGAAATTCGAATTTAAGTCTAAAATCGCCCAGGGCTTATCAAAGCCGCCAGTTTTCTTATAAGAATAGTATTTATTTTTTTCTAGGAGGATATAACATTTCCCCATGATTAATTTTAGTTGTCACTTTATAATCATTGCTGATACAATAAACTCACAATGTATGGAAGAAAAGAATGAAAAGAACTGAAATCCTTAATTAAACACTGTTTAAAATAACGGTTTCTTTATATATTTACTAAGTCTGAAAATACTAATTCTTATTTTATAACTAAAATTTTAACTTATTTCAACTGGGATTTTCACCTCTCTTTGCTTTTAGTCACATAATTTTAGTTACTGCAATTGATTCTAACAAACATGCATCTGCCTGGCTTTCCGTTATCATCTTTCTTTATTTTCCTTTCAATTCTATTTCGCATTATCCTCAATTAAAGTCATTATATTTGTTACCTTCGTCTAAATTGCTTATATCGCGTTTCATTTGGTTGGAAAGGAATTGGAATTTTACGAAATTCAAATTACAAAAAGGCCCCAAGGCTAGTGAAGAGAAAATGTGACTGACCCAAAGTCACAAGCTTATATATCACATTGGTTCAATATTTCAATTGTATATATACTGCTTAATTACTAACTAAATGTACACTAAAATTTGTCTCGAAACTCAGCAAGTGGTCTTCAAATACTAATACAAATAATTTGAGTAAAAATATGGCTTTTAGCACAAAGCAAAAATTAGAAATAATTAATTGACTGAAAAAATTTATCATGACTTTTTTTTGACAATCATTGAATTCTATTAATTTTTCTTTCATACTGAATATCTTATCAGTTTAAGATTATTCAATGTAATTAAAGAACGACATTTGAACTTTAATTTGTAGATGCTATAATGTGACGAAATACTCTGTGGGTGTTTTACTCTTCTACTCAGGTAACTCGTCAGAAAGGATTTAAACACATTAAAAACATTTTTAAATCATTTACATTTTTATCTAGATTAATGGTATCCCGTTAAACCTATATTGATGCTCCATAACATGAAACATTAAGAAACGGTACAACCTGGGTACCAATCGCTCCAGATTATAAAAAAAAAAAAAAAAACCGTTAACTGTAATCATTAAATTGTGAGCTCTTATTCAATCTTTTCACACTAATAATTCTGATTTCGATTTTTCGAACTAGGGATTACTTGCAATTGTACACAATTGTGCCCTAAACCATGATGCCGCGTTGTCTCGCGGTGGTGCGTTCTTCTGTTGCTGCCCGATTGAACCTATTACCTCGTCGACGTAAGACTTGGACGCGACGACTATCATTGGAGAAATAGAAGTCATTCGTCGTCACCATCGCTCGAGTCCGGCGCCTTTGTAGTCATTGGCGTCCATGCTGCCGCATCAATGATAGCCTTCCTAACGGACGGCATGAGTTCAAACTACTAGTACCTAGTCGACGGGAAAGGGTTTGGTCGATATGGGAATTTCCAGAATGTCTTACACGTGCTACAGAATGAAGGTAAATATGGCCTTCAGGTTCGCCACCACTTGTAGGCAGATTTGGGAATCCACGCATGTTGCCATCACTCTGTCTGCACTGATACCCTTAAAACTTGTCACATTTCCTTGTTCCAACGTTCTTTGTCACTGTCGGTGCACTGTGGATTCTTCCAAGAGTGTGTCAGATCAGATTTCTCAACGGACCAACCTGCCCTCCTCAGTCCGATCACCATTCGCCTCGTAGAATCCTCTGTTTCCTGGAACTGCCTCCGTTGACGAGAGCTTGGCATTTTTTGCTATTACTCGCGTCCTCTCAGACAAGAACAAATTTTTTCCGATGGTTTCCCTTGTAGAAATAACGACACACAAAAACGAATATTCTGCAGATTCCAACCCTTATATCTTCTTCAACTTGCGCTGCAGAGCTGCGCATTTTACATTATTCGAATAACTCTGTGACGAGTAATTTCGCATAATTTTCAGCCCACTACTTCTTGGTGTAGCATTTTCAGTGTCACGTATTATATAAGTCTTGTGTTTATTGTGCCTCATAAATTGAAACAAAATACAGGTAAAATAATTTTTTTTTTCACTTTCAGCTACTGAAATCATCTTTTTCTCGATTGCAACAAAATACCATTTTAACGTACAATTTTTGTGTCGGTGCATAAATGATGCAAATATATTTTTTTCATCACGGTAATCCTGAAAATAGCATGAAATTGAAAAAAGACACGTGATGTAGTTTCAGTCACGCCCATTTTCAGTTATCCAAACGTTCCTTATAGTTACATTCAATATCTTTCCACATGTACTCAAGTGCATTTATCTTTAATTTATTATTTGGCCTTCCATATAACGTTGTTTGGTTTAAAAACCTGTTTTCAGGGAAACGTAACTTCCGTAATTAGAATCAGAATAGTAAAATATACTGAATTGGAGAATTCGGATAGAATTTGTCATCTACGAAAAATCACTGTTAGAAGAGAAAAACAGAAATCAGAAGGTTTAATCAATGAGATTAATCCTGTCCATGGGCTGAGATTGATGTTTGATTAGTTTTGGACTCGAAATGAGATAAATTTTTATTTCTAATTATCTTTTGTAGTGAACGCATTAGGAACTTTGTTTCACTTATGTAATACGCATATGGCCCTGTTAATGCAGTTTTCGTAGACTCGGCAGTTTTTGAAAAATATTCAGTTCGATTCTTGATGGCATTAAAGACCCGACTTGTAGCTGGAGTTCATGCATGAAAAATCAGTGGAGGTTCAAAGTCCTACCGTTGGTGTAGTGTGGAAGTTAGGAAAGGAAGATGCCAGTTCAGGAATCGACTCCTTCACTCGATCGAGGTTCAAAATTAAGAGGACCGTTGTCAATAGTCTTTGTGCTGCTTCTGGTGCGAAATTGATACAATCAAACCAAACTTTTAAAAACTCATCCTGATTTTTAAATTTTTTTAAAGGAAGAATATATATTAGTTTGATATCCAAATTTCATTCTTGCTTACAAAATATGTATGCAGTTGTGATGCATCAAATTATTAATACAATTGGAACCGGGAGCCGCAATTGCTAATAGAGTCATTTTAAAACAAAATAATAACACAATAAAAAAATAATTTACTGTACATATTATTTTTACTTAACATACTTAATGAGTTATAACACTTGTAAAAATTATATTTAATAGTAATTCACTTCTGAAATAACTTAAGGCTTCTGTCTGCTAGTCATTTTGATTTCTTGAACGTAATTTTAATCCTACAGAATTTCTACTACCATCCTCAAATGTTACCTCCTATTTTACCTATTTGGATGCAAAAAAAGTGTATCCAAAAGAAAAGAGCAAAAAGTAATGAAGGTTTCCGAATAGTAGTATTATAACCATGGTTTTTGAGAACATTTAAAAATATTTGTAAAGATATGAAAACAGGAATTAAAAAAAAAAAAATTAATGAAAAGGAAAAATATCATTCCGCTGAAACCTTCATTATTTTTTGCACTTTCACAAGCACTTATTTGCATTAAAATTGGTAAAATAGTGTAAACAGTAGAAGAAATTCCATAGAAATAACGATACCCCAAAGAAATCAAAATGACCCCTAGATTAAGGTGATCAGATTTTGACATTCGAAAAGCGGGACACCATTGACGGGAGGGGGGGGGGGGCTTAATTAAAAATTTGGAAACAAAAAAATACCTACCTTTGGTACCTAAATAAATTACTTACCTAAATCATCTGAATATCTGATTTGCTGATATCACTTGTTTAACTACCACTACCATGCAGTACGATGTGTATCGTATGAGAGACAGTTACAAAACTCAATACGCGAAAGCGTTACTTCGTGGACCACCAACGAAATCACCCTGACCCTTCTCATCTTTAAAATTCCCCTCCGTTTCCAATTTTTCTATAAGATGTAATTCCTCTGCAACAATGTTCCAAATGATGAAAGATCGCTAGTGGAACACGTCGCCATAAGAATAAAATCTGTGGAAGTGTACAAAGTGTTCTCTCTTCATTTTACAGCTACAAAATATTTTCGTCGCAGCCAATGCCGAAAAATGCCACTGTTCATTAAGTCCAAACAATGGTGGTCGTATTCTAGGAACTGATCAAGGTGAACTTTGAAGTAGTTCCTGATAATCGATTCTCAAGACTTATATTTATTATTAAAGTTTAACATTATACAATTTACAAAAAAATATATATAAAGCTCATATCCCGATGAAATAGCTACATGGAATCCGAAAACCGTATATTCCCTTCCCATTCTTAAGCCGTTCTCTAGCTTGACGTGCACTCTTTCTAAAAATCAGGAATTTCTTAAAACTAGAGGGGTGTGGGAGAAATTATTAAAAATCAGGACTGTCCCTCTAAAGGCGGGATGTCTGGTCACCTAACCCTAGTTGGATGCCTTACATCTACCGTCTACGTGTCATTTTGATATCGTTTAAGGTAATGCTTTTCCTGCAGAATTTTTGCTTACCTCCTTAGACCTAGACTATTTTATGAATATAAATTTAATCAAATATACACGAAAAAATAACATTTATTGAAGGTATATAAGAAATTACATTATTTTTCGATTTTTAATAATTTTTTATACTTATTTTAATGATTCGCTTGTGGGTTTGTAACGCTCTTTGCTCATTATGTAGTTCTACCTCCCTCTTTAAGTCTAATGTACTAGTTATAATTACTAAACTCCAATGGGCTATCCGTCAGAACACTATAAATTACTTTATTAATCTTTGACGAATATATGTAGAGATAAGTTTGCTCTCCCTCGAATCCCACTTAATTCAACAGTCCTAGATTATGATTTAAATATTATCTCTTAGCTTACTTTATCACTCGTTCTGATTCAAACATTTCTCACTTAAAGTAGCTATGTAACTTTGTACTGAGACTAAGGATCACTTATATATAAGATACTAATTACAACATTTCAATCCAATTTACTAATTAATGACTATAAACTTACCGTTCACCTCTTTCTCTTCCTTCATTTCCATTTCAGTTTCATTTCATTTATATATCATTATTTATAAATCAATTTACTTTAATTATATATTCATCTAATTTATCTTATCACGTTTCTACACGCACATCTAGGGGAAAACTTAATTCCATAGAAATGCACTTTATTTTGTATTCAAATAGATAAAATACTTAATTTTTGAAGAAGAAAGTAGAAGTTGCAGAAGATTAATATTACCATCACAGAGTAAAAATGACTGATTGACTGGAACCTTAAGTATAGGATATAATTTATTCTGAACAAAATATGAATCTCTTTGTCTTCCTTTCTTTGTTTCTCGCTGATATAATAAATGTTCTATATAAAAATGAAGAAATAGATTTATTACTACCTATTGATATAGCTAATGGAATCAGATCGTTAAACAAACGATAAGTTTTAATGAAGTTATTGCCATTTTTAAAATGGAACACATGTATAAATGCATAAAAATTTTATCAATGTACCACCGGTACTATATGGTGCATATTATTTTTAGTCGTCTGTGGTACACCGCTGTATTTTGGTTTGATGTACTGAAAATCGTCCTAGTATTTCAGTAAAGCTTAAGTTAGGAGTTAAGTTAAAATTAAGTATATGAGTTTAAGTAAAGTATATCGTAGAGCCAACGCTTTAAGTACGTCGTCGCTAATTTTATGACTACATATTATCAACGCTTTAAGTTAAGTATGTTAAAAAAATTAAGTATGTGTCGTTGCAAACACGTGAAGTGTAATTTTTAAAGGTTTTAAGAACACACACACGAAAATTTTTTGTAACAGTTCTATAAACTTCCATATAAGTTATTTTTATTTATTCAAAAATTTTACAAACAAGTTTCAGAAATTAAAAAATATATATATGTTATAAATAGAATTTTTTCTGCATTTAGAAATAAGACTTTTCTTTGCATCAGACGATTTTTGAAGTCCATCGAAAAATTGCATTTTCATCTAATTTTTTCTTTCTTTTCAACTGTTATTTTTAATGAGAAACATAGAATTGGGTGAATAAAGGTTTCACGATATTATTGAGCGTGATATCTACTTAAAATCATAGCACCCGTCACGAACGGAGCTTGAAAATACATTTGTGTATTGCTGTGTTAAATTATTTTTGTCCGGGTAGGAAGGGAAATTTATCGGTGTTTCTAGGAAGAAGAAAGCTTACCACATATTTTGTAAAGGATGGAATTATAAACAAAATCACTGTTATATATATTGAGACTATGGAACAGGAAATTGATGGATGATTTCCAATAAACAGAAGCCAATTGACCTGCGTCTGGGAAGTCTAGCACATTTTTCTTATGATATAAAAAGAATATTAATGTTGTATATCACAAAAGTCAACAGAAACAAATAATTTATTAAAGTTATATACATTAAAGAATTATTGGTTTCCGTTATTATTGGAAACAGTTCTTCCTGCAATGTTTTATTTTTTTTATAACGAGCGCATTATGATAAATGAAAATTCATACTAAAATAACAATGAAATGAAACAACAATGAAATGAAATGCAGCAAATGCGCTGCATTTCATTCAATCGTTCTATTTCCTTAGTCAAAAAATTAATATTCCCTCTTTTCGTAAAATATTTGTAAGCGAGTGAAGCGAAAAATTAAAATCCATTGGAATTTTCAATATCCTAATCCTTTACTAACAACATTAATACCAACATCATGTATCAGGAAAATACAAAGAGGAAATAGATGATAAATTCAGTTCTTTAATACTCTTTCGGTGCATTGCTTCTTTTTAACACATTCACAAAGAAGTTCTGTGCTGAGGATTGCTTTCATTTCGATTTGTAACAATAAATTGGAACAGGACTTCCTGCATAATCCAACACCCTAATGGTATCCCAGTGGTATTGTTATTTTCTAACTCTGAATAGAAATAGAAAGGTTTGATTAGATTATATACCTTTTTGATCAAATGATATTTCTTCTGTGATGTAAGCGCATTAAATTACACATTGAACAATTTATTTCGGGATTAAAGTATGTATATTTATTTTAATATTTGAATTTTCTTGTAGCATTTGATTCTTATACTTGTTATCTGAAAACAGTGAAATGCGAATCTATAACTAACGCTTCTCACCTATTTTTTTCCAAAGAAGTGGTAATCTAATGGACAGGGTCACGAACTTGCAACCTACGTTGTTTTTGCTCAGTCAAGGTTTCAAACCTAGATACCACTAAAGATCCGCCGTGTAGTGGGGCTGATGCATGTTCATTCAGTCAAAGATCCAAGTCTTCTCATTTGAGTGGAATGGAAGTTTGGAAAGGGAGGTCCCATCTAAAAGTATCATCCTTGTCACTTGCCATGGTTCAAAATAACGAGGACCGTTGCCAGTATCTCTCATGCCGCTTTTAAGTGTGCCAGTAATAAACAATATCTATTCTCTCTCTCTAACTCTATAGGTATTCTATATTTATACATAGATTTAGCTGCAAAAGAAATGGAACTATCTTTAGTGATATAATATTTGTAAGAGTTGCCGGACTTTTGAAAATTCTACGTATATAGAACATTAATTACAACAAATTAGAACTTGCTAGAACTCTTGAATATACACAAATATTAAATACTTAAGAATAATATTGTTTCATAAAAATCTAAAATTGTAAAAATAGTCTTCAAATTTAAAATAAAAATATTGCATTTAAAGTTAGATATAAGTCGATCTGTAAACGAGAGCTTTATAAATTACTTTTAGAATAAAGTGAGTCTAACAGATATTTAAACATTTCCAACTGAAAGTTAATTCATTTCTTAGAAACAAAATTTTCAATTGCTCCTCTTTCAAAGCACTTAGATCTAAAATATTAAGAAAACAAAATAAGTTTAGAATTTAAATACATTTTCTAATTGGATAGAGAATTTATTCATAAAAAAAGAGAAAGAATATTTTTAAATAATCTAGGTCATATAATGAACTGATATTTCATTTGTAGTAAGATAAAATCACAAGTTTCTTTTCATCTTAATCATTTCAGGTAATTTTGGCTTTTTTTAAAAAAATTAAGCCATATCATTTGGATTGTTTGCTTCTTGAATAGGTAATCGGCATTATTACTATTAAGTTTCTTATAATCTTAACTTTGTACGCATAACTATGAATAGTTATTTAATAAAACTGATAAATTTTCATCAGAAGAACAATAAATTCTTGAAAATTTAAATGGTACAAAGCAACAATTTTTGTGTTAATAATTCAAAAACTAAAATTAACTAAAAGTGTTGTTCCAATGTATTAATACATTTTTCTCGTTTCAGATAGCCTTTTCACCAATTAATATCGAAGTGTGAAACATTTTATGACTATTCAAAAACATATTTTGTAGAAATATGTATGAGATTAGCTCTAAGATATGTTGTAATATTTTTAAGAGAATTTCAAAACCTAAATTAATGCCTTTTCACTATTTTTAATAAAAAAAAAACCATACTTTTTAAACTCTTTTTCTCTTTTTAATACTTATTTAAATTTTCTTTGCTTTCTTTCGCATTTGAAAAAGCTTTTATTATGATCTTTGTTAATTACATTCTTATGCTTATTTCCCTCCATATATTCGGTTAGTTTAATGGTTTATTTTATACATACATAATTATTAAACATTCGCTTTATACCTAATATCTTTGCGCTATTATTTATGGAATATTAATATTATTTAAACCATTTGTAAAATAAAATTAATACTATATGTATGCAAGCTTTAATTCAGAAGAGCTATGACGAGATTTTTTCCAAATACTTGTATCGTATTCAGTGTAAAAAATGCTGTAAAAAGAATTTTTGTACTCCTCTGCATTTGATATTTTATATAATTTATTTTGCTGAAGTTCTAGGTAAACGATGTGATATCACTTTGTTAAGTTTTCCAATATTTCAAAAGCTTTTATTCATATTTTTATGCAGAAGACAAATGGTCCTCGTTTTTATTTATTACATAATAATGTTTATGTATTGTAACTTTACGGCAGCAGCGAACAGTGTTATAAAGTTTACAGTTCGTAGCCATATTGGAAAAAAAGTTTTAGTTCATTTACAACGATCAGATAGCGTAAGTAAAAATACATTCACTCTATTTCTAATAAAATTTTTGTAGCTTAAAATAATCTCATAGTTTTCGAAATGGTCAGTGGCAAGTACATTTATTTGAACTGTATACCATTCTAGCTTAAAATTAATGATTTAAAATGAAAGGTTCGGTTCAAACACGAGTTGTCTATCAAACCACCTGAAATAAAATTATTGAAGTAAATTCCTCTCTACCGAACTCGTATAACTTTCCCATATTTTTCAAGATCAAAATTGGATACATTTTGAAAATGTCCTTTATAATATTTATTGATGTAAATTAGGTTTGTTACGAGAAACTTCCCCATACAAGATTGAAAAAAAAATTATTTTTTCAAATTTCCGTAAGATATGAATTTTGTGTACATGCTTATATATATATATATATATATATATATATATATGATTCTTTTAAAAGGTCTTATTTCATGTTTATTCAAACCGGATAATATTTATTACGGAAGTTGGATGGACGGAAAGTTTCTTTTCAAATTGTTTCATTTTCTTTTATTGCTGAGTTCATGCTAGCTTAATGCCACCATCATCAAATACTGTCACACAATACTACTACTACCACACAATAACACAATAATACTAACAATACTATCATACACAATACTACTACCAGACACACACAATACTAATAATATTACACACACACAATATCATTATATATATATACAGGTAGGAGAGGTATAGTGAGGTATATATATAATATATATGGCAGGAAGAGTATATATATATATATATATATACATATATAGGTATATATATATATATATATATATATATATATATATATATATATATATATATATATATATATATATATATATATATATGGCATATATATATATATATATCATTAATGCCCAAGCAAAGATTAACCTAGTCTTGCATCTTGTATGATTAACTTAATGTTTCGAAAGTCAATTGACATGTCTTCAATTCTCAGATTTGCTTATTTCATCCTCAATTTGCTCGTCGTAGTTAAAAGATTTAAACTTTTCTCAAGTAAAAGAAAAACTACACAAAGTTTAGACAACACAATGAATTAACGAAAACGATTTTCCGATAGAAAATAAACTATGAAATAAAATGCCCAAATAATGAAATCAAATGAATAAATATTAAAGTAAACTAACTTATTTTGTTCAGATGTTAAAATTAAAACAAACGATAAATATATATATCTTTAAATTGCAACAATTATTATTTCAAAATGAGCAAAAAAATGAAATTAATCTTTACTATATGAACACTTCTAAATTTGTATGACATAGTTTCAGATTAGAAACTTAGAAACTGTTAGATTGTGCATAATCCTGTAAAATGCGCTTTAAGAAACATTTGCCAAAATATTTTTTTTCTTTAGATAAAATGAATAATTTCTATATTAATACAAGATTTTGATTCTATGAAAATATTTTTCTGCTCGCTTAACTTTTCCTAAGTACCATTTGTATTATTTTAGAAGCACATTTTGATTTTAAATGAACATTTGAAAGTGAAAGTTGTGTCTCTTTTTATTTGGATAAAAATATTCAAAATAAAATAAATTTCCCTTTATTTAGAATGCGTGTATAAGTGCATTATTGATAAGTACCTAATTCATAAAGTGCTTATAATTATTTACTTAAAATTGTTTAATTAATAGTGTTTGATACCTTAATAAAGATAATTGTTAATTACAATAGGAGTTTAAACAAAATAAGACTAACGACCGTTTTATTTTAAATTTGATTTTCCAAAGAAACTCCAACCTTTTTGGAAGCAATAAACGTAAACAACTTTATAACACTAACTTCTATTCCAGAATTTTAAAAATTACAGATCGCCTGTGTCCTAATAAATTTTAACAGGTATTAAAAGGTACAAATTCCATTAAAACAAGCCTGTTCTGGATAGCTAAAATATTGTCTAATTTGTTAATGTTCTTGTGACAAAATAGGTATTATTGATTTTAATTTATTTTTTTTATTTAAATTTCTTTTCTATCTATATATTCCTTTTTTAATCATTTCCTTCAAAAATGTTTGTAAGAAGGCTGCTGTTGATCTTCAACAATATTTTTCAACAACAGTGCATTTTTCAAAAGAATAGCAATTAATTTTTTGAACAAAGCTTTCCTTCATAGTCATACATTTTTTATCTGTCAATTTTCAATCTCTTCCCAAAGATGAAAGAGAACTTTCAGTAGTTGCAATTTAGTTGTGACTGCGAGTTAAAAGCTTCCATGAAAGCCTGGTATCGCCAACAATTACTGAAATTGTTTA
Source organism: Nephila pilipes (assembly GCA_019974015.1). Lineage (NCBI taxonomy): Eukaryota > Metazoa > Arthropoda > Arachnida > Araneae > Nephilidae > Nephila > Nephila pilipes. The sequence goes on from BMAW01126236.1 coordinate 173,653, forward strand.
CTAACAAGTTTGTCGACTGGTCAAGCGGATTTGCTGCTGTGCGTGAAGGGAAATGGGATTTGTGCCGAAAAGTAAAAAAGGCATTACGTAGAGGTTATTTTACTTTTCAAGTAGAACAAAAATTGAGAAAACCTGGTAACAAATAAAAGTGTTTTGGTCATGGAAGCATCACTTTGCAATGAAACTTCGTATTTTACTTTATATTGCTACAGATTTGATTTGACACTTCCTATGTTTTTACCTTTTGTTCATTACTCTCACAAAGGAAACAAGACGTTACAGAGATTTCTATTCATACCCATAAAGAGTTACGTAATGACCCCCGACCTAGGAAATCATTTCGGCAACATTAGTCACAAAATGAGGGTTCTAGAAAAGCCTGGGGTTCTCCTGTTACCTCATTTGGAGAGGAGTAACATAATTTTCTTGAATTTTCTTTCTGATGTCAAATCTCGCCAGAACAGCTGAAGTCTGGATGAAACTTCCAGGAAACTACGAAATTCGTCCTTAAATTGCAAAGCAATGCTTTGGAGATCTGTTCGTGTTTCGAATAAATAAGTTAGGGAGCTGAGATTTATTTAAAGTGCTATTGCTGTTATTTGAAGCGATTTGTTATCTGTTTGTGTTGCCATATTGCAAAAGTGCATCTTTTCCTTCCGTTGTGATTCTCACCTGTACAAGTACACTTTTTCCAGTTGTGTAGCTAATCTGTTCAAGTAATGCTTTCTCATTTTTTCCTGAATATTTATGAATAAAATGTGATTCTCTATTATCTCCTTGTTGGACTACTTTAGATGTATACCCACATGAAAGATTTATGTAACAATGTATTCATTACATCATAAAGTTAAAATAGTCTAATTTTATTTTAAAAGAATGATAGTGGGAGTATTTATTTATTTTTTCATCATAATCCTCAGAAAATCAATGAAAATTTACATGGATTCCCAAAATATTATCGGTTCTTTTGATTAAGTCACTTTTCTTGAAGCATTTTATTTAAAATTAATGTTATAAAAATGACATTTTATGAACTTTCAATTGATGAAATACCCCAATAAGTAGTCTTTCAGATGTTGGCTCCTGTCTTTTGAATATCAATAATTTTTTTCCATACTTTACCTGTAGATAAAATGCTATCATTAATTTAAAACTGCTTTCGTTCATATAAATCACGATTTTAAAAACAAAAGAAGAGTGTTTTAATGATACATGGATGTTTATAATGGAATTATAAATAATCACATTATCTTTTTACTGAGAATAAAGAATATTATTTTATTAATTTTTTTTGAATATTTGATAGCCTTTTTCTGCCTGAAAATTGCTATTTCGTCTCGATTCATTTTTCTCTTAATTTTTACTTTCCTTGAAGAGTTTTGTTCTATTTAGTAAAAAATAAACATCGAATAGCTATTAAGAAAACTTTTTTAATTCGAATTTTCTACGTATCGATATTTTTTTATCTTTAATATGTACAATATCGGTTATATTTTTAACACACATAAAGTATACGGTGTATACCCTTTCAAAACTTCAAGGAGTTCTTAAGTAGAAAAAATATTTTTTCAAAGATAATGAAATTATTCTAGAGAAAGTTAAAGCTAACAAACATTTTTTATTGTTAATAGACTTAATAGTTGTGGATCTATTATATTTTCTAATGAAAAATTCTTTAATAATTTTTTTACTATAATTTCACTTTTTATGGCCGGCCAACTGTAATTTCTCGCAAGTACCTTACACGTTTTACACTTTTATGAAAATTATTACTTTACGCATTTTTAAGTCAAATTAGTAATATTTTTTCCCCTTGTTTATATCAAAACAAATTTTAGAAGTAAATATTTAGTCATGCACTTCATGGGAAAACTATTTGAAGTTTTATTATTTTTAATATTCAAGTTTTTCCTGAAGATGTTTTAAATATTAGTACAGCTTTTAGGTTCTATAAACATCGAAAACACTTTATAGAGTACATTTTTCTCCAATGATTATCAAAGATTAAAATGATCTCAAACATAAATATTATAGAAATATAATGGCTTTTTTCTTTAATATGTTATAGTATTTGTTTTAAACCTAATGAATATTTTAATACCGGCAATCTCTTGCAATAGAATAATATTCAATAATTTTTGAAATATTATGAGATATATAAGATTCTCAAAAAATGCTAAATAAAACTTAAGCTAATATATTTGAACTCTTTCTTTAAAATAATGAAATTCAAATAAGTATTTTTTCATGTCCATTAGGGTCAATCACTAAAGAATTACCTAGCAACTCGAGATTTTTGTCCATTTGTTTTCACCAACATATTCAAATAGACCAAAACAATATTTTACAAGAAACTACACCACTCTCAATTCCGCATATTTTGATCCTATTACAAAACTCCGAGACGGAAATAGAACTAAGGAATTATTATTTTTACCTATTTTATCTTACGAATTAGGGGATGTATAAATATATATATAGCAAACGATTTATTTAAACAAATATATTATATTCCGCGATCAAAGGATTTATAAAAAGATTTTAAATTTTTATCACCTAAATATATTTCAAATCATTAATATATTAAATAATAACTTGAATTATCTTTTGTTGAGAAATTTAGGTTTATATTCTTCTCACAATAATAGCACCGTATACCTGGGTTACAAATTTCAACAAATTCCATTATATTTATTTATACATAATGTATAGTATTAATTTGTTTTATGATAATTTTAATGAAGTGAGATTTGATAAACTAAGGTATTTTAAAGTTTACCAATGAATTAATATCTTATTTTGTCCCATCTTATGTGTTCCTTATGAAAACGGCTAAAACATTTGTTTCGCTTCTGTCACACTCCATCTTGAGAATTTTAAAATTTTATTTTGATTACGTTTTTAGAGTAGGTACTTTTTTCTCTAAATCCGTGTATACAAACCTAGAAAAATTTGAATAATAACAAGATAAACATCTTCCTTTTCAAAGTAAAAAAACAAATATAATTATCATTTTAGAATTATGTATTTATCAAGTTGGAAAAATATTTTTTTTTTTGCTTTAAAGTCTTTCTTCAAGCATTTAGTTTAAATGTTTTTTTCCTTGTCAGTAAATAAATTCTAATGAAAATGTAACTAATATCCATATTGTAAAATTAAAGCTTTAATTTAATCTCAGAAAGAATTTACTTCATTCCATAGAAACAATTTTCTCAGTAATGTGATTTAAAAATTCTTTAAAAAGTTCTTATGTATTTATATTTGAAGAAGTAATTCATAAATACTTTAAGGCATTAATTTACTTCTGCATTTAACTTAGACAGTGTTTAATTATTTCAAAGTATTAATTAATTTTTAAAATAATAAAGTAGTGTGTAATAATATTTATCTCACACAAATACTTTTATTCATTATTTTGTATGCCGAAAGAATTATTCGAAAACTCACAAACATAAATCTTTATAAAAAAGGTATGAAAAGCTTTCTCAAAAGTTAAGAAATATTTACATTTGTTAATGTACTGAATGCTGCTTATTTTGCTATGATTAAAGGATGAAATAATAAGTTGGTTTTTAATCAATAATCTTACATTTTTCTAAATTATGATTTCTTTTATCAAATTAACATGTTGAACATGTTGTTTTTCTTAGAAAATGGTGTCAACAAAATTGCTTAGGTATAAATTAAAGGATATATGGTGTTGGATTCAAAACATATTGATATTATAATATGTTATGATAACAACAATTACATCTAGTTTACTTAAGACATATTTACATTGCTAATATATATATTTAATTTAATTTTTATCGTCTGGTTTTTTTTTTTTAATATCGGAACAGAATATTAATGTGTACTTTAATTAATTATCGTTTTCTCTCATTTTAAAATTTAATTTATTAATCGATTTTTCAGAAATACCCTTATATTATTACAATTAATGTTCATTATGAATAATTCTACGCTTTCGAGAATTTAATAGAAAAGAAAAAGAAAAAAAAAAACATCAGCATATGTTAAAATTAAATTAGCAATTCAAATTTCAATTTTTCTTTTTCTTTCTCTCATAATTCTTTATTGTAGGTTCTACTTATATAGTGATTTAATTTGAGAATCCTGACATATAATAATAATTTCTTTCCTTCATTATGTAAATTCAATATCTGTATGTTTTTAAGAATGTATTAGACCTTGTTTATTTAACTAGTCTTTGGGACAGTAATAGATTGCTTCCAGAGAAATAGCATCTAACAAGATTTTAACATCATTACTGCCTTCCTCAAAACATTCTTGCATTGAAAAATAATAATTTAATTATAATATTCCGCAAACTATCGCAAATTACGTTAAAGCGAATACTTTAAAAAATAAATGTTCACATTTTTACATTTATCCAATATGATCATGTTCAGTGCTTTACTCATTATATATTTCTAAAACATTTTGCTCGCACTGAGCATATAAAATATTAAAAATTATTAAATTCTTAAACTCTTTATAAATTAAGGACTCTTACATTTTAAAGTAAGTAAATAAATACATTATGGAATGGATGACTCAAACATCACCATACTAATATTAGTTCACTTTTTGAAATATAGTCATATTTTAATTATCTCAAAGTTCTTCAAGCTAATAAACCTACTTTAATGCTTCGCAATATTCAAAATGATGAGGTTTTAATTTTAGTTAAACAAATTAATATATTTACTTACAGTGTGAATTTCTTTTCTTTAAGACCATTTGCAAAATTCCAACGAAAATATGTTTCCCAAACTTTATAATAAGAGATAGGTATCGCGTGAAATAATTTTCTCAGCAGCTAGACATATCTCCTTAAAAGACAAAATATATATTTGGATAGCAATTGATATCTGTGGTAACAACTGTTTAAATATATATTACAGCTGAATTTTCTTATCGTAAAAATTATTAAAATGATTTCAGTTAGTGCAATTTAATGAAAAAATGCATCCCATACTAAAATCGTTTCTAACCAATATGTTAAATTAAGGCATATTAATTATGAATTTATAATTTACACATTTTTATTCCTATAACATGTAAGCTAAATGAATTTATTTAAGTTCACCACATTCATAGGGAGCTAACATTAATTCATGTCATAAATTGCTCAAAATGTTCTTAAAGAATTCGAAAATCTTATTCAGTAGACAATTATTTTAAATAATTTCATTACGATAATTGCGTAAAAGAATTTAGGATTTCTCTCTAAGCTTTATTTAATTTTTTCAATTATTAATTGTTTGTTACAAGGGAAATTTTTAATTTGCTTTTTTCAAACTCTTTTCATATTTATAAACGAAAGTCTTGGTAAGACTTTGCTATTTTTATAATATGAGATTTTTTCAAAATTAACTTCGCTCAAAAACAATGTAAGGGAATATTATCACATTTATTTTCACATATTTTTACAATGACAGATATTAAACATTTTACATTTGTAAAATAAAAATGAAGTATCAAAGAAAAAATAATTTTAAACAATAATACTAGTTAATTTTATAACATTACTTTTTCACTGAAAAAATGTAAAAAAAAAAAAAAAAAACTTATTTTGAAGGTACGATAATAGATTGCGAACAACAATTTATATCTCTTCTAACAAAATGAATTTTTATATTTCGTCATCAGACGTGAAGTTTCTTTTGACTTAACTGGACGACAGTGTACTTTTTCAATTTGTCGGAAAAAGGAGTGCTTACTATACAAAGAAAAAAGATATGTTTTCCATTGCTTGCGTATCTACTTACGTTTCCCAGATCTAAAGAAATTTCGTTTCATAAACTTTTTTCAAAAGAAGCAAGTCTGAGAATTCTAGATACATCTACGTGAACAGAATGGCTCCGAATACAGGAAAAAGTTTTCTCTCTTAGACTATGAGCTCTTAAATTTTTCTCCTATATCATGTATATTTCTTCCATTCATTGCAGGAAAAACGATTTCGGAGAATTCAGGGTTTGATATATTAATACCAGACAAGCATTAAACGAAATATTTTGCACCGTGTTATTGAATCAAAGGAGTTGCTTAAACAGGTAAAGAGTGAAAATTAACATGCTTTTTTGAAACGTTGCTTGCTATATTTAAAATGAGCTTCTCTTAGAAGCTCATTTGGCCCAAAACTATTTATAACTTCAAAATAATAGTAACTTCATAATTTTATTCTTAAAACTCAATTATACACACACACACACATATATATATATATAATTGGGTTTTGAGAATAAACTTTTCGATTGTGAGTGGGTGTTCATCTGTTAATAACAGATCTTCCGCAATTAACCGTATTCAAACTTCATTGTTAAGATAAATTATATTGGGTCTTTTTTAACTCACGGTATGTGAGGTCCATGGCTATCACACCGTGAATCACGAGTTACGGCAATAATATAAAAATGTATAGATAAAATAAATTCCGACATTTATATGAAAATTCTGCAGTACTTTTACTGTCTTTATAAATATAATGGGATCACTTATGCAAGAAAGAAAATATCTTAACTCTCTTAGAATTTGACCAATTAAAACGTAACTTATCTCACTCACCATACGATGGTAAAAACAATCATTTAGAAAAAAAACATCTAAACTGGAACATTTTACTTCCAGAGATAAGGCATTTCATATTCTACCCAAAACTGTAAATTCAAACAAGATAAATAAAAACTTGTAAACTAGTGGAATCTTGCTTAGCGCCGAACTTTTGAAAGACAGGTCTCAAAAACAAACTTTTGATTATCTCCGTTTCAAGGAATTTTTATCATAACTATTTAGTGGCAAAAATCATCATCTGCACTTTATGATCAGTATACGTTCAGCCCTTCGTTTCCTCTTTTCTTGTATCAGACATTTAGGTTTTCACTTCTCAGCCTTTTTGTTTTTGTTCTATCTTCTGTGGGTTACTTTGCAACCTATTGACTTGGATTTCGACAGCGATCTGCTTTCACATTCACCGTCATATCGTTTCAAAACTCTTTGGCTTAAGAATTTGCGACTTGTTTTTTAAAGTACCCATGCTCCCTAAGATATATGTTGTTTTCTTATGTTTCGTTGCCATGTTTCCTCTAAGATTAAGGGGGAGTTTCGTATCTCACTCTACTTTTTTTTCATTCAGTTTCCTCGCGAACTCGAACTCGAGTGTGGTGTTCTTTTCTTCGATTCCTGGGTTCGACCCCGGTTACTACTAAAGACTAGCTATGTAGTCAGGGCTGATGCACTTTCATCTTTCGAGGTTCCAAGTCATCCCGTGGAGTATTGGAGAAGTTTGGTGAGGGAGTAGCTGCTAAAGTGCGGTCCTCGTGATTTGACCAAGATTAATAATAACGAAATCCATTTCCAATAACTATCACGTTGCTTCGAAATGTCATTTTACTCAGTTAGTCATTTATAAAACATGATATTTTTCATCGTGAAAAAATTTTTAATAGAAATTCACAAATTTATTAGAAAATAGGTAGTGAGAGTGTGAAAAATAAAAAATAAAAAAAAATTTCCTATTGCTTAGTACCGATTTAATAAATTTGTGAAATAGTAAAATATATATCTGTAAAAAAAATATAAGTAATAGGAAATTATTTTCATGCACTTCATAAGCTTTCGGTTATGTATATTTCAAGTAAGCTAAATTCCTCAAAAAAAAAATATTTTTCTTTCTGTCAGCTTATAATTAGAACAAAAGTAATTCATTTCGAATTTCTATAAATTAAAATAATTCGTGCTACGTTACTTCTTAAATAATATAAAACCTTATTTACAATATTCGCAATGAATGACAGAAAGAAAGAGAGGAAAGATAAATTTTCTAAGGTTTAAAAAAAACTTTTTTGAATTACGAGAACACTGAAAGGCTTTCCATTGATCAAACACGAAATCGACTTTCTAAGATAAAGAAAAACCTTTAGCAAAGTCAATATACTTCCGTGTAAACGCAGACGGCTGTGTGCATATGCAAATTTATATTTATTATTTAAACGTTAATACGAATAAAATTAATAAGATCCCGTGATTTTTATTGTTTGCTTGAATATGTATCATGAGGGTTTTTGTTTATTTATGCCATGAACTGTAAGATATGAGAAGAAAATTGAATTATAATTTATTGGTTTAGATATAAAAATTGTTTAGTTTACAGATTGAAATATATTTGTGATGTACTTTTCATCGTTAATATAATTGACTTTATTTGTTCTAGCAATACATCTAACACTTTTTTTTCTAATTTCAGATGCAACAATATTGAATAAATGGTTGAATAATTTAGTTCGGGATTCCTAACTAGTTTTTTTCATAATCAAATAACATTCCTGCATGTTTCATAATTATTCCTATATGTTTCATATTTATTCCTATATGTTTCATATTTCATTCCTATATGTTTCATATTTCATTCCTATATGTTTCATATGTTTATTTTATGATTAATTATTCGCCGAATTCTATATCCAATTTTTGATTTGCAAATTTATGTTGATAAATTTGAATATAAAAAATTATGCTTAAAACTGTCGGCTGTTTTCCTCTAGTCGCGGGTTCGATCCTTGATTCCACTGAAGACAAACCCGTGGCTGATGCACTTTAAATCTGTCGAAGCCCACCGTCTTTCCGTCTGGGTTTTGTAGAATTTTAAAGAGGGTGGTGCCAGCTCATGTGTCGTCCTCGTCACTTCACCGATGCTTAAAATTACAAGATTCGTAGCCAATAGCCCTCTGTAAACAACTTGTTAACTTTTATTTTCTTCTGAATTTCAAAATTATGTATTTATTTTGTTCTTTGTTCCAACAGGTACTGTTATATCTTTCCCTTTCCTGTTGTAAAAAAAATCTGCATCAGATTCCATTAAAAATTTTAATGACCTGAAATAAAACTAAAAATTCACTTCCTAACTTCTGGCAAATGAAAAGGTCGAAAAGAAATTCCAACTCTTTTCACGAACTGAAAGCAAAAGTAATTTGAAAGAAAATGAAATTCAAAGACATCTCTGTCGCTTACCTTTATGTCTCTCGACAGTTCCAGAACTAGTATTTATATAATTCAGTGACGACTTGCCCGAGAGTAAATCCACACATGTATTAAAATTTCTGTAGGACGGTTTTTCTGATCTACTTAGTTTTTTTTTTTTTTTTTTTTTACCATTTTTATTTGCCCCGAAGATTCCCGTGAGTCTTTTAAATGCGCACTGCCAAGGTTAAAAGCCACAATAAATAGATTTTCACCTCCATTTAAAACTTTCAGTAGTTTTGCCATACCGATTTTATTCCCCAGTCAGAGCTCTGTGATGATGGATCAGGTGTTCTTATCTCGACCTTAAAGGATGTGAAGAAAAATAGTACAATAAATAGTCTGAATATAATTATTAGTTTTGTATGAAAATTGCTTTTAACAAATAATTATTTTTCTCTATTACTTTCTCCAAATTTTTCTTCTTACCAAATGTTTAATTAATTCAAAAAGAATAAAGCAGATGACATTAGTTGAAATGAATGTCAATGAAAATTATTGCATATTTTTCTATGTATACTTATTTATATATTTACCGACTTCATTATTATAATTTATTTTGTAAAATTTTGAAACAAAACTGGTACACTTATAAATTACCGGGCATTCTTGGTATAGAGAATAGAAAGTAAAAATTTATCATCATGAGACATTTTATTTGATTAATGGGCACTGTGATAAATTTATATAAAATGAATTTTATTTTGAACACAAATAATGCCAAACAAATTTTGCGTTTTTTCTTATATATCAGCACAATTTTTCATAACCAATATAATTATAAAATATATAATTTAAATGCATATTATAATTGTATATATGTTTTGGAAAATAAGCATGTCACAAACATAAATGGTCAACAATAATGTCTTCTCGTTGTGATCTAATGTATATACAAAATAATTTTCAAGTGGGAAAAAATCTATCAGATTTCCTTTGCTGTCTTCAACAATGATAATTGAATTTAAAATGCCTTAATAACTTACCCGAAGGGAAATAACTTTTTGTCTATTTGATAAGAGCTCTACAAAACCAACCGGACAAGTTTTCTTCGAATCCAGTGGTGGAGGGATCGTAAAGCCAATTGCACTCAAGATTAATTGATATTTCTTCACCACAAATAGAAAACCCATCCTCTACTGCGGCGAGGTAAAGCTGCAGATTCCACATTTGATAGTCTTAAAAACTATTAAACAATCGTATGCACTATTTCAATATATTTTTCCTTTATTTTTTTCTGTTGAGAATACTTTATTTCATTTTAATTATTTTATGAATATTTTATTAACTTTGTGTTTCTTAAAGATGAATTATCATGTTATATTTCTATATTTTTTTTGATCAATGAGTTAAGTTTCTCTTTCATGGAGAACGTATTAGCTTATGTCAAAGTAAATTACAAAAATAACGTACAGCTCTGGTTCCATAGCTGTTTCATAGTTTATACAGTACAGTACAAATAAACATGATAAGTTTGGATTAAAATTATGGCTGACCGTAGATGTGGAGACAAAATTTTTCTTTGAATGTTTCTTTGTTTTGTATCTGAGAAAGGATGAAGAGAGGGGAGCAAATGTGTGATGTTTAGTGAATAAGTCGCCATGTATCTGATGGGCATACCTTTCCTTTTTAAGGAAGAAGTGTCCCGACAGCAAATGTTTTTACATCTCGGAAACTTGCGGACTTTTAGTTTGAAAAAGTAACTTCTGTGTTTGTACAATGTGTTTAAGTCGTAGAGAGATACGCTTAAATGTGCAAAGATGCAACACTCAAGTGATTATTAACAAGAGTTCCAGCGGAGACAGCAACAAAAAATGTTACTGTTTACCGAAGTAAATAAAAAGAATGCCGATGCAATGAGCACTATCCATGGAAGCGATAGAGTAACTGATTATTCCAAAATGCTCCAGAAACGTTAAATTTTTGAGGAGTGCAAATGTGTGATGTTTACTGAAAAAGTCGTCAGTTATGTGATAGGCGTACGTTTCTTTTTTAAGGAAGAAGTGTCCCAACAGCAAATGTTTTTACATCTCAGAGACTTGCGGACTTTTAGTTTGAAAAAGTAACTTCTGTGTTTTAACAATGTGTTTAAGTCGTAGAGAGATACGCTTAAATGTGCAAAGATACAACACCCAAGTGATTATTAACAAGAGTTCCAGTGGAGACAGCAACAAAAAATGTTACTGTTTACCGAAGTAAATAAAAAGAATGCCGATGCAATGAGCACTGTCCATGGAAGCGATAGAGTAACTGATTATTCCAAAATGCTCCAGAAACGTTAAATTTTTGAGGAGTGCAAATGTGTGATGTTTACTGAAAAAGTCGTCAGTTATGTGATAGGCGTACGTTTCTTTTTTAAGGAAGAAGTGTCCCAACAGCAAATTTTTTTACATCTCAGAAACTTGCGGATTTTAATACAAGAACTTTCTTTCTTAGTTGAAACAAATTCACTAAGTGTGACGTAGATGTATTCGAGCAAATTAGTTGAATATACATGATGCGATAGCCTTAAATGACCCTGCTTATATTTTTTATGATGTAAAAGATATTGTATCTATAAATTCCTGTATTTTAGTTAGAACATATAGATCTTTGAAGATTTCTTGAATACTTTTTGTTTTGAAACTTATAAAGGCACTGAAATTTACGTTGTTTGTCTAAGAAACCTCTTTATCTAAGGAACGGGTTTGAGGAACCACCTCATCTAAAAACACGACAAATAAACATTTCATCACTGCTCAAGATGCTGAAACAAAATTAAAGATGTATGTTATTCTGGTATGCATTTCTTTACAAGATTGGTGCTTAAGCATTTTTGTTACAATTTATGTCTTAAAGACTGCAATAAGAAATAAGTGCTGTGTAAGAATAAAATGGTCTTTTTTCGCGGTATAAAGATATTTTATTTCATGCAATACAAATTTTTATAATTAAAAATGTTATAAACGTTTTAAATTGTTTAGAAAAACTTACGAAGGTGGGTCAGAAAATTCTTGCATTAGAAGACAGATGACATCCTTAATATAAATTTTTGTCACCATTCAGTGATTCCAGAATGATTGACAATTCAGTGTGATTCTGTACGTTGTATCAAGAAATTTTGCATAGATTAATTACTATTTAATGTCCCACTTGAAGAAGCAATGTTGGCGGAGGGTAAAAATTTAATGCAATTTTAACCAAAATATGTTTTTTATATTTAAAAATACAAAGTAATGATTAAAACAGAAATGAGGAGTATTATAAAGTATAAAGAGCTTTCATAGCGTAGCGAAGTTAGAATAGAATATTCCGGCATTTTTCAGTGAGAAAAACTATGTGCGATATGATTCGAAGAAAATTAACGTATTTTCAAAATTAATTAATTGTATACATCACTTTATGTCGAAACATGTTTCCTAACTCAATAAACAAATGCCCAGAAATAAAACGAAAGTATCTGATTACTTTTTTAATTTTCATGATACAAAGCCCCTCAGAAAAATCGAATCTAGCAATAGATATGTGTGTTTACTCCCATCTTTGTGTGTGTCTCATTTAATTTTAACCCAAAAATTTACCCAAGAATCCGTAAACATATTAGTGTAATTGGGTTGGAATAAATTATTACCGAAACTTTGTGTATTTCCTGACAGAAGGGGAGCCAAAATGACATAGAATACTCCACGTCAGACAGCGACACAATGTTTAAAGAGAATTCTTGACTGTGAGTTTGTCCCGAAACTTTTCCTAATTAAAATTACGCTTTGTTTGAATTTAAATATGACTTCCCGATTGCTCAGTCTGATGTTGATGAAATATACTGCTATTAATATTTATAATACTATTATTGCACATAGTTTTTTAATAAGAAACAATTTTTTTTCCTCTTTGAAAAATATTTAGACATCATTCTAATATATTTCTATTTCTCTATCTTATACATAAAATAGGATAATTTTATCACACTTTAGTGGAAAATGAAATCCGAACACTAAGAAGAAATTAGTTCAAAGGAAAAAAATTTAGACAAATTATTTGATTCCGCACTATATTTATTTGATTAAATTACACGAAATTACAGGATATCATGAGAGGTTTAAATAAGCAAGAGAAGAGCCCTTTCAAAAGTGAAATGGTGATAAAATTACAATTGCTGCAGTCACCCTGGTTTGAGTGAAAGGATTCTAAGGTGCATATTTTGTGTCGTACTGGTGTCTTATGCCTTTTATGGGATGGTTGATTGGTTTTATTAACGTCGCACTAAAAACAACACGAGAGTTGGATGTCGTAAATTTGAACCTTGGTCAAGTAACGAGGATGACACCTGAACTTTCAACCCCTCTCCTATCTTCCACACCAAGCCCTGACATTTGTGGAATAGAATCCATTCTTATTGTTCTTGGTCTATCAAATTATTCCTTGATGGTTGTAAAAGAAATTGGATTTATTATTTAAAAATGTCCCATACGTGCTCAGTGGGAGGTTGATCTCTTAGGTCAACACAATATGTCCACACTATACAAAGCACACTAGGATACAACAGGCGCATGGGGGGAAATGCCCTCTTGTTGAAAATAAACAGGGAATAATGATGTAGAACAGCAGGACAATCAGTTCTACCACCAGCAAGACGTACAAATATACTAGCATTGTGCTTGTGATAACAACTAGAATACTTCTGTTTTTATAAGAAACTGCTTCCCATAGCATAACTCCAGGTGTAGGTGTCGCGAACACTTCCCAAAACCCCATAACAGCACGCCAATAGAGCAAGGATCACACCAAAGTGGTAGACATAGAGATAGTAATTATTATTATTATTATTTATTATTATTATATGACATGTAATACACCACCAGTACCATACAAAGAGTTCTTTTAGAATACAAATATTTTCGGTCATGTCGCAAAGACGACCTAGAAATTTAAAACTAATATTGTGAAAATTATATGCAACTTTTAACAACCTCGATAGAGTCATTAAAACCATTTCAAATCAGTCAAATTTATTTAAATGTATTGAGTGAGTTTCAGAGCAAACGCATATCACAGAAAACGCTGGCAGTGTTGTCCACTTAAATAAACTACACAACAAAGGAATAAAACGCCCTGAAAATGTCATTGGATCGCAGGTCCAGTGTATTTACGCAGCAGATAGTTTGCTTAAAACACCAAAACCTTGCTCCCTTCTAACCAACCTATGACTATCACTGCCACCAAGACAGAAATTGCACCAACATGACAACATATCTCCACTCCACTCAAAAATGAACTCTGGTTTGACACCACTAATGACGCAGATGGCAATGGAATGTAGTTACAGATCATCTGGATCGGATCTGACTTTTAAGTAATCAATTTGTTACAGTGTTAGTCTGGCGCTAACAGTGTCTCCAATTTCTGCTACAGTTCCAGTATACAAGGCACCGTGGCCATGAGGTGAATACGGATATCTTCCTTCTCGGTGATGCCCCTGCGAGGTCAGACTTTCCCATGAGCTCTGGGGTCAATATGGTAAGATCACGAAAAGAAGACCTTTGATTAATCCTATTACTTTACCAAGTCCAAACTCAATAAGTCAATCATACTCTCTTCTTCATCTTCTTACATGAATTCTTAATTCAAATGTATCACACAAAATAATGCGATAAATAACGTAATGAAATATAATATTAATGCAGGGATAAATTTAAATTTTAAAAACAATTGAAGCATGTTTTATTGAAAAATTACTTGAAATTAAATATACAGATGGAAAAGCTTTTCTAGTTTCATTTAACAAGTGCTAACGTTTTTTCTATTAAAATTTCAAAAATGTGAAATTATTCAAAATATTTGTTAATTAATGTAAAGTAAGCGTACTTCCAAGTTCCAGACTCCACAGAAGCAATTTCTGAGAAGAAAAGAAAAAAAATTCATCTTGAAAATCATTTGTACTTTTATTTTCACCAACAAATCATTTTTAAGTACGAAAACGTTGCCAGTGTTAATAACAAAAAAAAATATATAAATAGACGAGTTTGCCATAAAAATCAGATATTACATTAAACATTTAAAATAAGAGCAAAAGATAAGTTATGAAAGTAGACAATAAAATTCTATTCAGAGTTTTAAATAAAAGTTGACTATAAAATGTGAAATATATTTTATTAATGTAAAGGAAGTAAAATTGAGCTACAACATTTGTAATTATTGTTCCGCATGAGGAGTGAAAAAAAATATTAATTAAAAATTCCAGACATTTAAGCCCGAAACCGAGTGAGCTTGTGACCGAATTGAATTGTATGCATTGTCTTAATCGAACATTGTGTTCGAGTCCTGAATCTACTAAAACCCGTAGCATTGAGAGATTTATACAAGTAAAATTTGGTAGCCACGGGAGCCTAGGGATCATAATCTTAGACTTGTTGATGGCGTTTCCTTCAGTTTTAGACTCAAACCCGGAAGTCCTTGAAGATTCTCTGTGTAGCAGGACTGATGCAAGTTAAATTTATCGTGTCATCTCCTTGGCGTGATTAGAAAGTTTGGCGAGAAAGATGCCGACTCAGGCGTCATTCTTGAAATTTGATACAGATTCAAAATTACGAGGTCTGCCGCCAATATACCTCGCGTTTCTTTTAAGATTATTATAATCAAAAGACTATTAAAAGCAATAAGTATAGTATATATTAGACCTTCTTATAGTTTCCATCTCTCTTTTTTAAAATTTAAGTATAGGATACATTATATTTCAATGTGATAATTCATAATGTGTAATTTAATAAACTGATTTTTTTATATTCATAAAAATAACTTTGGCAATATAAAAATATTGCTTAATGTTTTTTCATTATTCAATGGTATAATTGTATTGAGTATGTGCGTGATTTTCACTCACAGTTCTAACAACTAATGCATCAGAGTATATAACTGTTGTTACTCAATGTCATTAAGAGTTTAGAAATAATATAAAATTTAGAATATTAACATTTAATGTGCAGTGTTCATTTTTAAGGCTACTGAATTAGGCAAAAAAATTTCTGAACTTTTAATATGAACCTATCCTTGAATGGATGTCAAAACAAGTACGAAACAAAATAATTTGAGTTCATATTTTGCAAAATTATTTGATAATATTTGCGTAAAGTTGCTTAAATTAGTTTTTAAATTACCTTGCATGAAATGATGATTAATTTTATATTGGGAAAATGATCATTTTGAAGTTTCCTGTACTGTAAATATCTTCTAAACATTTTTTTAAACTATACTTTGGGAAATAATAAGGAATTTTTAATGAGACTTATTTCAAAGTGTTCAGAAAAATCTATATTTTCACGCGTATTTTTTTTTCAGAAAATCGAATTTATTTTCTAGACCTAACGGTCGTGATACCACTATAACCCTGTAAAAATGTATTTTATCAATAAGATTTTATTTTATTCCGTAAAAATCAGCGAAGTAAAAAGAGACATTTTTTTTATTACGTTTTGTAATAAATATATTGGAAAGAAAGAAATTGGATTAAATCCATAAGTCAAAAACAGACTTCACGTGCTTTCTATTCCTCTCATTTTTCTCTCTCAAATCAATGATAAGAACTAAAATTGAAAACATCGTATTGTCAAATCTAGACGACAAATTTTATCACTTTTTTTCCTTTCCTTTCCTGATAGAATTCCAAAGAAAATAAATGAAATAAAGTGAGATAACATTGATAAATTTTTTCATGTCCAAAAGTTCATTCATCATGGTTTTTTTCTTGAAGGGACTCAATGCCATGCACGAAATAGATTTATCCGTTGTTTTATAACTTGATAAAACTAATTACATTTCCAATGCATTTTTTTTTTCAAATAATTAATATTTCCCTAGTCTTATATTGCATCGAAAACAAAATTTATATTTATGGCAATTTCGAATCTTAAGGTGTTCGATACTTCGAATTCGATGGTACAAAAATAATTTTACAAATTTATTTTCATATCAATAGACCTAAAATTTAAGCAATAAGGTATATATTTAATATCCTTAGAAACTGAGAGTTTGACAAAGATATATTATAAGTTATTTTACGACAAAAAGTAAATAAATTCAGTCTCAATACATATTTAATTATTTTTCATTGTTGTACATGGTTAGGTGTTGGCCAAGCCCCGCCCATTCAAATAAAGTTCGAGAAGTGTGAATAGAAATATAAAATTTAAACTGATTACCTGAAGGATTATATCTAATTGTAAGACTTGTTCGCAGCATGAGACTGAAAATGCTCATCGCTGCAAGATACCTTTCTGAAAAATTTTTAATATTAAAATTCGGTACGTTGGAGCGAGATATCTGAACATCAATGTAAAGTACTGTAACTCACATTTATTATCATTAACTTGCTCTAACGTGTTGTTGTAACAGGTCAAATGAAAAGTCCCCGGCCTACCATAGTAAAACAAATTTTTTGGCAAAATTAGTTTTTTTTATTCAACATAATTGCCTTCAAGGGTGATACACTGTTTATAGCAACCCTCCAACTTTTCCATACCATTTTTGTAATATGATTTGTCCTTTGCTTCAAAATAGACCTCAGTTTCCGACATTCAGTTCCTCAATACGACATTTGACCATTTAAATTTTGATTGTAAAACTCTTAACTAATTTAGGGGCGGCAGCTCTCTTAAATAGCGACGACAGAAGTTCAGAAATGCCGTAATAGCCTATCTCTTTTAGGGATCTCTTTTGGTGTAGTAGATAAGATCACTGCAAATTTTAAGTGGGCAAGTTTTCTTCACGCCCAATAGTTGAGGGCTCAAAACACCACCGGTATTCAAAATCAACTGCCCTCCCCTCCGAAATAGTGACCAGGAGTATTCTGAAACTACTGGTAGCGTGTACCCCCGATGGAAAACACTAGCAAATGTGCGTCTTCTTAAGAAGACAGCTCATAAATTTCATCTAGTGATATACTGGCTACAACGCACTGTCAAATAGACCCACCAACTCTAACCCAGACAGCCGACGACGTCAAACAGAAACTGCACTAAGTCGCAAAACAATACAACGGAGAGGGGATGAAAATCAATTGCATGGTGGCTGGAATTATAGCCTTCTCAAAAATTATCGGTAGAATGCTCTTTTTCGGAAGAGGAATATGCGGTGGCTCTTCAACAATTACAAGATAATTTAAATGTACCTTAATAACTAGCCCTAAGAGAATCCCTTTTAGTTTAGTTCATTCGAGTGCCAACGGAACTCAAAATCAAATTTCCTCTACCACCACGGTTTACAAAACTTCATCCCTTACTAACAGTAAATCTTAGGAGAGTAAAAAATACTACTTTTTTGCTTTCTTTCAAATATATCTGCAGTTGAGGATGGGTTTTCCAAAATGCCATTTAAATAACTAAAGGCTTAAAATGACCGCACAACACCCGGCAATTTCTCACGGTTTAAGATGTTTTTCGCTTCATTTACGAGGAAGACACAAAATATCGGCTGCTTTCATCCCAAAATGCGTTTTAAATTGGAGGGAGAAAGAGGATGGCACAACAAAAAGTGGGCTATACAAAACCATACAGACTCCATTTTATATTTTATCCGCGGAAACTTTTATCCGCTTCAGTTCAGACGATAATATTCGTTTGAGAAAGCAATCTAATGGAAAAGTAATCTTTGATGTGGATCTTTAAAGTGGGGAAGAGTAATGGAGGATTTTTACACTCAAGGCAAAAATAGAAAGAAACAAATAGGATATTTACTGAATTTAACATCTGGTAATTTTCTAAGCTTAAGTTAAGAACAATATTCCGCTGTGCAAATATACATTCCTGATTTTTTTTAAAATTTAGCCCTTAAAGAAAATTGTTATTAGAAGGATTTGATTATCTCTTTTCGTAAGAAAAAAAATATTTGAAGAAAAGAAGTAATTTTGGTTTATGTTATTCCATTTGTGGGTTTCGTAAGTTGAACTTGCGTTTCCGTTAACCTTCCATTAAAGTGTTAAAACGAGCTTTTGAGAACGGAAATTGTAAATTAGTGCCAAGATATTGAATCATTTTTGTCACTTCACTTTCAAACTATCCTATTTTAAGAATTATAAAATCTATTCAATTTAATGTATTTTAGTTTCTATTATTTTAAGAGAATGTTGTGGTAGAATTAGGTCGATAGACACGACTGGATTTTTTCTTGATTTGAATACCACTTTCCACGAATTTGGGAAACTTAACCACATTTTTTTTTTGAAACTGTTAAGAATAACGGAACGTTTTTGAATTTGTATAGTAAAATGTTTATCTTACATATAATGAAATAAAAGATAATTAAAAATAGTACAATTCTTGAGATAATAAAATTATCTTTACCAATGATAGGTATCAAATTAGGAGAACTTATACGAAAGTCGTCTTTTAGTAAAAGGTAAAAAAACAGAATTAGGTAGAAGCTTTTATTTATCAACATAATTACCCTATAACCCAATACATTTCTTCAAGCTTTTATTCAAATTTTTAAAACCCTCTAAACAGTAAGATTTCGGAAGGTCCTCAAATTAGCATCTGTTTGGGCTAAAAACATCTAAACAGTATATCACTATTTAGAATTTGACAAGCTCTTCATTCGACGTGAGCAGTTGTCCACCTGAGCAATTTTTTTTTAAATTCTGGAAATAAGAAACGTCTTTCACACCTCAAAAATTCTTAGTCATAACATTACCTTCCAATAAGACCATCTTTGCCTTCTTTTGTAAAAAATTCACCGAAAGCATACCAACGTTTTGATATTTATTTGATTTATCCGGTGTGTAACGATGAACCCATTTATCATCGACGTTGACTAGACTCAAACTGACTTCAATAGCTCCGCATGACAGCAGTCAAATTTTGTTTTGGCAGCAAATGATTATCAAATCAAAACTAACATATCAATCAATGTCAAATTAGTTTCGAGTCTGTTTAACATATAGTAGAATTTAATAGTAACAACAATTTACCTGAACGAGGACAACTGTTTATAAATACAAATACTTTTTGGACCAAACACGTACTAAAATATGGATTAGATTCACATGGTTCTTTAAGGAACGATAAAAGAAAATCACTGTGTTAAATGAGAAATTTATACAATTATTTGAAACATGTATTGATTTTAATGAGATTACCCTAGTTTTAATTAAATTAAACTTTTATTAAAAGTTCTTCATTTTAATTTTATTCAAATTCAGTGACTACAGTTTATTTACTTCTTTATATTCTTTTTATTATAATATTTCCGATCGCCATTTGACGTATCATTACTTGAAGAATTCTTCCTATTAAAAGTTGATAAACATTACATTTTTAATTTTTAAAAATCAGGTTGTGTTTATAGAATGATTGAAATGTAAGTATATTGTTGCGTTTATTTCTCTTCTCTAGAAGCTTTTTCTTCCCCAAATATTCTTTTGAGAAAATATTTTCGAACAATTTCCTGTACTTGCGTTACTTTATGGAATATAATGCGTCTTAATGACAGGAAATGCAAAATAATATTAATAAGGGCAATCAATGTAATATGAATTGCAAAGGAAAAAACATTTAATCTTTTTTTTTAAATAATTTAAATTGAAGTATTGGAGAAAATATTTTCTTTTTTTTTTT
This sequence comes from Nephila pilipes, assembly GCA_019974015.1. NCBI lineage: Eukaryota > Metazoa > Arthropoda > Arachnida > Araneae > Nephilidae > Nephila > Nephila pilipes. The sequence continues at coordinate 194,259 of BMAW01126236.1, forward strand.
TTTTTTTAAGTTTAGCGAAAGTAATATGCTAAGTCATCAAAAAAGTAAGAATTTGCCATTTTTTTCTAAAATGCGAGCACACTTGGAGTCCTGTTGTGTAAGTAAATGATTCTTTTACTGATCAGTTATTTGACGTCCACAGGAAAAGTTCAAGATTGTTAGAAAATATTCCTATTAAAAATATAATTACTTTCCGTATGTGGAATATTCCATCGCATATGTAGTCATCATTTAATGAGCCTTTTAATATTTAACCTCATTTCACGTTATTAATTCATGAAAAATGTGCCTTTACTTTTATTTGTACATAAATGGATCGTTTTCTTATTCATATTTAAGTAGAAATGTCACTACAATGAATCTATTACAAAATGAATTAAGCAGATTAAAACTAATAAAATGATAAACACTCACTTTAACCTTCTTTTTTATGATTAGAACAATCATTCTGCTGGAATTTGGAATTAATTTGTAAGATATTCTGAAAAACAGGCTGCCAAAAACGTTTTTTTTTTTAATTTAAAAGACAAAGTTACAAATTTCGGAAAATTCCGCAAACGATAATGTCCTACATGAAAATATAGTTTCTTATTTTTTTTTTCTTGCTGCAGACCAACATTGAACCGTTTTTCCATCACAGAAATAAATTTGTTTCTTCCGTTTTGCCACTCATTGAATACAATTACTTAGTTCCGCTTCGCCACTCTTGACAATATATTTTATACTTCCGGTTTACCATCATAATTAAAATTTCTTTATTCCGCTTTGCCACTGATGTCGATATATTTTATACTTCCACTTATCCATCGCAATAAAAAGTATCTTTAATTCGTTTAAATCCGAATTCTTTAGTTCCACTTTGCAATACATATCAATATATTTTGTACCTCCGCTTTACCACTAATGACATAAAATTCTTACGTCCGTATTTTATCATAAGAATAAATTCCTTTCTTCCTAAGTTTTATAAAAAAAAATTATATCAACTTATCTTAAACAAATCACGAACAAATTCGTTTTTACTTTTCTTGATACGTTCATGAGATTAAAAATTTCCTTATCATGCTCGTAATTGTTGTTCAGAAAAAAAAAGAAATATAAAATGTTGTTCTTTTGAGTTTGCACTATCCTATTTCTACCAAAAAATATAAGTCTAGATACATTATTTGAGTATTTAAAATAGATATTTGTATTCCTAAATACTTTTTAGATGTGAAAGAGAAATCGTTTGGCGAAAAAATCTGGTTGATATTGAAAATAATTAAATCAAATATTATTTAGATTAAAAATCGTATTTTTGCAGATAATATTATACTCTAAATGCATAAATAAATGGAAGAGGAATTATATTTTCTGGTTTCTTAAGTAAGTAATATCAAATTATTTTCTCTAAGTTCATTAAATTATTTTGAAGTTTATTCCAATTTATCAAAATGATTGATTTTATGAGATTCTATTTATAATCGTTAAATCAAACTTTCAATGAAATTACATAATTTTGAATTCCAGTCGAATTCAATTACTATAATTTTTAAATTTCCCTGTTTGTCTATTTTTAAATACTTCAAACTTTCATTAGACCGCATTATTATTTTAAGCTTTAACGCATTATTTCTTCTACAGATTTATCTCTGAATTAAAGATTAGGATGTTCAAAATAGATTTAAGAAAATATTATTATAATTAATCTTTTTGCAATTTTTATGCAATAACGCGCATTGTACAACACATGCTGGATATCATTGAATTACTCTGAAAATGTAAGATTTTTGAATGATTTGAAAAAATTAATAACATTTAAAAGCTTATTAATAGTTTCATAATATGCTTTCACTTTTCGTAAAAATATACCTCTTAAATACAAATATATCAAAACATACATTACCAATTATGGAAATTTAACACTCTAATGAAGGATCAGTAATAATTAAATATTTAAATATATATTAAATATGACATCATTTTGAAAACTTATATAATCTAGTTCAAACTTATATTAAGGCAATGCGAAAAACTGTATGCTGGAAAAATATCAGCACTTTAAACTTAATAATTGAACAGATTATGTTTTCATTCAATTTCTTTGCAATTAGCTTCGTGAAAAATTAGTTGATGAATTGCAATAAATTCTAACTCTCAAATGTTTCAGCTCTAAATACGATTTTTTTTTGTTAAAGTTATTCAATTATTTTAAAATATGTCTGTCATTTCTTATTTTATTTTCGAAACAATATTTATTAAATTACGTGAAAGAATGAGAGAGAAGTGAGCATGAAATACCTTTTTTCAAACATTTTTCTTCTAGAATTTATGTAGTCTAAAAAAAATACACGATTTTTTTTTGTTTACATTAAATTACGAGTAAAATTAGTTTTATTAATGATATATATATATATATATATATATACAATAATTCTGTTGTTTATATATATGAACACAATTAATACTTCATACATGTATTTGTATTGTAAAAGATTTGAAAATTATATCCCGTTAACATTCTAAACTTGACTGAAAGATGATGTGTTATGAGTTATTTACAAACAGTATAAGTAAAACATTCACGATATTTTTTAATAAATTCTACGAATTTTATTTTATAACTGAACAGAATGTTAAAACTAAACCCTAAACGAACTTTCTAGAAGAGCGCCAAATGAAAGATAACGGATGGAATTTGTGAATTGGTCGCATTGAGACCAAGAAATAACAAAAAAAAAAAAAAAAAAAATGTAATCAAATTTACAATTTATAAGATGAAAATCATTATACAGATAATTAAAACAGGTCTGGTAAAAAAAAATATGTTGCAGAGATTAAAAACGCTGAATGGAAATCGCAGTTACTTTAAGTGAATTCCAAATAAAGTAATAGCCATTAGTCCTTGAAGGAATTAACGAAGTCTATTCGAAGTCTTAAGACATTTAAGTATTTCTTGCGCGCGTGTCTGACATTTACCGACCTTGGATTTTGTTTATGACACGTGTGCGTCATCTAGAGTTTTCGAGTTTGTTTTCTCTTTCTTCCTTTTTGCTTCACAAGCACACGCTTCATACTCGTCATTGGTTCTACCAAAGATTATTTTTGTGCGAATTACCAACAGTAATTCGTTCCAGACCGAGGATGCATATCGTAAATGGAGTGCATTATCTGTTATTGCTATATCAACACACCCCTTTGAATTTGCTCAAAGGGATTTAATTGGACGGTTCCTTTAAAAAAAGTCTTCGGAGATTGTGAAAATGTGGAAACTAACTTTAGGAGGGGAAAAAAAGCAATCCACCGAATCTTTACTGAAAAGAGAGGTAATGAGCTGCTATTTCTTGAATGTATATGTATAAAGAATACATTTCAGAGAAACGGTACTTCAATGTGTTTCAGTTGCCCACGCGCTATTTAAGTAAATTTGCGATTATTGTTTTTTTTTCTTAGTAGTTTACCACCTACGGATTGCTCCACGTGTAGCGCATTAGTTCTTCAGAAAACTTTATTTTAAGGTTAAAGCGTAGCCATCCTTTGAATAAACACAGATATTAATTATATAAAAAATACAAAACATATTTAAAATATTTTCAATTATTATTCTCTTCGATAATTGTTTTACGGGGTATTATCATAACAACCGTGTAGAAATAATACTATTAACTTATCGTTAAAACTTTACTGGAACTAGATTTATATACGAGAAATAAACCGTAGAAATTTCCCCGACGTAACAATATCTTCAACCCTACTAAAAACGAATTAAATCATCATATATTATGAACAGCTCTTTATAAAAGAAAAAATCGTCTGAGACTATGATAAATACTTTCCATAAAATTTGATCTTAAGCATCTGGCAACCCAAATCACCTCATAGGGTCCCAAGCGTTTTCTTACTTTGGGGGCTTATAAAAGATAAAGTGAATGAGCCAAAACTACCTCTAAGTTTACGAGAACGCATATCTGCTGCTGTAAAATCAATTACAATTATAGCACTTAACATCATGTTTGGCAGGAATTTACATAATAAATACAAAATTTATTATAACTAAGTTATAACGAAAACCTGAAAAAAAGAATTTTGCACACATTCATCTATTACTTATCATTCTACATGAAAAACTGAAATGTTATATATGAAAATATGAAATTTTGAAATAGAATTAGTCACTTCGAATAACCCTTTATTTTAAGGTCCTAGATATTTTTACAAGATGAAAAAATATACATCTTAAAAAGTAGACCTTTATGAACTTACGTAACAAAAGTTCATATCCTTATAAATATCCTTTGAGATCTCTCAAGTCCTCAGAAATATGTTCTTTTTTTTTAAAAAAGCGACACTAACTTTGTACTTTTCCTGCGGTTTTTCATACTTTATAAGGTACAAAAACGTTCCTTGAAACAAATTCATAGACAAACAAAATTTTCCAGAGATCCTTTTTCTCCACTGGGTGTTTTTCTGAAATATAAATGCTAGATTTATGAATGGAAGTTTTGTTTCCTTAGAAATTCTAGAGAAATCCGTAAGAGATCAACTGCAAACACTTTCTCGGGAGAAAAGTTATTTTCTCATTGTTGAAAGGCAAATCAAAACTATTAATAAAAAATAAGTTTTCTATTTAAAATGATTCAAAATTCTTCTTGAAAGCTATGAAGCTTCGCGGTATGGGAGAGTAACTCGTATTTTACTTAAATTCCAGATATCTTTTGAAATATTCGTTCATTTATAAATACTTCCCATTTTGATGCTATAACTGTGTCTGTAATTCCCTACAAAAGAGTATATTGTTTCCGACTGGTAGTATCTCTCATGAAATCATATGTTGTGTAATATTCAACTAGGATCTCTTACGTTATTTGTAAGTTGTAATTTATGGATACCGGGACATTTAGAGAAAAATAAAATAGCGAATTTAAGAATCTTTCCTTTTGTGACGCACATGTTTTAAAATTTTTCGAAGAGCTTAGTTTCTTTTTGAATGTCTAAAAATGGTATTTTAGTCATATTATAGAACTATAAAAGTATTTCTTATTCTATGTATATATACACATACTATACATATTATACACATACACATATATGTAAACTGCTGTTTGTAGAAAATGCAACACCATGAAGGAATCATCAGATGAACGACTTCTGGGCTGGGGTGCATTTGGACGCTCACATGGCTGAGATTGGCCCTCAATTAACAGAAATTGATCGTCCATGACACGAAATCGCACCAGACCATAACTCCGCGGATTCATCGTTCAATAATACACCTAGAAGGCAGTGCCAGGTACTCATCTAACACGAACACAATATCATGGGCGTCCACAAATTGAAGTGAGCCCATCTGAAAGCCAACTGAGCACCAGTCAAGCCTGTCTCTGTGCCTGGTTATGCTCACTGCCGTCGGATGATCTGCCGTGAGGGAATCCTGGCAAGGCACCCTGCACGCAATCCACGGCAGCAGACGACGAACTGACGGCAGCCGACACCAGCCACCCAGCAGACCGATCTGGCCGCCAGCTGCCTGAGGAAGCAAAGATTCTACTGCCATGCGGAGCAGGCATTCATCGCCTGACGTCACCTACGTCCAGGCCTGAGTTGTTCGGTGCTCAATGGTCCACTGCTTCCAAACCTGCATCACTGTGGAGTCCATCTGTCACAAGACAAAGATGAGAAAATCCTTCTCGAAGGCCGATTATCTCCTCCCTCGTTCAAACGAAAGCTGCTGAATTTCTTTATTCTTCCGCTCGGGAGGTATACCGTGGTTCACTCAACGTTTGTCACCACAACAATCTATAGGACTTTTTCAACGTCCCAAGCATAGCATCTTATTTATGAAGAGACAATGCTTTCAGCATCAATTCAGAGGGCGTTGAAAGGCAAGGCACGCGCGAGGTCCCCTATTAATTTGCATTACAATATCCCATAATTACATTTGCTGCGAATTTCACGGAT
>BMAW01126236.1:209347-220999 GCA_019974015.1 Nephila pilipes
GACATTTGCTGCGAATTTCATTTGATTCTGATGATTCCTTCATGGTGTTGCATTTTCTACAAACAGCAGTTTATATTGTAAAAAAACATTCTCCAATATTTTTATGTAAAAAAAAGTAATAAGAATAACTATAATAATATATTTATTGAAGAAAATAAAAATGTAATAATATAATTTAAAAAAAAGAGACACCTCAACATAATAAATAATGTCTGCAATTTCGTTTTAAATATAATTTCCTTTTTGAGTACTTAAAGTTTCTTAAGATAATATTACACATAATCTCAAAGAAATTTTTTGAACAAACGAAAGTTTTGCCAACAAATGCATATTTTATGATCTTATGGGATTTCAAAATTAGTAAACACATAAGAAATTTTTGATGGAGAATATGTTTACTATCAGAAAGGCATTTTATACAAATGAAAGCCAAAATTAAGACTTTCAACAAACTATAATTACACAAAAGAAAATAAATATGTAGACATTTCCTAAATTTAATAACACAGAATAAAACATTATCCAGGACTATATGATTTGATTATATAATCCTTGCTTAGGAAGTTATGGGAGTTACAGTTTTGAAGTTTTCTTTAAAAGCTATTGTAATCCTCAACTTAATGCAATGTAAAAGTACTTTTACTTAATATAAAATCTCAAGAATAATGTGTTTATGTATAAGAACACCAACACCAACACACACACACACACACACATATACATATACATATATATATATATATATATATATATGGGGAAGGGAAGGGGTGTGTTGATAAAACCGTCAATTCCCCATAATTTCCTTTCAGAAGGTGTGCGGAATGCAAGCAAATTTTCTGTCGTTCTGGAGAGCTGTAGCACTAACATTTCACTTGAGCCAATAAATTAATTAGCCACACCGGAAACGTGAAAGAAACTTCAAATATTAGAGCTTTTAAATAATACTTATTTTAATGTAAACAGAAACATCTCCAATCATTACAACAGTAGACCGATTCTAAAATTTATAGAACAACACTTAATATTAATAATGTTTTTGTTGCCAATCGCAGAGGAGCAAATCTTTTCCACAATCATTTAGGCAAACGATTTTTTCGTTATATTTACTCTTGTCCTTTTTGAGAGGCAAAGAAGCACTCATTTGGAGAAAAAATCGTCTGCTCCTTTTCTTCAATTCTCCTTACAGCTCCGCAGTCAAAATGATGTCATAAAATGACTTAGGAAATAGCCATATACATATATATATATTTATATATAAAATTTCGAATTCATTTATGTATAGCAATTTGATATACTGTATTTTGCAGTAATGAAAAATGTCATTTTTAGAGCCTTTCTGGTCAGAGAAATTCAAGGTCAAGTATTATCAAAGGAGATGTAACGTAGCTTCTAAATAATATAGAAGCAAAATTGAAACAGATTTGTAAAAATAAAAGCTCGACTTTTAATAAGGCATCAAAAATAAAAATAAAAAAGTTATACCGTGAACAAAAATTGTGTTTAGATTGTGTAATGTCACCTTAATTAAAAATTTCGATGCACAACTGTATTTTTAACAAGTATCTGGATATGACTGTGTTATGAAATAGTTATGTATTTTATCTGTTTTTTTTTGTTTTTTGTTTTTGGATTACAAAAGATTTTCTAATAAACTAAAATGTTCCATAACATTTGAAATCAAAATAACTTTTTTTTTGTTTACATTTTTCTATGAAGAAAAGCAATTACTGATCGAGTGATCATTTTGGTATAAATAAATGCATTATTAGGAATGTTATGAAAGAGCGTGTTGCTTAAGTTATATGTGTGGGGCAGTTTTGGAATAGAATTCCATTCACCCATATAATATAACGGCAAAAATTTCTCTTACATTTTTCTATTAAAACATAACTGAAGATTTGAAGTACAAAAATTGGTGAAAAAAAATATTGTTTTCCTGTCACGTTTCCAAATGAAACGTTTATAACTGTATAGAAATTCTTACAACTCTCTCAGAGTCCAGAAAGGCATCTAAATTCCTTCCGCAGCGCTTAGTTGAATACGGAAATTTTTACTTACTTTCAAACAAAATTCAAATATTGATTACATAAGTACAAACGATCTGAAGTTATGTGTATTTTCTCTTAAACGAGAACAGAATTTTAATTTAAAATTATCATGGCTTACAGCTACTTACAGCTTACGAAGCAGATTAAATATGATGTAATGATTTGCTGTATATTTAAAATAATAAATAACTTTTAGACATGACCGTAGTGTTAAGTAATAGCAATTTGATGAAATGTATTGAAAAAATCAAGATATTTCGAAGGACATTTGAAAGTCATTTTCATGATATTTGAAAGAAGAGAACTGTACTTTTGCCATTAAGAATCTCTTTTCATTTAGAGATCAAAACATTTCGCAGATGCATAGTAACATCCAAACGGGAATGGTTAATTTCAAAATAAAATTTGATGAGTTTTATTTTCATCTAAATATTTCAGACTTAATTATTTCTGATATTTATTGCCATATCAACAGTACCTAGAGCTAAGAAAATTTCCAAAATAATTAGTATATATGTTGCTATGGAGCGACATGCAGATGTGAATCATTTAGAAGCATAAGTCCGTGACTACTTTTCAAAATAAAGTGTTAAATACACTTGACTTTCTTAATCTAATTTTAATTCTTCCAACCGATCCCTTAAGGTTTCAGTTTGAATTGCAGTGGCCTATATAATTAATGTATTAATGTTTAGATTTATATGGTATTTTCATTTTACTGTAGCAACCTTTACGTTTAGCTTAAAATATGTTCATGTCAATTATTTATCGTTTGCTTAAATTTTAATACTTGAGAAAACTATTATTGTCCATTTCAATATTTTATCGCTCGCTTTGATTTTTAGATTGAATAATTCGATTTCTATTGTATAATCTTTTGTTTTGATCTTTTTGTTACGAAAAATTAGCATTGTTTTTTTTTTTTTCGGTAGAACCTATATTTTCGAGAAAATTTCTTGAAACAGAATTTAAATTGCGTGACGTGTGTCATAATAAATTTGTTTACAGCAAACCTTTGAGTGGAAGATCTGAATAATAATTATTTGTAAGCAAAGTTAATACCTCTGGTTCTTTGGCATTGGTAGGCAAAGCTTTGCTTGGAACAATTTTTTCCCCAATTCTTACTATTTATCAGTATAGAATTTTAAAAATCTATAATATATTTTCATTTCTAATGTTTTCTAATTAATATATATCGATTGTTTCTAAAACTGCCGTCAGGTACTAAATTTAAAATACTGTTTTCTTTAGATTTTTAAATGTTTACATCAATATTTTCCAGATATTAATAAGGATTTGCTAGTAGAAAGAGAACCAATAGGACTCAATAAACCATAACTATAAGGTTACGTAATTAAAATTCACAAACGTATTAAACCCATTCTCAATCTTAAATGTATACTTTTTTATATATTCTAAAATATACATTATTCACTAGTATATATTCGAGCGAGATTAAAAATGTGAATTTTAGATATTCAAAAACAATTTATATGACAAGTACTAATTGTCAAAATCCTGATTTTTTTTTTAAAAAAAAAAATATGCATTATTTTGAAATAAATAAAACGAGTTTCCGTGTGTTTCTTATACATACACGTCTTAACTTTTTATTTCTGAGAAAAACATTCTTTTTTGTATGAATTTTAAAACAACTTTTATTAAATAATATTTTTCCATGTAAGCAATTTTCTTGTAACACTAATGCAAGATTTATGTGTAAATGCTTTTTGTGAGTTAAAATAAAAATAAATTTTAATCATTTTTCATGGTGAAAGTTGTAGATTTTGATAATGTTAATTTTTTTTTCCTTTTAAATATAAAACTTAATAGTTGTGGTCTTGGAACCTTACGATTTAAGAACAACTTGTTTGTGTGTCAAATCTGTACTTACCTGTGCAACAATCTCATTATTTTGTGGGTATTGGTATAATTTTGAAAAATATTTACCTAAATACGTGCAAAATTATTATAATTTCTCAAATGACTGTATGCCTTATCAATAATGTTTCAATTTATCGATCTTAATTATCATGTGGTGCAACTTAATCAATCACTCGTAAAGCATCATTTGTACCATTGCTAATATTTGCATTTAAAAATTGCTTCTCCAATTACATTTTAAGGCGGAATTTGAATAAAATAATCACATAGTTAATAAACCTGAGACTTCGTGAGAAGTCAGTCAGTGGTATTTCACTTATATATAAATTATATAAATTCTGAACTTTCTTTACTTTATTTCTATATTTATCTTATTTACCTAATCGCGTTTCATTTTGGTTGATGAGAAATTGAAATTTTATGCAATAAAACTCGGTAAAAGTCTCCGAGGTTATTGTAGATAAAATCGCGAATAACTTCGTGCGACGGAACAGCAATATTATATCACATTATTTGCAACTTTAAGTACATTTCAAGTTTTATCAAATTTAAGTACATTTTTTAAATCTTAATGAGTTAAATAACCCTCTTTTAAATCAGGTTATTGTTTGGAGTCCTAAAGAAATAAATAAAAAAAAAAAGCACATTACAGTTTTTTAGGTATAGACTAATGTTTTTTTATACTTCCTCGAGAGTCTTATCAATCTTATTTCATACTTTTATTTCAAAATGGCTGTATTTTTTACGGTAAACATTAAACAAATGGCCAAAGCGTATATATTTTTCTCTAGGAATTAATTATTCATTTTCCCATAAGTGTATTTTTTAAAATTACGCTGAATTTTTCTCTATTATCATTCTTGAAACACTAATAGCTTTTCAAGAAGATCAATATTTGGTATGAAAGGTAAATGTATAAAAACAAATAGAGAAAATAAATTATATTCACATTACAAATATATTTATTATAAAATCATTCTGTTTATCAGACATATATTTCGAGAAAGAAACAAGAAAATACCATTATAGTGGATGATTTTTTTTCCAAACCCTTTGGAAATAATGGTAGAAGAAAATGAATGACAGTAAAAGTTTAAAACATTTTTTTTTTCAAAATAAATAAGTAATGAATTATGAAAAAAAAAAATAAATTTCCTTTAAAATTCCTTGATTCAAAATATGCATATATATATATATATATATATATATATATTAATTTTGTTTAAAAGGTATACATTTATAAATTACTTTTTTTAAATTTTATAATATAATGAAATACATGAAAAATAATATTTAAATTTAAATTTTTTTTTTTTTTAAATTCTGAAAGTTTAGGTTATGTAAATTAAGTAAAACTTTTTAAAAAATATTTTTATGGCAAATGCGACTGTTCTTTTAGAAAAGCATTAAAATAAATAAAATAATGTGTTAAATAATTCACTTTTAAAAGTTGAAGCTAACACTTTAAGAAAATGCATGAGTCTTTCAATTGGTGATGTATAAATTAAATTCCATGTTAAATATACAGAATAATATATTTTCTAATCATTCTGAGAAACGTACTGCACAAGAGTATTCGTAACTTATATTCATTGTATATTGAAAAGATAATAAATTTTTATTAGTATATTTTACATTAAATAAAAAAAATATTATATATTTTTTACTTAATTCGTTTGAGTCGTTCCAATCAAGCGAAGTAACAACACACCTTAAAAAAAACTTATATTGAATTAAAGTTAATTTCTCCTACAAACGCCTATTTTATGACCCTATAGAGTTCCAAAATTAGAAAAGCATCCGAGAAAAAATTGTTGGTGTATATACATATTTTTTTTTTTGCCACAATGACATAATGACATTTTATACAAATATAAGGAAAAAAAAGTAAGAGTTTCCATAAAGTATGGCAACTCAAAAGAAAACAAATATATCGGTATTTTGTAATTAGAATAATATATTTAGAAATCTAATCTTATTTAGGTTTGTTATGGTATGGTAGTATGAAGATCACACTAGAAACATCACAAGGGTTATTGGAGACTGACCTCGTAATTTTGAACCTGCCTTATCTAGGGAATTGACTGTTATTTTGATAATGTAGCCCTTACGTAAGAAGCTATGGTAGTAATTTATTCATTCTAGACGGTACAGCGGTTTTTGTCCACAAGCAGAAATCGTTCTAAGAAAAGAAAGATTGCGATACAAGAGCAACATATTGAACTACTTGCTAACGAAAGCTTGAGCCCCTTAGAAGGTATGCAGGGTAATAGAAAGAAAGCCCAGCAGAAAGGGCTATTGAGCAGAAGAAAAAAGTTACTTGCGCCAACAGCTAGAAGTTGAGCCAAAGACACACACACACCAAAAGATTAAGGAGCAAAGAAACTAATTTTCGATCAAGAACATAATTCATATTATATTAGTTTTGGTGAATAATATAAATAAAAATTTAACTCACTCATTTTTGTTGTTTTTATTTCGTTCTTTTTTAATACGCCAAAGGTAATATAGATATTAAAAATGGCGTGTTAAATTTGTTAACAGTGAAAAAACATTTTTCAGAGGAATAGCCACTGTTTGTCCCCAATTTTTGTTCGGTGAACTCTAAGTTTAAAACAAGAAACTCAGGTTGAAGAGATGTATTGCAACTCTGAACCTATTTTGAGGCAGAAAAATTTTTTTAGTAGATTTTAGTAAATACATAAGTTTATCGATATAATGATTTTTTGGTACTTGTCCATTAAAGCGGCGCCCGCCAAATTACGATTTCGAAAAATCGCCAAGCAGTAAGATTTATCGCCATGTTTGGTTGTAAACTCTTAAGGTTGCAGTCCTAAAGAAACAGCACTTCATAATTTTAGTAAAATAACGCTTGCCTGTTAACGTTACCGATTTCGTATTTTTTTTTTTTAAATACCTATTTTGTTGCTTTTGACAATGTCGTTAACAATTTTCAGTTTTAACAGCGAAATGGATGCTGGTTTTACACATTTCACGGTGAACCATTAGTACAATTTTGTAGATCCGTCAACGGGAGTTCACACGCAAAATGTTAAAAGAATGTGAGGTTCCGCAAAGTAGCGTAGAAAGAAACGGCACGGCTCGGCATCATCTAGAATCGTATCTGGTAGAATTTATGTTAAGGAAATATGTAGCGAAAAAAAAATGCTTTCTGTAAAATAATGAACGCAATTTCGGAAATATGGCCTTTTATGTAGATTGATATTCTGAAAGTATGTAAATATTAATATTAAACATCTAAATTTTTATAGTACTTATTGGAATGAGATTTATCACTAAACATATAAAAGTTTATTAAATAAAAATATTATTTAAAAAGGTTTTATATCATTTATTGGTGTGTTATTTGTTTTCCTACATTTCAATTTCGCTCTCCGCTTACTTGGCGATTTTAACTATCTTGCCGACATTGGCGTATTCTTAATTTGGCGGGTGCCACTTTAAAAGACAAGATTTTTTACCATTAATTTTGAGATATTCATTAAAATGTGCGATTTTATTTGAAGAGCAAAATGTATTTTTAGCTGGGCAGATGACCAAGTGAGAATTCGGGAAAAAAACAACGCTATGGTGGATTCGGTGGCAATGATAGCTAAATGGTTATGCTCGCGAGCTCACCACCGGCGATGTTGAAGTCGAGTTTCATGTTTCTACCGACCCATCGTGTTAATGCACGTTAAATCAATCAATGCTAAGAGTTAGGATGTGAAAGAAGTTTGAAGAGGAGAATTATAACTCAAATGTCGTCACTTGACGACAATTGGCACAAAACGAGGAATTCCGTCGCCAATAATCGTGTTGTTTCTATGTGCGACGTTAGAAATCATTCAAAACTGAAAGGAAAATTTAGAAACTATCGAAAAGATGTTCAATCTTAGGAGTTATTCCTCAAATTACCTATTTGATATTCCTTGTTATATCATTTAATCAAACCATTAGGTTGTGGTAATATTCGTTTTTGGCTATAGCGCAAGAGTTGCATTCAGTTCTTACGCCTTAAACCTATATTCATTCACTCGATGCATCTTACGAAATCCGTACGTTTCGCACAAGGCATCTGCTAGTTATATTCAACGATGGTGGACAGATGAAAACCACTTGCCAGCCCTCATTTATTCTCGAAAACTGATGCAGGGAAGAACGAACTGAAGCGAAGAGCATCCTCTTCACTATATGTAAATACCTCTCTCTTCTTTTTCAACTCTTTACAGGAACATGCTTTTATGCTTCCTTGATTTGTAGTTCTTTACGAACTTTTCGCCTCTAATCTTTTTTTTCCTTTTTCATTCGCACCCTACCTAAAAAGCACTGTGGCAAGTGAAAAATGATTATTTCTCCCTTTCCGGGATCTTCATCAGAAGACATGGACGACAGAAAGAGAAAAAAATTCAAGTTCTTGGGGATGGATTAGAATTTTCGGACGGAGGAATTCCTCGTTTGCCGGAAAGATCAGACTGTTTACCGGATATTAGGGATTGTCTACAGAGAAGTCCTCCAGGTTCATTCTCCTTTTCCATCACTTGATGGGCATTTGCTTTTATGCGCCCTTATTTGTATTTCTTTACGAATTCTTAACCATATAACTATTGTTTAAAATATTTTATATCTCTTTTTCACTTACCCCCTATCTAAAGGACATAGCTACAAGTAAAAAAGGATGATTTACGCCTCCTCGGCGTCTCTGTTAGAAGACCTGGACAAGGGAAGGAGAAAACGGTTCAAGTTTCCGCGGCTGGGCGCGAAATTTCGGCAGAGATTTCATCGTCTGCCGAAATGGTTACTACCCGAAGAAGATGGACTGTCCACAAAGACAACCATCCAAGGTAGATTCTCCTTTTTCATAACTTGACATGAGCTTGTTTTATTTGTAGCTCTACGAAAGTTTCGTCTAATAAGTTTTGTCTCATATTTTTTCAGTTTTTCACTAAAGCCCTACCTAGAGGACGTTGCGACAAGTGAAAAAAATAATATTTTCCATCTCTTCTGAGTTCTCTGTTAGAAGATCCGAACAACGGAAAGAGGAAACGATTCATGCTCTAGGTCATGAGAAGTAATCCATATTACATCTTCATTTCCGTCACTTGATAGGAACTTTCTTCAATGCGCCCTTATTTGTAATTATTTACGAACATTTTGGCTTTCATTGGTCTTCTTATAAGATTTGTCTCAATTTTTCTTTTCACTGTTCCATTTGCATCTTATCTAAATGGTATTGCGGCAAGTGAAAAGGATTATTTTCTCCTCTCCGGGATCTCTATCAGAAGATATAGATGACTGAAGGAGAGAAACATTCAAGTTCTGGGCGATGTGTTAGAATTTGAGGAATGGGAGATATCTTCGTCTTCCGGAAGAATCAGAATGTCTTATGAAGAGGAGGGACTATCCACAGATAAGTCATCTACGTTACATTCTTCTTTTCCATCACTTGAAAGGAACTTATTTGTTTGCTTCCTTATTTGTAGTTTCCGCAGTTTTTGTCTGTTTAGTATTGTCTCAAATATTCTTTTCATTTTTTAACTAATCCTCTATCTAAAAGACATAGCGAAAAGAGAAAAATAATGATTTTTTTCAGCCCCGTATTTTCTGTCACAAGACCTAGACAACGAAAAAAGGAAACGTTTCATGTGCTAACTGCTAGGAGCAGGATTTCTTAGGAGATTTCATCGTCTTTCGAATTGGTCACGGCTGTAGTGTAAACCAAAGAGAAGAGACTGTCCACAGATAAATCATCCAATTTGCATTCTTCTTTTACATCATTTGACAGGGACTTGCTTTTATATTCCCTTATTTGTAGAAATTTACGATCTTTGGTCCTTATAAGTTTTGTCTCAACTTTTTTTTTTTCACTTCTTCACTTTTCTATAGGATAGATTTCTAAAGAATATTGCAGCAAATGAAAAAAAGATGGTTTCTATCTCTCAGGGTTTTCTGTCAGAAGACCTGGACTTCGAAAAGAGCAAACGTTGCAAGTCCATAGCATTGGACGGCGGGATACTAAGGAAGGGATATCATCGTTTGCCGCATTGGTCATTAATCGAAGAGAAGGTCCGAAGCCATAAAAGTTTGATTCTTGTTTTTCGTCACTTAACTGGAACCTGACTTCATGCAGCATAATTGAGGGTTCATCCCGAAGTCTTTAACAGTTCTATTTTACCCGCGCGATTTTATTTCAAATATTTTTAATCCTTAACACTCTCGCTTTACGAAAAGGATTTTGTGATGAGTGCAAAACTATGGTCTCCTATTCTTCTGTTTCACTGTCAGAAGAAGTAGACAGTGGAAAGAGCAAGAGTATCAAATTTTTTGTACTGGGAAAGGGATTTGCAGGTGAAGCGTCTTCCAAAATGTTCACGGCAGTGGTGTAAACCGAGGAGGAGGGACTTTCTTCCAAAGAGGTAATCAGGATAGATTCTTCAATTGTTGAGAACGATTGCTCAGCTTTAGAATCCGTCTGAGGAAATGTCTGTTCGAAGGAAAAAAGGAAAAGTTCAATGAAATTTCTTTGGAGCGCAGAGTATTGGCTGATATATGTCGATGACGTTCTTCTTTGGAACGTGATGCCAACAAAGGGCTCCTCAAATGCTGGAGAAATTTTGGATGTTCTGAAGCTGACGATTGTGAACTCGAAAAGTCAGCTGGATTTCTTATGCCTTTTGAGAGACTTTTAGCTCGCGTCCCAGGGAATTGGTGTGTGAAAGAAGTTTCTTGTTGTTTGCATTTCGACCCAATAGATGTGCTCATTTCGAAGGATATTTGTTGATTAGTTTCTTGTTCCTTAGAATTCGGCCCCGACAACGGAAAATGCTGAGGAAATTTTGGACACTTCTGTGTTGACGAATATGAAATTGAAAAGTCCGCGGGGTTTCTTTTGCCCAACGAGTGTGTTTTAGCCCGTGAACTAGGGGATAATTGGCTGAAAGTGGCTTTTTGCAGCTCGCATCTAGATTGATGAGTCGTGCTGGTGTAGATTAGATAATTTCTTATAAAGTCTCCCTCACTGAATAAATTAGAAATGTTTTCAGAGGTTTGGTTCTCATCACTCGGTGTTAATTTGAAACCATTGTAAGGGAGAAGTTTTATTAGTGGTAGGGTGTCCATTTCTGCTAAGTTGAGGATGACACTGACCTCAGCGTGAGATTCCATTTCGGAAGGGAGTGAGGAGGGAATGCTGAATGGCTCTGAATTATTTGAATAGTGGTCATTCTCTGCTAAACGCCTCGATGGAGGTATTGGAAAGTATTCGGTGGACAATTTTTTGTTTTTCTTGTACCACCAGTAATGAAAGAGATAAGCCAGGATAAGAAGGAACATTCCCGAGAGCATTAAGTTGGCGGTGGCGGAGCGAATTAAAAGGATCTGCGGGATCAAAGGTACTACTGTTGTACGAGTTGGTTCAGAAGGTCGTAGATGTATTCGAATCGATGGTGCGTTGATTCTGGGTGAATTCGAATGCTTGATTAAATCGAAACGCTTTGGCTGTTCTCTGAAACCGTTTTGATGTATAAAAATTGGAAGCTGTATTCTGATAAGACTGGCCCCAAGTTTTCAGTGGTTCTGGTACAGAATATCGTTTTCGGTCTCCTGGATTACTTTGAGTGTAACTCTTATGTTTCCCCTGAGTATTTAAATCTATTAGCAGTATTTAAATAACAAGTATTTAAATCTATTAGCAGTATTTAAATAACAAGTATTTAAATCT
>BMAW01126236.1:221399-279904 GCA_019974015.1 Nephila pilipes
AGCAAAGGTTAGTACTCTAGAAAGACCTGGTTACTGGTTTACTACGAGCGCCATCTCTGGGTTAGTCTCGGGAGTTATTGATTGATGTGTTATATATTATCATTTCTGACTCTCTGAACGTTTCCAGGATAATAATAACGCACCATTTTCTTCTGCTCTCCCTTAGGATACTTAAAATAATTCAAAAGGTGCCAATAGGTTTTCTATACCTCCAACTCCATATGTATCCTACAATATCAGGACTAAAAATAACTGATTTAGAGTAAAAATAAGTTTGATTAATCGCTTTCGAACTTAGCTTTTCTCGATCGCACAAGAAATCAAAAAGAAAATGAAATTCGTCGGTGAAATATAGTCTTGCATATCAATTGTTGAGATAAACGAAAGCCTCGTGATTGTGTTACTGACTTAATAAATTAGCATTATTGAATTGTTTGTTGTCATCAAACACAATGTATTCATTTTTTCAAGAACATGTATTGTTAAAATCAATCTTAATTTAGAATATGGAATTATTTGGGTTGTTCTATTAGAGTATAAAAGAAAGACAAAATAAAGGAGAGGTGGCTGTTTAATTGTATTGAAATTCAGACGATTTTGGTGCTTCGTTATATTTATAGTTATTATTTTTAAGGCACATAATTATTAAAGCAATAATAATTGTTAGAGTAGCTGTGAGACCAATGAAAACATATTAATTCCATGTTTTACAATCGATGAATGAGATTGTTTAGTCAATGACGTATTTAAAATAAGTGGAGTTATCTTAAACTGAATGTTTTTGTTGTCCATCACCATTGAATCCTTGATTGACACTATTTTTTGACACTATTTTTTTGACCATTGACACTATTTTTTTTTTTTTTATTTTCATAAAAATTCCAACTGCGTCAGTCAAATTAAAAGTCAGATTTTAAGAATGAAATGTTGGTATATTCATTTCTCGGTTACAGTAAAAATCTATGTATGAGTTAATAATCGACTGTTGTATTAACATTTGCATAAAAAGTCATGTACTTAACATTACGATCATCTTGCGTATGTTTCAGAGTATTTGTAATTTTTGAATTTGAATGTAATGTAAAGTTTATAAAGCTTTATAAAAATTAGTTTTAATTATTCTGATTTTCTTTAATAGTTATACAAACATGGCACAATACCTAAAATTTATGTGCAAGTATGAGAAATTCTTTTCTATAATTTTAAAAATATATAAGTACTATGGATAAATTGATTTTGAAGAATGTTTTCCAGAATCCTAAAGAAACCACATATTAAGGGTACCAGGGCTTGCAAGGAATTATTGAATACCATATCCAAGACTCCTTGTTTTGTGATATATATCTTTTTGAATTGTTAGTAGAGTTTAAAATTTTTTTCTGTGCTTAATTATCTGTGAAATATTTTAAATGTTGTGTAGTGTTATAGAAGTAAACATTTTGTAAAAAAAAGTTTCCTTCCCATTCAGTTGAATATGAATATGATTTGTGATATATTTTTGCATTTAGGTAAGGTGACCAGATTTTAACATTCGAAAAACGGGACACCATTGACAGAGCGGGGAGGGGGGGGGGTTCTTGATTAAAAATTTGGAACCTAAAAATACCTACCTTTGGTATCTAAATAAATTACTTACCAAAATTCTCTGAATAGCTTATTTGTTGACATCACTTTTTATCCAGCACTAGCCCTCGGTACGATGCGTATCGCATGAGAGACAGTTATAATAATCAATATGTGAAGGTGTTACATCGTGAACGACCAACGAACTCCTTACACCCTGACCCTTCTCCTCTCTAAAATTCCCCACCGTTTCCAATTTTTGTATAAGTTGTAATTCCTTTGCAACAATATTCCAAATAATGCTTCATCGCTAACGGAATATGTCACCATAAGAACAAAATCTGTGGAAGCGTACAAAGCGGAACATTCTCTCTTCATTTTACAGTTATAAAATGCTTTCGTCGCGGCCAATTCCGAAAAATGCCACTGTTCATTAAGTCCGAAGAATGGTGGTAGTATTTTAGCAACTGATCACGGCGAACATTGATAATGAGTTCTCGACAATTATTTTTGTTATTAAAGATCAACAAAATAAAATTTACAAAAATAATACAAAGCTCATATCCTGCTGAAATAGCTACATGGAAGCCGGAAACAGTATATTCACTTCCTGTTCTCCCGCCGTTTCTTACCTTGTCATGCATTCTTTATAAAAATCGGGACTTTCTCAAAACCCCGATTGACAAGGGAGAAATTGTTAAATATTCGAGATAGAAACCAACGTTTTTAAAAACAACGTTTTTATATTGTGGCAAAGTTTATTAAAGAAAGTTATTGAAATATTAGTTAAAACTGTTAGTTATTTTTACCTTTAAAATTTACTTAAAAAGAGACATTTGTGAGTGTATTAAGAAATTCCTAATACTCATAAAATCAAAACATGCATTTGAAAGTTTGTAAGTCATTCTATTAAAAAATGAGAACCAGAATTCAGAAAAAATTATTGCGATAAGACACGGCGCCAAATATTGGAAACTTTCTTTCTTGCGAATGATTACTGACTGAAGGTCAGCAACCCTTACTATCTTTCCATTGTGAGTTTTACGATACCTCATGTGGCGTAAGGGGAGTTCCCGGGCTTCCCAGGGGGGGAAAGAAATTTTTTCCTCAATCTTAAAAGCGCCGAGGGGAAAGAATGTTTTGACTTATTAAAATTATTGAAATATTAATTAAAACTTGTCGCAAATGTCTAAATATTGCATTGTTAGGCGAGTACAAAAAGATTCCCAAACTTTCAAAGCTCTACCTTGATGGGAAGTTGGTTAAATTAAAGATCGAAAATTTGATGACACACACACACTAACACACCAAGTGAAATTCAGAAAAACGTTGTAAAATTGGGTCTGTAACGCTAAAGGCAGGACGTCTGGTCCCTTTACATTTAGGTCCCATTTTAAATAAAAGTATTCTACAGCATGATTCGAAATTTTTATGCTTATGTAAAAAGTACTTATGCATGTAGTGACCCAAAATTATTATCCCTACATAATTTCTATGTTTTAAAAATAATTTTTTACATGAAAAATGAAAACAATAAAAGAAATTTCGGACATGCAAAGTTCTATAATTTTTTCAGTGAACATATATAGTTTATTAATAAAGCAGTTGATTCACACTACTTTAGCGTATCGTTTTATTTATGAAAAGTGAAATATTTTGTAAGTTTTTGGAATATTAATTTTAGAAATTAATGCAAATATAACTGAAAAAAACATGTCCATATTCAACTCAAATACTCTATATAAAATTATTCTTTTAACGAAAAAAAATACTTTTATAGCTCAATGAAATGATCAAAATACCATTATTATGCTCTCAAAAGACCTAAACTGTAGGAATAATTTTTAAAACATAAGAATCACAAAAAGGGTCTTAAATTCGGCACTTTTTTTCCCCTTGATGTTCCGGTATCCTCAAGAAAAAAGCGGATACATAGAGAAAAAATATTTGGCTTGAAAAAGAAGTTTTTTCACAATTTTCCATCATTCTATTTATGAAATTTTCATAAATAATATACTTGTGGGATCAATCAAGTACCTTCTAATTTTTACCAGCAAACTCAAAATATATGGAGTATTTTGTAATTTATTTTACCCTTCCTTTTTCAATATATGAAATTGTGAACGAATTTGCACTCCTAAAATAACTCTCGTGAAATATATTTTCTTCGGGAATAAAACTAATATTTTGAAGAAAAAAAATGTTTTGTTAAAAACAAGCGCATTATTTGATGCTTTATAAGATGTAAACTTAAATTCATAGACTAATAATTTATTCTGCTGAAATATATTTTATTTATTTGAATTAGGTTAATTAAAAACTATCCAAGCTACTTAACACAACTGTACCAAATAGTTTCATTTTACTACAGCGTGTTAAAAACAAATTCTTTAAATAATAAGTGTGTCGCCAACAGCCCCGTGTTTCTTTTAAGTGCGACGTTAAAAAAACAATCAATCAAGCAAAAGAATCTGACGGAACTCATGCTATGCATTAAAGGGGAAAAGATGTGTAAGCATTAATCCTCACTAAAGTAAATTTAAATTACAGTAATTTTTTGATGAATCGTTTATTTTATTTACAAAAAAATACGAGGGTTGTCCAAGAAGATTTAGAAAAACAGAGAAATACAATTTTTTGGTTTATTTTCTTAAATTTTTTAACGTAATCTTCTTTTAGCAATATACACTTTTCCAAGCATTTCAATCACTTTTTGAGCCATATAAAATGTAAGATATCAGAAGCTCCTGAAAATAGTCTTCTGTTTGGGCTTCTTCGTTCAACGTGAATTGTTGTACACAGAGACAATTTTTTTCCCAATTTACAAATTAAAAAAAAAAAAATGTCGCCGGGGGTTCAATTTGGTGAATATGATGGATATTTTTATCGTAATTCGAACTTTAATTCGATGATTTTGGCTGCCAAAACTGCACATATGTTCACTATCATATTATTTTGATGGGACATGGTATTTCTTCTGTTTCAAATGAAGACGGTTTTTTCAGTTTTTCTTCTCTCAACTGGTGCAATAATGACACATAAAACTCACAAATTACAGTATTTCCCTGTCCGAAGTAACCGATTCAGATGATTCCGAGTGTATCCCATAAGCTCTCGGCCATCCCCTTGCCTGAAGATTTTACTGTCTTTGCTTTGCTTCGCACAGTCGAAGCCCGTTCAACTTCAAATCCACATTGTTTTGTCTGCTTCTTTGTCTCTGGAGTGAAAACAAGTTTCCTCTGCAGTTATGTATCGACACAAAAACTCGTCAGGATTAAAAAAAAAAAAAAATCAAATCAAACGCCAAAATAGCCTCAGAATCGATCACGTGATTGCCGGTTTTTTTCCCACTCAGAGCAAACGCGGCACCCATTTTGCGGAAATTTTTTCACACTCAATTTTTCCTGCAAAATTGAAATCACTGGACCTTGAGATATACAAACTATTTGTCTTACTTTAATTCGTCGATTACTCAAAATCATATCGTGAATTTAATCAATCATTCCAGGTATGATTACTTCCACTGGACGTTCAGAACAATTTTCATCTCTTGTGAAAGTACGTCTACGTTTAACTTCATTTAAGCAATTGTAAGCAAATGCAATTAGGGGCATATGTTGCATCAAATTCAACCTACTTAGCATGGATATCTTTCGGTGTCAATCATTTTAAATATAAGTGTTTAATCAATGCTCAAGAAACTCTCTTTTTCCATTTTTCCAAATAAACACCAGTTCTTTACTTCAATCGACAATCACAATGAAACCATATTTTGAAAATAACTGTTTGAAATTAAGCATGTTTGAACATGTTAAGCATTAAACATGTTTGAAATTAAGCATATGCATAGCATACAGGAAACAAACAATTTTCAATGCTATGAGCGCCATCTCTTGGAAATAAAAAAAAAATGTCTTATTGAAGAAACCCCGTACAATGTTGTAATTGAGATGTGACGTTAATGTGACTATTACAAAAATATGGATATGAGTTAACACATCTTAACGATTTAGCTCATAAAAATGACTCGAGAGTTTTTATTTTCCCGATTTCCGACTTAAGTTGCGTAATTTTTCACACGAGAGAGACTCAAATTTATATTGTTATAAATAAAGCATGTGACGATGCATTTGAGAGAGAAATATTTTCTAGAGAAATTGATTAAATAACGACCAATGATGAAAATTCTGATTTAGTAATTTGCACGCAATTAATTTCAATTAAAATCAAGAATGAAAAGGAAATGCCTGATTTCTGACAGGAGTGAAAGATTTTCGGAATATATTCAGACATTAGAATAGGAAGTAATGCTACGGAAGGATCTTAACAGAACACGTGAGATGAAAAATATTTTATTTTATGCAAGGGAATAAGTTTTGCTCTATGTTGTCGCTATTATATTATTCGTATGGATTGCCATATTCTCTTTTTGATTCTTTTCCTGCCATTGAAACCTTGTGTTTGTCCGTATCTAATTTATTGTTTTGAAATACTTGTTTCCATGCCAAGTTATGTCGATAAAACAGCACTAGAATCATTAAATAGTGATTAATGAGAAAAAAATAATTTAATCTTAATTACTAATTCACGTAGAAGGTCTATACTCCTATATATATAAAACCAAAATTATTTTTATTGTTTTTGTATCATTTATGTATTGATTAGAAAATGAACTAAAATAATTCATTAATGATACAGATTTATTCACAAAAAGCGTCAAATCGCATAGATGCAACAAGTGTTTACTTTTTTCATTCATTTTCAATGATTTAAGTAATAAACTGCAAGAAATAATCCAAAATAAGTTTTAAGAATTCCCTACACGTTGCATGCTTTTGAACATTTATGTAACAGATTATTAAAATTCATCACACGCTTAGATATAATGCTCATCAGATGCCGATTATAAAAACGTATCTCGACATTAGATAATGTTAAGAAAAAAACATAGAAATATACCGTAAACCACTGATTGAATAAATTATGTATCATATCCTACATGGGTCTTTTCGGATTAAGTGCTATATGTGTCTGATAGCGTTCTCCGAAGAAAACAGGCTTTCTTTGTACAAGTGATTTCTTGTGTATTTATTTTCCAGATACAATCCGTGTGAAAATGGAATTGAAGGTTCTACAAGCACAGAATTTGATTAACTTTTTTTTATTAGATAAAGATGAATCTTCCTCTATCATTGTTCGAGTCACGTGTTTCGATATATATGTAAACCAGTTTTGCGAAAAGTACAACTCTTTTGTGATTGTCAGATAAGAAGCGGGGATTGGTATTTCTTTTTTATTTCTTTGCCATCTTTCTCTTTTGGTGGTGGATTTCTTCCATGGAATGAACGTGATTGTTGTTCGAAATCCGACAAATAAATTTCTTTTGTGTTCCGATAGATGCATTTAATAGTTAGATACTTTTATTCACAATGTGTTTCCTTGTTGATTTTCTCAATTTCTTCTTGAGGTTTTAATGGATTTCATAACTATAACATTTCTTTATTTACCATCAGCTGTGTCTCTCTTCGTCTCTGTCTTTCTTCCTTGCGCTGTAACTCGTCGTTGCTGTATTAATCTTGACAAAAAAGAATTTTAATAGAAATACTTTTGTTCTAAATTAGGTGGATGTAGTTATTTATTATGTTTAATAACTACGGAGGCTTTTGGGAAAGTAAACACCTTTAACATTAGCCATTTTGTTATGTTAATAATAAAACAGGTTTTGAAATCAGAAACTATAATTCTCTCGAACCTTAACAAAATAATATATTTCTTTAGCTAGCCATTATGAGCAGCTTAATTAAATAAACATAAATATTTTATTTTGTCAGGATCATACTAGCTTACTAGGTCAAAAGAAAATAGATTTCCTTTTTCATAAGCAAAATTACTCCCCATGGTTAGTTATCTGCATTCTCTGTTGTCAGCCATTCATTCTAAACCCAAATTTTGCAGTGAAATACTACCACACTCGGCAAGACCAAAGACCATTTTAATCAAATATTTTAGTTCAACATGAGTATCACTCTTCAAAATGTGAGCACATTTGAAACTCAACTAATCATACAGTTCCAAGAGAATAAAAATCATTACCAGAAAGCAAACTCGAAACACGGAAAGCAAAATTTTTATTGATCGCTAATTGCCATCTGTAGTACTCATCTAGACGATCAATTCATTTTCCTCTTTCCAAGAGAGCAATGGATATCTTACGGTTGCAATGTAACAAAAAGATACAGGCGTGGATGACAAATATACATATTAATAACTCTTTACAAACATGACACTACTTTTCGTGACGTAATAGCCAAGGACGTAAAGGCAATACTTCAATATAAATACAAGAGTCTGTATGCCATCCTCTTAAAAGGTGGCTCTCAGGGAGGTCAGTCAGAATATTAACGAGCATCTTTCACTTCTTCGTGATCATCAAGAATCGCATCAAGTGCAAGAAAGATGGAACATACTGAACCCTAGACCAGGGTTATACGGCTGAGGATTGGTTTGTTTCTAACTGAAAGACTTCTCGCTTCATGGATCTGGTTCGTTCTTCCTGAATTGAACACTAAAACCCATCTTCTTTCCCTCGTCGATAAAGCTATTGTGGTATAACTATTTAATTTGTAATTCAATAATTAATAATATTATTAGGTAAATAAATTATGCTTCTAACTCTATATCTTTACTTGTCTAAGTGGCCGCTGTAGCCTGGCAGTTCTGGTCGCGAACTCCACTGGCATTGTTTTCGTCATGTCAGAACTTGAAGCCTTGATACCCCTGAATATCCACCGTCTAACAAGGCTGTTAATCTGTCAATTATCCAATTTCTCCCGTTGAAGTGGGGAAGAAGATTCAAGATGGACGTGCCAGCACGGGTGTCGTCCTCATCAGTTCTTGGAGGTTCAAAATTATGAGGTCGATCGCTAATAGATTTTGCGTTGCTTCTAAGTACGACGTTAATAAATAATTACAACCATGATATGATGTATTCTTCGAATAATATTAATATAGTATTATATATTTACAATGCATATTTCTCTCTCTCTCTCTCAATCTCTCTCACACACACTATTCAGTGCATATATAAATAAATTTAAGGTACAGTAGGACATACGTGGAATCGTAAAATGCTATATTTAGAACTTTTTTGGGGGGTGGATATACATCTTTTAGAATTATTAGAGCTTAAATTTTTCGTAAGCCGAATAATGCTATTTTAATCATTCTATAGAACTAATTAAGATATCTTCTGCAAGTAATTTCCTATCAAAAAAGGTTTTTCTTCTATCAGTGGAATAAATTTGTGACTAGCGAGATATAATTGCATAAGGGTTCCATTTTAAAGAAACCTATTAAGCAATGGAGCACTAAAACTTTATGTTTCTATAAAGGATACCTATGTGTATATTAATCAAAAGTTATTTTCTTCTAAATAATACTTAAATCTTAAGAAATAATATTTATTTCAAAGCAAGAATATAAATAAAACTTTCAAAATTTAAAAGTTTTATGGGCCGCGGGAGCCTAGTAATCATGATAGCGGACTCGCAGTCTGAGGTCTTCATTGAGTAGTAGTTTGATGCTCGATGACAAAAAAAAGACCCTTCGTATACCCCTGGCTGATGCACGTTAAATCTATTGTGGCACAATAGTCCTCTAGTGGCGTGGTATGGAAGTTTCGAGAAAGAGGGCTAATTTGGATGACGTCCTCCTCACTTGAACGAGGTTCAGAATTACGAGGTACGTCACCAATAGCACTCGTGTTGCATCTAGTGCAACATGAATAAAGCAACTAGCCAATCCAATTTTTAAAATATTCTTAGAAAAAATATACAGGAATATCATTCAAAGTTTTGGTTCACTATTTTCGTGCATATTTATCATATTTTAAGAATAAAACTTTTTGATTATTTATGGAACATTTTTTTTTTTTTTTTGAAAATCATACCTAAACACAAATTTATCTGAAATTCAGATCCGTATTCACTCAGAGGGTGGAAAATTACTTTTTATTGTTCTACAACATGATTAAAACATTAGTTTTAGTCACACAAAAATACCTAAGCTTTTCGAATAATTTGAAGACAAATATGTCTCAAAAGAAAAGATTCTTAAATTAAATATTATATATTTTGCGCATATCCCGTTATCCTAAAATTAAAACTTATATATAAATTAAAATATCATTGTTGAATATATTACAAAAAATATGATTTCTTGATAAATACATCCACTCGGGAAGAGACATACTCTTTTGTAGGAATTATAGACATAGTTATTATATAAAAAACAAAAGTTGGATATTATACCAAAAAAGTTGAATATTATATCAAAAAGGTTGGAACTAATAAAATAATGAAAATTTCAAAATAAAATCTAGAATTTCAGTAAAATACGAGTCATTCTCCTGTATTTGGAAGTTCCACAGCTTCCAAGAAACATTTTGAACTCCTTTAAATAGAACACTCCTTTTTTTTATTGATAGTCTCGATTTGTTTTTCAAGAAAGATCAACGAACTTTCTTCCCGAGAGAGTGTTTACTTTTGATCTTTCACGGTTCCTCTCTATACTCCCTAAGGAAACTAAACTTCCATTCATAAATCTAACATTAATGTTTCAGAAAAATAGACAGTGGTCTAAAATGGTGTTTGGTAAATTTTGTTTGTCTGTGAATTTATTCCGAGAAATGTTTTTCTACGTTATAAAGTATGAAAAAACGTCGGAAACGTACAAAAGTTCGTTTCGTTTGTTTAAAAATAGAACATATTTCAGGCGGTTTGAGAGATTTTAAGGATATTTGAAAGGATATGAACTTTTGTTACGTGGATCTACATTTTGAGCTATATACATTTTCTTCTTGTTCGGATGTATTGGAACTTAAAATACAGGGTTATTTAAAATGTTTAGTATCATATAGAATGATAAATAACAGATGAATGTGCGTAAGGAAAAAAAATGATATGTACACTATAGCTTAGTTACACGTATAAAATATCTATTTGATATGTAAATTCCTGCCAAACACGATGTAAAGTGTCATTAATAATTGATTATACAGCAATAGAAATCCTTGAACATGAATTTGTGGGCAGTGGTGGCTCATGTACTTCAACTTTTATAAACTCTTAAATGAAGACAATGGATATAGCCATATCAGGTGACTTAGGAGGTCAGCTGTGTAACACCCAAATCTCTATTCCAATGCAAACGATGCAACAGTGAGATAGCTTCGTGAAATAGATCTATGAAGAACACACGAGAGCCATTTATTTTTCTGAATGTTTGTGGTGTGGATATTAAATAAAGGGATTGATGCTACGTTAGAAGTAAGCATGCGCCACCGACTGAACACTGATCAGCATGAAACTATTTTTTTTCGATTGCATTGCCTCTGTATCAAATGCGTATAGCGATAGGCGTCGTTCACATTGGAATCATTTCTTTGATTCACCGGAAAAAAGTATAAGTGTAACATTCGAGCAACGAACTGTTGTGGAGTTTTTCATGAAACTTGGAAACACCGCTAACTAAATTTATAATTTATTGAAAGGAGTGTATATCAATGAATTTTTATCACGTGCACATTTTTTTGTGTGGTTCAAGTATTTTTAAGATGGCCAAGATAATGTTGAAGATGATTCATGAAAGGGTTGCCTTTCTACGTCAAAAAAGGATGACTATATCCAAAAATTCGGTAATCTGGATTAATTTGCCCGTCGGTTAAGTATTTTTACAATTTCTTGAGATTGTAGGAATCGGCAAAGTTCCCTAATGCAAACTTTACATCACAATTTTAACATGCAAAACATGTGTGCTAAAATAGTGTCCACATTTCTCATGTTAGAACAACAAGTAACTCGGAAAAATGTTTGTACTAACACTTGAAATGCCATGGAAAATGACCCAAACTTTTTTTAAGCATGTAAACAACGTGTTGTAAGTATTTAGTTATGATCCTGAAACGAAAACCCCATCTTCACCGAGAGTCAAAAACGTTCGAAAGAGCAACTACGACTTCAAAGCAATGAGGATTTCTCTTTTTCGAAATACATGGGAGTGTGTACCTTCACTGGGTTATTGAAGGTCAAAATTATTAATCAATATTACTACCTTCACTTTATTGCTGAACATTGTGAAAGAAAAGGAAAAAACGACCTGAATTGTAGAAGGACAAGAGATTCCTTGTTGCCTGTCAAAAGGTTTCTAGGCAAGCACAGCATCCCAGTGTTAGACCATCCGTTTATTCTCCGGATTTTGCGCCATGCGAGTCATACCTGCTTCCTGAGGTGAAATCTACATTAAAAGAAACAAGAATTGAGTCCATTGAATTTACACAAAGAGAAAACATTATGCGTCCTGTCACAACAATGGAAGGTAGAGCGCTGTAGAGGTAGTGGAAAGAGGGATATTCAGGATGAAAATTAGTAAAATTGTTTGAAATCAAAATAAAATGCTTCACAGCGTCAGTCTCCTTAAGCCACACCTTGTAAAGCTTCCGTAGATTTACTTTGTATTTGTGTATTACTTATCATTCTGTAATAAATTTTTGAAAATATGGAATTTTGGAATCGGTTGAATTATTTTGAATATTCTTGTATATTAAACACATATATTGACGATTAACTTTTTAAGACATAATGTACCATTAAAATTTATCTGTATGTATCATATAAAGTATAACAAAAATTCTGTTAAAATTTTGCGTACTGATAAATTTTTTATAAAAATATATATTCATTTATAACTAAATATACTAACTATAAATAGTCAAAGTTACATGTGCAAAAATTTAAAATTTATGTATTTTTAAATTTCTAAGCATTCGTAAAAGTTTTTTAATATAAAATTTTTCTTTTATAGAGTTTTATTCCTACTAAAAATATCTTAAATCCAAGAAAATTTAATCATTTACGAGTAATCTTTTTTTATATCAAAATCTCATTATAAAATCCTCTTATGACAATTATTGAATACAAGAATAAAAGTAACTTTGTATTAATTTTATTATTCTAGAAACGACAAAACATGTAAATAAATAAAATTTCTAAGATACCATAAGAAAAAAAAAGAAATTATTTAAACCTTTTTTAATCAAAGACGAGGTCCCATTAAACTTCTTTTGTATAATATATTCTGCGTAAATATGATTTTATGCGTTAACTATTTACGAACCAAAAAAACGCAGAATTCGAATTTAAAAACAATATTCATATATGATTTAAAACTAAAAATGGTGTATGAGCCGAAAAAATATGAAATATTTAAATGAAACAACTATATGTTAATAATTTTATAATTTGATGATGTTTATAGATTCCTTGATGATATTTCACAAAATTGATAATATTTAATTTGGTTGATTTTAACTTTATTCGTTGGTTGAGTAAGTAAAATCTAGAATATAGAAGCTAAATTATTTCAAAGCTTTTGTGTAAACATAGTTATGTTTCCAAACTGTTTCATATAAAAGAAAATAGAGTGCTTTGGAAGAACTCACGGAATTAAAATATGAGTAATAGAAAACATCTAACGCGACAGCAATTTCACCCACAAAATACATAGACCAAGGCAACAGCGTTGGATCTAGCTAGACCCGTGATTTCAGGGAGGCGCAGTGACGTTCAATAATCAGGAGAAGTCCTCGATAGATGTGCAAAACTCGCACTTTCATGATTTCCATTACAGCGCCATCTATGGCACAAACTCTCCTGCATTAGCATGGGTAAATTGCTTGTCTTGAACTCCTCCGCTACATATAAATTTTCCTGGGTTCGATCACTCTGATTTTAGTAGAACCCAATTCTATTAGTAACATTTTAGACAAAAGGCTCAACCACAAACACACTGACCAGTTATGAATTAATCTCAAATTATGTTTTGTTACCTCTTTAATCGATTTTTCTCAAAGAAAAATGTACTTGCAACGTTACTAGGTTACAGTAGCATTTATCATAATAATTTGAAATTTCATTCTTGAAACATATTCTTTATCTTTCAGTTGACAAACCATTAAAGAAAGATTTAAATAAATTTGTTGAATTTTCCAAGACTTCATAATTTTCTGAATAATACTTTGTTCTTATTTAAAAAACCAAATTTCTTAAAATCTTACAATGTATAGATACTTCAAAATGAACAATTTTTTCTTCTTCATAACATTCATATACTTTTATTATTAACATTTGATTAATGTGTGTGTCAGATCTTGCGTCAGTAATAAAAGCATTGACAATCTTAAAAGTCACTGTCTATTATTCTTTGTTAATTTTAAGAGTTTTGAAAAATTGCATGAAAATATATAAAATGTAAATATAAAATATTACACAGTTTAAGTTAGTTGATTTTATAAAGTAGCTACTAAACATCACCGAGGAGCTAAAGGGTAGAATGTTCAGGGATGTAGCTCTACCCAAAGGCTCAGAGTACAAACAGACCCCACTGATCTATTCATTGACTTTAATTAGTTTTTATATTTCTTACAATGGAGTAACATAAATAATGTTATACTTGGAGACGAGCAGAATGAATGAAACATAATTCCAGAAAATCAAGGAAAATGTAATCAAAATTTGTTCAGATGAGTCAAGTTCAAATATTAAGATGTACAAGGTGAAGTCAGATTAAGGATTAACATCACACTCTTGAAAATCAAAATATCAAGGGTAGACAGGGATCTTAAGGAAGATCTTGGCGAGGAGATTGTGTTTAATGTCCTCATCATTATTATTTATTTCACTTTTCTTAATTTCACATTATTATATTTTATAGAAATCTCTAAAATAGATTACAAGTTTTCATTAAAATTAGCTTCAAACGATTATATTTAAATTTCGAAATTGTTGCCAGTTTTCCAAGTTTGAACATTTTGTTTTGGAAGCGAAGAAACTCAGTGATTTTCTTTAAATACTTAACAGTTATCTTGAGATTTATTGAGCATGATTATTCTTGTTTAAAATCTTAATAAAAATCAGAACAATATTCGAACTTATAATGTATTAACAATTCTGAAATGAAATTAGGCATTAGAATTCTGAAAATAAATACATTTCTCAATAAATTTAATTATATATATATATATGACCTTTTTCTTTTAATTCATTTTTATATTTGATCAATTAATCAACAACTTAGATATATCATAATCAAATTTAATTAATCAACTAAAATTGCGTACGCTACATCTATATTTGATTGTGTTATTATAAGGTTTGTTATTTGCTATATATTTGCTTTTTGTTTCCATTTTGGTTTCTGTCCCATAAGTGTGAGTTAAAGATACGGATTTACAAGTATTCTTTCGGAACTTTTTCACCTCATTCTCTTAATTTCAGCACGTCTATATCCTTCTCATAGCGCTATACTGGAACTGATGATTTGCCATGCCTAATTTGAGACAATCTAATGCTTCTTAAAAATAAGATCCTTTTTTGATCTTTTAACAGATGAAAAGACTGATTAGTCAAATTTTAAATGCTTTAAAACATTTACTTTCATTTTTAAATAGGTCATGAAATAAACATTAATTCAAACATCTTGAGTGTTTTAAAAAATTCTTTTTTCCTTTCTCTAAGTGCTTTAATCAAAGAAAAAGATTTTATGTTTAGCTCTTTTTTCAAATTCTGCCTTGTTTACTAAAATTCAAACTAACCATCAAGAGAAAATTTTAAGTTTGTTTTGAAAATTATAAGAAAAACAAAACAAAACTATCAATATTATCTCTACGAAACGATTGTAGAATTCTTCCTCGATCTTTAAAATATAAAACTGTTTTTTGTAAAAAATGAAAAATAAATAATCTGTTCTTTAAAAGAATATTTCCCTTCGATACTAGAAATATTTCTCTAAATTAATGAACCATTTCTGCTTCGTTTTCTACCATGATTAAAATTATTCATAGTTATTGTAACATCGTCTGCTTCAAGGTATAAAATCTAGAATTTAGTAAGATTAAAACAGTAAAAATGTTTATAAGTTTGAAATTTATACTTCAGTAATCCAAAATTGACTTCTATTTTCTCGAATTCACTGAAAATTATTTTTTCATTTTAAAATTTTTAGATTAACTTTTTATACATTTGCTGATTTTATACTAAATAAAAATACATTAAATTAGTTCTCTGTGTTAAATATTACATTTATTAATGCATTGTATGCAGTAAAACAAGTAATAAAAAGGAAAACATTACGAAAGATATCCGCATTCTTGTAGTTCTCAGTGTCCAAGTCAAATCTTAGTTTCTTGTTTCTTTGAAAATATACTGGATGTGGTGTTTAAGTATCCATTCTTTTGTGCATAGCAGAGTTAAACTGATTGATAAATAATTTAAATTGTCGATGCAATTCTTTTTAGGCTTGGTTGAAAAAATATACTTCTTTAGCATGAAACGTTTTTTTTAATTTTGTTCCCCAATTTCTCAGTTATTCGTTTCTGGAAGCATGCCACTCCTTCTAATCAGGTCATCCAAGTGACAACTTATTCCATTTCATGACGTGATAGCCTGTAGTGGCCTAGGTCAGTGTTTCGAGGATGGTGTTTTCTACGTAGTCAGGGGTTTGATTCCCCTATCCAATGAAATCCACACAAAGTGATGTTGGTGCACGTTAAATCTGTTGAGGTTCCAAGTCTTCCCTTTGTCAGATGGATGTGGAAATTTGAAATTGAGTGACCAAATCAGAGTACCGTCTGATCATGACTGAGATTCACGAATTACGATGTCATCATCGCATTACTTCTCATTGCTTTTCAGTGAGATGTAAATACGATCCAATTCATCAATTCCTCTATATAACCCGTTATTCCTTTTTCGGCACACCAGTTACTATACGTTTCAGGGCATTTTAAAGCGAACCGGTACGAAGTCCAGAGAACAATCAATTTTTCAAATATCCCATTTAGTTTTCAGATTTGAAGTCTTTAAAACTTACTTTAAAGTAGATGTTCTTAATTTTAATGTAAAAAACAGTAGACTAAATTATGGAAGAATCCACCACCAGGTTCCACCTCTCCCCTCAAACGTTACCTCCACCAATTTTAGGATTTGGATGCAGGGTAGTCACTGCAGTGCCACTCACTCAAATTAAGTGTGTCATTGATGTTGCTTAGAAAGCAACACATGTATGCTATTGAAGCAGGTGAGTAATGTACGTTGAGTCTACTTGACACGTGAACGTACCTGAACAAATCGCCGAAATACGGTGACTGTTGTCGATACAGACTTTAACGTATGAATTTAACCTCTCGTCAGGAACAGAGAACATCTCTAAGATGTTGTTTCATCTTTGACAAATGACTATTGTGTGTAAATTGTCCCGGGAGGAACTTTCTGACCACGCCTTCACCGCCCTTCAGTTATTGCCCTCTCTGCAGAGGTTGGGAGAATTCCTAGCGATGGAGAGCTGTACTATGATTGGATTGTGGAGCTTGGGACTGTAGAAATACATGCACATTGATCCATATAACGACTTCTATTTAGACGACATCAACCAACCAATAAAGATTAAATTCAGAAGGCAGGTCAACCTTGCGGTTTTAACTTCAGGTGGAACATTAGTAGTCGAGGATCGTCATCGCAAGTTCGAGGCAAGTGTTATTTCTCAAAGTCATAGTGTTTCAAGTCTGATGCCATTAAAGACCCATGACAATTGGGATAATTCAATTAAATCTGTCGATGCTTCAAGTCTTCTCGTTGGAGGCATGGAAGTTTGAAGTCTCATATAATGTCCTCGTCCTTGACAGATCTGAAAGTCCGTTACCATCCAGCGCTCGTGTTGCTGAGAGTCAAATCAATCAATTTTCAATCTATCACTGTTTGTTTTCAAATTTGAAGTCTTTAAAACTTTAAAGTAGATGTTCTTAATTTTAGTATAATTTAATAGTAGGGCTAAAATTAGATGAAATCGTTTCATGATTTCTAAGTTATTTATTAACATCGTCCAAGGAAACAAAGCGAAGAGCACTCAAATTTAAAGCTTCTGTCAAGGACGAGAACGAGACGTCAGATGGTTTCCACCTCTACGAAAACGTTCTCCTTACAACAATAGTAGGACTTGGAATCCCCAAGAATTTTGCTGCACATCAGCCCTGCTACTCAAAGGGTCGATCGTTGTTTAAAACATCACATATGATATTGCAATATAGCTAGCAATTTTGATTGTCGGTCGAACACTTTGATTAAAATTTTGAACCGAAGGAAGAGGACTTAAATTATATAAAAGTTATTTTTA
Source organism: Nephila pilipes (assembly GCA_019974015.1). Taxonomy (NCBI): domain Eukaryota; kingdom Metazoa; phylum Arthropoda; class Arachnida; order Araneae; family Nephilidae; genus Nephila; species Nephila pilipes. The sequence goes on from BMAW01126236.1 coordinate 239,187, forward strand.
TACAAATCCACAGTTGCCTGAGTGGTCACGGTTGGAAACTCTTGATCGCCATTCTTTCCTTTGAAAGTGAGTTCGAACCTGGATGTCATTAAGACCCGCTGTACAGGGGCTGATGCAGTCTGATGAGGTCCCAATTCTCCCGTATCGAGAAAAAATGTTGGGAGGTGCCACCATGGTGTATCCTGGTCACTTGGCCGAGGTTTAGGAATTAATTCTTGCTTCTAGTGCAATGTTTTGAGGTCGCTCAATAAATCCTTAGAAAATCAAGAGATGGTAGTCATAGTAGGAATTGATATGGTTCTAAGTAGCTTGCTGACTAAACAGTTGTGCAGTCTCAGTTATTCGTATTCGTGATCATGACATCTTTAAAACTCAAAATCACATGAAGTCTTTCTCACCTTTGAGACACTCTCTTAATAAATAATCAGTCAAGTAAAAACAATATTATGAAACTAATGAGTTAAAATAAAATTTTTCGTTCAGGTCGAGCTCATTCTGATGCTACAAAGAACCACTACATAGGGGATAATACATGTTAAATATGTCAAGGTCTTAGTCTTACCATGGCAGTGGCAAATTTTAGACATCCTTATCCCACTTGTTCAGGTTTCGCTTATTGTCCTTGAGGAGGTTAAAATTGCAGGTCGTGGCACCAACAGCCCTGTTTCTTCTCAGTGTGATTATAATCAATTCAATCACAAATAAAACTTAATCAATAACTTAATGTGGTTTTATTTAATTCACGTTATTTTAACTCATTCGTTTATATGAACAAATGCATTTACTGTCTAATACCATGAGTCTTAGCATCTATTCATATCGTGTATCTATCTTCTGTATCATAATTACTTGGATAATTCATTCTAAAATTGTTAAAGAGATAAACTACCGAATATTATCGTCATGTGATCCACAGGACAAAATGATTTGAAGAAATTTGAGAATACTCAACTTATTAAAGCGATTAAACCGACTGTTAAAGCCTATACTGGTTATGAAAGGTCGAAAAGATAATATATCGCTGTATCCACGACGAGCTAATGAGGATTTAAATAGATTTTCAGGTCTTTGGTTTCAACAGTGAGATATGAGCGTTTGCAAAACCAGTTTCTCTTTGAACCATCTCAAATGGATTAACTTATGGATCAATTTAGTCATGAGATAGTTTCAAATATACGATTCGTAATCAGGTCGTTTAGGGAAACTTTAATTTCCCAGAGCAAAATAATGTTTTAATTCTTTCTGCATTTGATCTTTCGAGGACCGATTAGATCTCTGTGAATGAGTTACATTCCGACTAAAGTGTCCATGAATTACAAACTAATTTTTGTGATGACGGGTTAAAATACTTGTTGTGAAAAGTTTGCTACAAGTAGTGACTTCGAAGATAAAATAGGATCTATAAAACAATTTTAACCATTCAATTCCCAGTTTCTTAAATGAAGATTATTTAATAAATTAATATTTCTGTGTATTATTTTCTGTAAATAGTTCTTCTTCTTTAAAATCCACCTGTATATAGGAAAATTACTCAAGGTGTGTGAATGCCTTAAAATAAAGAGTTTTTGGGAACATTTTCGAAAGTTTCTTATTACTTTTACTAAGACAAATATTTACCACTTCGAAATGGTCTACATTTGATTTTGGATGGTTAAATGCATTAATGTAAGTATATATTTAATAAACAATAAAATCTTCAATTAGATTTTCTACAAAATGTGATTCTAATTTTTAATACGAACATTTAATTTCAGAAGTAATTTATATTCTAACGAAATGCAGGTATGTTGTGAACCTCAAAATAGATTTTAAGTACATAACACGTGGATCAATAAGTTCGAGACTAACCCAGAGATTGCGCTCAGTAAAGACCAGTAACCAGTCTTTTCTGAGTACGAACCTTTGCTTGAAACGTGTCAAAATTTTAAGTCGATCGGACCAGAAACAGCTGAGTTGAGTTGGAAGTAAAGTCGTTTTGTAGTTTGTAAAATGGAAAAACCGAGTTTCGTGTTCCTGATAAACATTGTTTTTAATGGGTAAAACTGCATGCAAACAATGGTTGAAAATGTACGGACTCCCATTGTGCTCAGATTTGTCGGTGGTTTGCCGGTTTAAACGTGTCACTACCTGGCTGGGCGGGTAACGCTCGGTGATACTCTATGAAGCAGTGGAACATGTGAGTGGTGACAAAAATTAACGAAAGATCGTAAAAGTGAGCTCCGTGAGATTGCTGAGATGACACAGATATCATATGGAAGTGTATTTACTGAAAAGGTTTTGAAAGTGAGTGAAAAGGTTTTCAAGTGGGTGCCGCGATTGCTTTCGATGAACAAAGCAGCAACAGTCGATGATTCAGAAGCTGTTTATCGCTATTTACTCCAACAAAAGATTTCTTGCTTCGTTACGTGACCATGGACGAAACATGGATACATCACTATTCTCCAGATGACAGCAGTGGCGCACAGCTGGCGAAAAGCCGTCAACGCAGCAGTCAGCTGGCAAAGTCATGGCGTCAGTTTGGGATACGCATGGCGTGATTTCTGCTACCTCGAAAGGTAAATCGATCAACAGTGATTATTATATTGACTTGCTGGTGCGAAGGAGAGAATCATAAAAACGACCGCACAGTCTCAGGACTTATTGATCATGTGTAAAATATTTATTTCAGACTTTATTTCCTTTTTAAAAGATATATGTTTTGTGTTTTTATACAAAATCAATGTAATGTTATACGTTTTGATATAACTCTCAGTAAATATATGGTAACTGCCTTTTCTGTCACAACACACACACATATATATATTAAACATAGCACTGAAACAAAAAGTGAAACACATTAATTAGAATTTGTTACATAAACTTTTGCGTAAATTTCACTTTTTACAAAATTTTAAACAGTAAGGTCAAAATTGAAAAATTAGAAGAAAGCTAATTAAAAGGACTTTTTAATTTAAGATTTTATAGACAATTGTAACTAAAAACATAAGTGTTTAACAAAAATTTCTTTTAATTGAAAAAAAAGTGCTCCAAAGAAAGGCACACACCATAAATCCTTTCATATGCTTATACAGGAAGCTAAAATGTACCGTTTGACTTGGAGTTCGTCCATGTCCTTTGGTCTCATGTAGTTATGAATGGATAAAAATAAGGTTTTTTTTTTTCTGACTAGGAGTTCCGGTGGTCAAGTATTAATACCAATATTAGGGTTTAGTCCTATATTCCAAGATCAAATTTGGATTTTTTTAAATTTCCAATTTTGGTTTTATTATCCCTTTCTTAATTGATCATGGTTCCTTTCTTTGTTTTTTAAATCATTTTAGTTTGAAATATGCAAATTTATGTCCCTGTGACTCTGTTGGAGATGCTGATGATTATGTTTTCTTTTGTTCTTTTACACAATGCTTTCATTTCAATTATCCTGTTGTTGAAGAAAAATTTACTTGGCTGAGGTCCGTGAGTGAAAGTGCTAGCTTGAAAAAAGAAAAAAAAAAAGAAGTGAAAGTGCTAGCTTGAATTTCAAGCTTAAATCGTGTATTCTTACGGCTTGTAAAATTACACAACAAATTTCTTAATTATTTCAATTGTTGATTTCATTTCTGAATATTTCAATTTTCCATTTTGTGTGTTTACTTTATACCAAGGCTGTGGCCTCCCGTCGCTGGGCAGAGTGATATTTAGGAACAAAACAAAAAAAAAAACGAATGAATACTTTAAAGTCCATATTAGAATCCAAAAATCTGAATCATTCATCAAATTCACTTCGACTGTTCGAAATGTTTAGACCCATATCATCATCGTTTTCACACAAAAGGATTTTCATAGGAAAAAACTATGAAATTCTTCATACACAAAATCGTCCTCTCTGTCATGTTTATAATCATGCTACACTTTTTGCAAGTTCGAACTACCACTTCACAGATGGAATCTCCAACAGCAATTTTTTTTTCAAGGAACTTTAGGAACTGTATTTATTACAAATTTTTTACCTTTCAGTTTAAGTAGAAAATTTGATTTTTTTTTACAGATTTTTGTGACAAAAAACGTACTCTTGCGTCATATATACCTAAAAAGTATCAATAGACGAAGGGTGCAAATAACGACTTTCCACATATCTAGGGATGACTTGGACATCAAAACTTTTTTTCTGAGTTTGGTTATGGGAAAGGAGTGTGTTGATAAAACCGTCAATTCCCCATAATTTCCTTTCAGAAGGCGTGAGGAATGCAAGCAACTTTTCTATCGTTCCGGAGAGGTGGTACATTAAACATTTCACTTTAGCTGCACAAAACTGTTCCGTTAAATTAATCAGCCACACCGAAAACGGACTCCACTCCACATAAAAGAAACTTCAAGTGTAGGAGTTTTTAAATAATACTTATTTAAATGCGAACTGAAACATCCTCAATCATTACAACAGTAGACCGATTGAATAATTTATAGAACAACACATAATAAGAATATTTTTGTTGCCAATCGCGCAGGAGCAAGTCTCTTCCATAATCATTTAAGCAAACGATTTTTTCGTAATATTTACTTTTGTTTTTTTAAGAGGCAAAGAACTATTCATTTATTTCAAATTTAACATTTACAAAGTTAAAACTTAAGTGAGTGGATTAAAAATCGTTTGCTTCTTTTCTTCAAATCTCATTACAGCTCTGCAGTCAAAATGACGTAGGAAGCCGCCATATGGTTACGTATATACTATTCTCAGTTTTGGATTACCTCACATATCCACTTTGACTAGTATAGTATGACATATATTTCGCCGGTAATTGAAATTACCTAACAGGTTTGTTAATTTTTTTTTTATTTCAATGATACCTTCTCAGACCATTAAACGCACTCTAAATTTAAGCAGAAAAAATACGTCTTATAACCTGAAAAACACGGTGCATGAAAATTTAATCCACGAATGAAATTACCACTTTTTATTTCATTAATTATTTAATTGATTAATGTTATCAAAAATTAATTCTTCAAAACTGAATTGCTTATCAAAACTAATTCAAATAGCATTATAACTTTGAAAGATGAATATTGACTTAAAGTATACAGGCCTTGCACCTTCTGCACGGTTTATTATTTGCCTTTATTTATATGAAAAAAGGGAAACGTTACGTTATATAGTAGGCCTTATTTTTTTTAAAAAATCTTAAATGTTTTTACGTGCACTCCTTTCGGAATTGCGCAAAAACTGTTGTTTCTATTTTATTACTCAAATTACCATTTGCATGCATAAAAAGGTAGTTTTAATATAAATAAGAATATAGGAAACAGAGAGTATGACCCTGCATTGTGTTTATTCTTACGATGTGTTTGTTGATTTGGAAAATGTGTTTTTTAAGGTGTTTAAATAGTTCAAAGTATATCGCGTATTTTGTAGTATTTTTAACAGTTTTTTTACAGCTTTCATGTGTATAAAAACACATATAAAAGAGTATTCCTCGGCAAGGATATTGTTTTAATGTTTTTGATTATTTAAAATGCCTATTCTGAAATGTTTAAACTGAAATTATATTGCTCGTTCTATTGGGGATTTTTTGACACATATTATTATCATTAACTCAAATAAACATTTTCTTTTCCTAATTTTCGTCCAAAAGTGAAATGCTTTTGATGAACTTTAAAATAATTTTATGAGGTATTATGTTATGTGCATCAAAAGATAAATATTACTTTTTAAATTCCTTTTTATAAATTAAATATATTCCTAATAAATTCTCTCACTGAATAACTACATCCGAAATCTATTATAAAAAATCATATCGCAAAAGAAGCATTTATACTAGCTGTTAAGTATTTTCAAATGTAATGAAGACATTTATATTAAAAGTTTTATAAAAGTATTTTCTTCTCGTTTCAATTAATTTTTTTGGAAACAAAAGCTTTCGCTTATGGCAAGGAAGAGCAAAAACTATTTAGTTAGGCTTAAGATTTGTTATTTTATCCATTATGGGACCGGAAATTTTTTAAAATTTTTTTTCTCAAATGCCTTTGAAAACAAAGAAAAATATTCAATTTTTCAAATTAATATGGTAAACTGAAAAGAATGTCATTTCTTTGTCCGCTTCAAATGAACGCATCAATAAGTCCTGAAGATAATGTACAAATTTTACAAGGGATGCTTTGTCTTTCAATGGATATAGGATAACTGATGGAAAAAAATTTTTTAAAAGGTTTCTATCAAAATTAAAGTGTACATTTTATGAATGCAAAAATATTCACTTATGAAATGTGAGTACTAAACTAATGTGTATATTTAATGCATTTTTATCTTACGTATATTTTTTGCACTAAGAAATTAAGATATGTGCGGAACTTTTGAGCACTTGTTACCAAAAAAAGAAAGAGAAATTTTTGAAAAGCTCTTAAGTTTTTGATTACAATCGTCTATGAAATTATAAATTCAAAAGTTATTTTAATGGACTATTTCTTATCTATTAAACTTTTGTCACATTTGTTTAAAATTCAGCAAATATTGATATTTACGCTATACCTCTAATAATAAATTCTAATTGATATATATATCACTTTTTGTTTAAACAATACATTTAATATATATATATATATATATATATATATATATAATTTGCGTAGCAGAAAAAATGCAGTTATTTCTTAAATTTACTGAGTTATACCAAAACTTATGAACACAGCGTGACTTTACAAAAATATATATCAATTTTAAATAAAAATAGTTCCAAAATAAATAACTAGTAATACTCTTGAAATCTAATTTTGAGATTCACAACCTAGAGATGTACGGAACATTATGGTAAAAATTCATTTTAATATGAAAAATGTTTTAAGAAATGCAAACTTTCGTCTCGAAAAAAGAAATTGAAATCGCTGTTTTCCAGAAAATGCTAATAAATATTTTAATGTTTCTTAAAAAGTAATATACTTACTTTCCTGCATTAGGTAAATACCCTAGAAGCAAATCCAAACTATTTTTAAATCGTACTTATATTGGCTTTCATAAAAGGTAATAAAGAAACTTTCGAAACTTTTTACTAAAACGATGATTTTCAGGTAGGAAATCCATGAAAAAAGATAATTTTCTTTTCATTTTACAAGATTTAATTCTTCTTTTCATTTCACAGGATTTCTTTCTTCTTTCCCTTTTACAGGATTTCATTCTTAGTTTCATTTTAGAAGATTTCATTCTTTTTTTCATTTTTACAAAGTTGACCCATTTTTTCCTTTCACAGGATTTCATTCTTCTTTTCATTTCACAGGATTTCATTCTTCTTTTCATTTAACAGGATTTCAATCTTCTTTTCATTTTACAGGATTTCATTCTTGTTTTCATTTTACAAATTGGACTCATATTTTTTGTTTGATGACAAGTGCGCTGTAGAATACGAGAGTTATATAAAATTATTAGTGATTGTTAATACAATTATCAATAATCATTAAATTGATTGATTAATTTTTTATTTAAAAATTACCATCGGATTTTTACAATCTGCAAAGTACTAGTCTAATTGTGGATTGGAGTGCTAGTTTCACCAATAAAGTTATGAATAAAAGATGAATCACGTCCATACACAATTCAATTTTTTCTCTCATATTTCTCACCCAATTATTGAGGAAGTAAGAGGAACAGGGTGCCAGTTCAGAAAACCAGGGCTGATTATATTAATCTTTAGCTGATAAAAGTACATAATTTTTATTCAAACTTTTATATTCAAAATTACTTGATATTGGAATTAAAAATTTCATTACATTTTATCAATCATAAATCCTCTCTTGCCTTGAATTAGTGAGCATACAGGGATATTAAATACTGTATTATTTAAAGAACATAAAATTTTCTAACGATAGTATTAAATCTAAGTACAACAACATATGAATCCCCTCCTTATTCTGCTTAAAATTATTCCTACAGTGACTAGCAAAATTTCATTCCAATAAATCAATCTTTCATCCATATACGGAGATTTATATCCCTTGTAATTGGTGAAATATTGATGTAATATAATTAATTTCTCCTCTTCTTAAAATGTATTCTTTTGTTCTGGTCTTTATAAAATTAATTCGAAACAGGTAGCAACATTTAAAATCAGAAGAGAGAAATAAAATTCTGTCGAAGAAACTAAGCCTTCCGCTATCTCAGAAAAAGGTCTCATAAATCGGATTTACGACTCAATAAAAGCGTTGTGATAACATTGCTGCAATATTGATCTTGCCCTGGAGAAACGTGTTTCTGGGTGTTTTTTTCCACAATAGCTGTTATGTCTAAACCTTGATGCGTGCTACAAAAGGTTAAACGTAATTTGAATGCTAATTAAATAATTTGTAAACTGTACATACTCGTAAATAACAATTTGTTTGATTCTTAACATAATATGAAATAGTTCCTAAGTATGGATCGGTAAAAAGAAATTCACTTTAATCTCAAGAACTTTGGGAATAATAAATCAGAATGTAGAATGCTTCCCTGGGCCATAACTTTTTGTTTGTTTCCTGATTTTTCCAATGCTTGTTGTACCAGAAATATACATGCATCTTAATTTTCAGCCCATTTCATTTTTAATCTAGTTCTCATATCTCCCAACGTACTTGCGTCAATGCGTAACTAGTCAGACAAACCCGTCGATGGTAGCTTTCCTCCCGAAGTGGTAATGAAAGTGATGTTCTTTCAGGTTGCTTTCACCTTTGGTAAGAGGTGAAGGTCACAAGTTGTAAAATAGAGTGCCATGATACCTCGCAGCTTCAACCTCGTCTCCTTGTAAGTGGGAGTATCGTAAGAGTTTATTTATTACTTAGAATATCTGAGACATATGGATTAAATTTATTCTACGAATTAATTTATCTTTTGAATACATAATGTTGTAAATGACAGCTCTTGAAGGTACCAGGACATTCGGGCAAAATTAAATACTAAATTTAAGATTGTTTCATTTTATGACTTTAATGTCTTAAAATTATTCGTAGAGCTCAAGTTTCTAGTGTGCCTAAAAATGATGTTACAATCATTTTATTGAACATTAAAAGTAATTTTTAGTCGATTTTTTTTCTTTTGCTTTGAGTTGAATATGGACATAATGTTTCGGAAGCATTTGAATTTAGGTACCATTTTTCAAAATTAATACCTCAAATATATGCAAAATATTTTACTCCTCATACATAAAACAAAGCACAAAATATTGTGAATCAACTTTTTTAACGATATTACTGTCTATTATTTAAAAAAAAAAAGATTTAAGACTTCGCAATTTCAGAAATTTTAAGTTTTATTTTTCATATATATAAAAAAATATTTCTTAAAATTCAGGTATTACTTAGAGAGGAAATATTTTTGGATCACTATAATTGGCTTACTAAGGCAAATATTTTAGAATACAGGGAGGGCCAAAAGTATTGAGCACATTTCATATTTGAAAAAAAGGGAACAAACAGTGGAACAAACATGTTCTTTTTTATTGGAAAGACAACATAAACCAGTTACATACAAAATAATTTTAAACATTAAACATCTTTCACATAAGCCGACAGATGGCGCAACTTCATTTGTCGGGAAAAGCGCTAAATTCAGCTTAATTCTTGTTTTTCAAACTCATCTCCTCGTGTTTTAAATTTTCCCTCAAAATTTTTAATTGCATTTTTCTCTAAATTGGTTTCGGTACGGCATTTCTTTTTATCTCAATTTAATTTTAACTTATTTTTCGCCTTGTTATAACCTCTCAAAATCCCGCGGACGACAGCTTTCTCGAAGCCGTTTTTCGTCTTCGAACTGAAGTCCCGCCCCTAACCTAGACCCCACGCACCGCTATGTATGCTTCTTTGCTTCCCTTGCTATGGCATCCAATAGAAGTGCACGCTCTCGTAATTTTAATTTCCAACTAGTTTCGGCAGTCGCCTCACTCTGTCGAACACCCAGGTGCTTGTTGCCTTGATCCTAATTATGATAGCAACGTAAATTACGATAAAACTTTAACTAATTTTGCTCATTAAATTTATAAATTATGATGAGAGGGTAAGTTTAATATTTTAAATAGTTACCTCGTAACTTTAGCCGTTACCGTTACCGTACTGATTGTGTCAGTCTGCAAATGGGTAAGGTACAGGAAAGCGCAATGTGCGTTTTATGGTTTCATGAAAGCAAATCTGTTGCAACCGTTCACATACGTTTAATTTTAGAATACTCAAAATGTCGTGCTCAGAGTAAGGATTCTATTAAACCTGGTACCTACAATTTAAGGACACGGGGAGGGTGGAAAAAAGAAAGGTCTTGGTAGACCATCATCCTCGTCGGCGGATGTTGATATTTTGCATGCCGCAAAAAGTGATTATGTGGCACATATATTATGTCGTATCCCTCCAATGTTGTTATTATTTCAGGACAAAATAATGAACAGCCTGGATGTTTTCAGGAACAAATATTATTTAATTTTCAACACGTTCCACAACACGACAGGATACAAAACATATATAAAACATAGATTCAAGAACATCATTCCATCATTCTGCTAACGAAGACTCTCGCCTTCCACCGTACTTGCGTTCTAACCGAAAGACATGTGGCGTCATCTGGCTACCTCTTAATAGAACATGGAAAGTAGTGCTAAATTACGGTGTTACAATTTTTAAAATTGCGTAATGTAAAACTTGTAATGTAATTGTAATGTAAAACTGTTTTATGTTGTATTTCCAATAATAAAAAAGAACTTGAACGTACTCTAATTTGTTCTTTTTTTTTTTTCAAGCATAAAATGCACTAAATACTTTTGTGCCTCCCTGTATTTTTAAAGACCGGAATTCTCTAAAAAATAATTCAAATAATGCTAAAATTATTTTTAAAAATTAAATGTAATTCTGCGAAATTTTCATTATTTTTTGCTCTTTCAGGTACACTTTTTTGCATACAAATATATAAGATACTAAAGATTTGAGGACGATAGTAGATATCCCGTAGCATTAACATTACGTTCACGAATTAAAATGGCAGATAGATGAGAACCTTCATGAAAAAATTGAGAAGTTATACTTTTCTATGAAAGTTATTTTATTATTCTATTTTCTTAACAGTAATTTCACATTTTATATTAAAAAAAACATTTGGTAAACATACCTTGTTAAACAAAAAAAAAAGTTGAGCAAGTATGCTTTTATTCTTAATATTTAATAAAAGTAGAATCTCTGGAAAACGTCTCATTATAACCAGATCCAATTTATTTGGGAAATTATTTTGATTCTATTTAACCCTCTCTCCTAGGAACGATAAGAAAATGGTGTAAAATTCCATAAAATTCTGGCACTTTTCTTTGAGGAAAATAGTTCGGTAACCCCTTTTCAACGAATTGTTAGAAAAAAGTCGTCCTATGGATGTGTAATGGAAACAATTTTAACAATAAAGGTACTGGAAGAAGACTCTTTTTTCCCAAATGTTCAGAGAAACATGAAACAAAAGTAACATAGCTCATTTAGAATAGCAGCATAACAGAAAAAATATAGCACTTTTACAGATTAGCAATACAGGCATATATCAAATAACTAGTAATAACAGTTTCAGTAATTTTAATTGAAGAATCCATTTTCCGTTATTTAACGAAAAATGGATTCTTCAATTAAAATTACTGAAATATTCGTGAAATTATTAAATATTTATTTAAGCTTTAATAGATATGTTAAAGCTTAAATAAATAGTTAATAATTTCACGAATTCAATTGAAGAGACGTCAAGAAAAGAACAACACTTTTTACGAACTATATCCAGGATATATATAAGGTTTCTAGAATTCATCTTAACTCATTTTATAACCCTGTGTTACAATTAATATAGTCTTATCTCACTGACTCACTTGTGACGCCCGCCCGACCCGGGCTTCATCTTGTGCCATCACTAGATTCAATTATTAAACACTACGATACAAATAATTACAGAATCACCAAAACAATCTTTCAACAATTTATTAGCATATATTAACTATGAAAACAAATGACTATGCTCTCCAGGGTAAGTTTTCTAATACCTTAGTTCAACCCACCAATAATAATCTAACAGACTCTTACCACTAATCCTTCCTCGACTGCAACTCAGACTCTGGGTCAACTGTTGATAACACTAGAAAATATCTTTCTAGCAGCAATCTTTACTCGAACCCTCTATTGTAATCTCTAATTCCTCCTTCCTCTTATCTATCACTTCAGCTTCACCTCTCCTACAGCCTCTCCTTCAGACCCTGTTGCTACTTCCAGTCGGAGTTTATATATTTCTTAACTCAACCGCTTCACTTCATTCCTAGCTGCTTTACATACTAACTTTACGTATCACGTTTCATTTTTGGTTGGGCAAAGGTTGCTTAGCGAAAGCAATCAATCTCAATTAAAAGTGTCCAAGGTTAGGGAAGAGAAACCGCGAATAACCCTACGTCACACACTCATGCCTATAGAAACACTTTTTTTAATATAGAGAATTCGACTCCTATTATTTAACGAGGAGTCACTTTGAAGTAATTTCAATTAATGAAGTAATCGATTAATTTAATTCACTTTAATTTAAAAACATCTATCCGTCTGTCAATGTCATTCGTCTCCTTTAATTATTATCCCTTGTAATTTTACTTCGCTTATATATCACTTACCCTTATTCAATTAATTATAATTTACTTACTTTATTTAATCATATGCTATTCGGTTAACAAAAGTAGTAATTGTACGCAATTCAAATTACAAAAAGTCTCCAAGATTAGTGTCTATAATTAAAATATAAGATGTATTTTTTCTACTTCTTTTTGCATTATTTGTCTAATTATAATTAATCTTGACTCGAGTTCCAAGTCATTAAAGTAAAATTGTCTATAAACATTATCCATAAGTGATATGTGTATGGATAATTTTATCCATTTATCCATAAATATCCATTGTGCTTTATCTGCGGCATTTTAAGATTTACGGAGGCAGTTTTGAAAACATTACAATTAGTTATTAAATTTCAGAAATAGTGATGAAATAATATCAATTTTTTTTATTCATCAAATTGTGATATCTACCATTTTTTTATTTGAACAAAAAATGTATTCGAAATTATCTGAAAACTCTTTTTTATTTTTTTTTAGAAAACTTCTGTAAGAAATTTAGATTTTCTTGTAATGAATCAGATCTGAATAATCAAAGAAAAAGTTCAAAGTAAAACTAGTGTTGCCTTTTTTTTTTCTCTCTTTCAGTCTATAATGTTTTAAAATTCAAGAATTTTATTGATTAAATCGAAACTTTTTCACATTACTTGGTTTATTTCTTAACAGAAGATCATTCAAAGCACTAAAAGAGTTTTACCGAACAAAATAAAATATGTCTCGAAACTTTTATAAAAGTAAAATAAATGAGACACATAAATCACATAAAATTTTATTTATATGAAAGGAATGTTCAATTTCATTTTTAAAACGAATTTAAACGAAATACTTTTTAAACTGTATAATTTCGTTTAATCTTAAAATATAAGTGTCTCAATGCTTTTTCTCTTGACTCTTTGATGTTTTATACTGATTTCCACATGCATCTAAAAGTGGTTTTTTTTTACATTTTAAAATTGATTTTTCTTTACTTATGTTTTTATGATCGAAATCAATATTCACAATATAATTGAAACAAAATTACACTATACATTTAAACTCGTAAATTTATGCAGATTTCAAATATGTAATCAAAAACATACGCAATGTTTGAAGCGATTCTGTTAAAACAATTAAGCAGTCAGAGTTTTAAACGAAATTACTGTAATCACATCATATGTGATGAATGTCGTTTTCAATTACAGGTTGTTTTCCTTCAATTTTATGGACAGTGGTTACATTTAGAATTCTTAAAATAAAAGAAGATTCTTTATAAAAGGAGAGAATATATTTTTTTCTCTGCATGTGGTATCCTCCCTCTTTTATTATTAGGCAGCCTTTAAAAATCGTGCAAAAAATATATATATAACTTTTCAATTTTTTCCGCAGACCTAAAGAATTTTATTTCGTGAAATGTTCTTTTTTTGTAATTCCATTTTGAGATGTTTTTACCGTCACTTTATTTAATGGATTTCGAAAAATCCTGGAAAATTTTGTGATTAAATAGTTTTTTCCCCTCATTTTTCAAGATTGGTCCATTTAGAGCATGTGATTTGAAGCGGCATCCCTGATTGACATCTTAACGAGTTTTGTAATCTTTTTCTAACTTTATATTTAATTGAATATTGCATGAGATGCATTTTGAGAGAATCGTAAAAAATAAAATTTAAAAAAGGGATGGGTTGGAATAAAAGAAGATTAGGTTTCTGCAGACAAAAAAGCAAAGAATACAGAGAAAAAAGAACAAAGCATAAGACTTCAGAATATATTATTCCAAGGAAAGTCTTACTATAATTCATGCGACGTACTTTTTATGCTTAATGGCTTCTAAATATGATGTTTTACTTACCTGAAATATATGTATTTTGAAGATTGCGTTTTTTTTCCGCATATATTCAAACACTATAATTTATTTCTCTGTTTTTAGCTCATTAAATAAATACAGTAATCAAGGGTTATCAAGGGAATTCATATTATTTTTTTAAAAAAATAAAATAATTGTTAAAATTAATAAAAATCTTAATATATATTATGCTTGATGTAATTAATTGTACTTACTTCACCTTAACTTTTTGGGCCGCGGTAGCCTAAAATAAGTGATAATATGATAAGTATTCAAGGTCGCGGACTAGCGGCCGGCGGTTTTCGCTCAGTCGCGGGTTCGATCCTTGGCCGCCAAAGACCTGCCGTGTAGCCGGGGCTGATGCACGTTAAATCTGTTCGGGGTCCAAAGTCCTGGCGTGGTATGGATGTTAGAAGAGGGGGTGCCAGCTCAGGTGTCCTCCTCGTCACTTGACCGTGGTTCAAAATTACGAGGGTCCGTCGCCAATAGCCCTCGTGTTGCTTCTAGTGCGACGTTAATACAAACCAAACTATACACCTTAACTTTCCGAAATGGAAATACTTTCGATTGAAATGAATTTTATCCTGTTTATTAAGAACAGCTTACCAACACAATAAATTGTCTTTTTAAAATACTGAAATATCCTAACATTTGAAAAATGTTTCATATTAATTAAAAAGAGAGAATAAAAAAAATTTGATCCGTAGATAAGCTTGGTTCTCTTAAAGATAGTTTAGTTAAATAAAGTAGCTAAAAAACAATACGAAAATAAACATGTTAACATTTTGTTCCAGTACCGATTGCAAACTCTATCTAATATAAATATAATATTTTGTAATTAAACGCAGGGCTTGAGTAATATTTAGACTTCCACAAATGATTCATTTTAATGGGGAAATTTCAATGCGTTTAATAAAAGTTT
This sequence comes from Nephila pilipes, assembly GCA_019974015.1. Lineage (NCBI taxonomy): Eukaryota > Metazoa > Arthropoda > Arachnida > Araneae > Nephilidae > Nephila > Nephila pilipes. The sequence continues at coordinate 254,512 of BMAW01126236.1, forward strand.
TGAATCACATTTCTTACAGATTCTCCTTTCATTAAATTTCCATAATATATCTCCTCCCCTCTTCATGTATAATATGAGTTCCGTCTTAATTTCCAAGACAGGATCTTGTTATTAGTTTCTGCTAACATATTATACGAGGTGTGGCTATTAAGTAATAAGACTGCTACTGCTACAGAAAAAGTGTACATCCTCCAAACACCATCGAACAACAAATGTTTGACGAGAAGCCTTTTCGTTCGAATGCATTACCTGTTGTTTCTCTTAACAAATCTGTATACACGAAGCTTTTATTTTTATTGGAGTAAATATTTTTATTTCACCGGAAAAATAATAAGTGAGCAAAGGATTGAGCAAAGAAATTTTGTGGGATGCTCATTTTATCGCATGCGCATGTTTATGAATGGCTTAAGAGTTTTCAAGAAGCCCGTGAAGACGTAGAAAATGACTCACGTCATTCTTTTACGTCAAAAATGGATGACGATATAAAAAAAAACGGTAATACATTTCTATCTGGTCATCGTTAAGTATTCGCGCTATTGCTGGGTTTGTAAGAATTGACATCGAATCCGTAAGGGGCAAATTTTCCCACCAAGACGATGCACCAACACTATTCCACAATGTCTGTCAGGTGGTTTCTAGCCTAGTTTTCAAGTACAGCATCTCAGTGTAAGGCCATCCGTCTTATTCACTTGAGCAATGGGACTTCTGTTTCTTCAGGAAAAATCTGCATTAAAAAGAACAAGATTCCAAAGAGAAAGCGTTATGCCTCTTGAGGGAACTGGCAGAAGAAGACTTCCAACACTGTTTCGAAGAATGGGAAATTCGTATGGAGCATTATAGGGATACAAGAAGGGTATAAGTGAAGTGATAGTAATTGAGGATTGATAAGAAAGAGATAATAAATATGCATGACATCAAAATAAAAGGTTTTACAGCTTCAGTCTCATTATTTAATAGCACCAACTCGTTGTGATGGGTTCAACTAGAAATAAAAATTCTCCATTCTTTAAAATTTAATTTATTATTACAAGACGTCACAGAACAGCACAAGAAGACGAATATTACAGAACACATAAAACATTTTGAACAGTTAAGGCAAACATATCTTACACTCTCAACACAAGAGCTTCGAAGAAAAAAAACATCGCAGTTCTACTACTATCCGCCAGACTCAACGTTCCTCTCTGGTCCCAACGGATTGGATTCGCACCAATCTTCGGAACTCTTTTCTTCCAGCCAAAAATGGTTACGACCGTATCACAGCAGCATCGAGAGGCGACTCTGTACTGCCATCTATATTAGGAATGGTTAATTAAGTGATTGAAGTTTTTTCACCGTATTGAATAATTTGCTTATGATTATTAATCTGTCACACAATTCGTATGCACCCACCTGTTGTTTAGCATGACATTTAATTTACCACGTTTAGCTTTGACATAGTTTTTAAAAGAATACAGTAACTTAAAAATTACTAAAATACTGAAAATCGTTTTAGTACTTTATATTAATTGTATGCCATTTTTAAATGTATGTGAAAAAATTCAGAGCCCTAGTTACATTATTTAATGAGTTAGTTAGCTTCATTGAGAGACCTTCAAAATTTTCAAAATGCTTTTCTCAGTTTTTTGATCATTCATGACGGTCATATATTTGAAATGCTAAAGCTTATTTTGTAACGAATATAAAGTTTTGAAATTTTTTTTGTATGTTTTTCATAACATATAAAATAAATCTGTGTATGGGATAAGGATATAAAACATTTTAAAAAAAATAATCATAAATTATTGTTGTTTTCTTACTGTTTTTCCTAGTATTTGATAGAAAACAATTCATAAAACTGTAACTAACTCTATTACAAACGAGCCCAAGCTCAGGGCATTGAGAAACACTTATATCAAATTGAGAAACAAACGATTTTTTTAAAAATAATAAAATTTCTAGAAAGAGTAGGAATTCTAACATTTAGAAACATTATGAAAATGAATAAAATTTAAAATAAGTGTTTTTTTGAAATTGTTTTTTGAAAGGTGCATTTTATGAGTGTTTAAATAAATTTAGCAAAAAAAACATTTGTAAATATCGAATTAAAAATAATTACTCACAGGTTACTATGTTACTTAAATCAGAACAAAAAAAATATTTCTTTTGTTTTTTGTTTCAATTGTTTTACATTATACCGTTTATAAATTAAAAAAAAGTACATATTAATAAAACATATTATGAACAAAATGTTTTAAGCAGATAAGTTCTATTTGTATGCTTAAGTTCAAAGTTTCAGGTATTAATTTAAAAAAAATATTGTTTTGCAAAGTTATAATTAAAAAAATAAATTTAGATAATTTTCAATTTTCTTCTGAACGCATTTTTAGATTCAAAGGTTTTTGAATCTCTCGAATATATATTTATTAAACTGGTATGAATACACAAAAAAAATATTTTGAAATATTGAGAATATATTTGTTTATTATTTGTTTCTTAACAAAAATTGATATCGTATATTATAAATGGCTTGATGATGTTTTTGAAGTTTTCAATCTGGGAGATTACTGAAGAGGAAATGTTCAGATTTTTTCTGGTCGAAAAGCTTTGCAATTCTATCAAAAACATCTTTGCCAAAAAGTTTCAGAGTTTCGAGTTTTCATTGTACTGTATAGAGAAACATATTGCTTTTGTGATAGAATTCTAGAGAAAATCCCTTGGTACGAAAAAAATGAATTCTAGTGTGAAGAATGTGGGAAAGATGGGGGGTATTTGTTGTTTGTGTAGGTAACTAATAAATCTCCAAATTAGTCTTCATTCTGTGTTAAAACAAATGAGAACTGAAATATGTGAAGAATTGTTAGAAAATATTTAAGCTTTGCAGTTTTGTGAAATAAGTAACCACTTTATTAGAGGAAAAAATATAATTTCATCGTATATTCTCTTAATAGTTAAATTCTAATTTAGAATAAATACTTAATAATAATGACTGGGAAAATTAAAAAATAAAATTGGAATTAAGAGGACTTAGTACCTTTGCACCTTCAAAAATTCGATTTTTCAAATTTGCTTTCAAAAAATAGTGTTAAATGTTAGGAGCATTTGAAAGCAAACCGCGTCAAATTCCGACAATTATTACGCCCAGTGCAACAAAAAAATGTAAATGTCAAAAGGGGCTTGTTCTATGTACTGCAATGTAAACAAACCTCTTTTCCTCAGTTTGTTATTTTCACACTTTCCCACAGGATTAAAAAAACATGTTTTGCATGTAGAACTTTAAAATTTTACATGAGTGTTGTACTTGTAGATCTTTATTCTGTGAACCTCAATTTATTTAATAGGATGATTAGATTTTATTTTATAACATGATACACGAAAAAAAAGTTACTAAATACAAACTTGATTACTTTTTTAATTTTTCAATTTTATTTAATGTAAGATAAATTTAAAATTTAAGGTTTACAGAATACGGTCATTATTTAGCTTTAGTTAGGTATAAGAATTATGGTTCTACTGCACGTCTTTCAAATGTTATCTTGTGGGTAACGTAAGGTAAGCTAATTTATTTTTTAAATTTTTGTACGCATATTTCATGTTGTATAAGAAAATATATTAATTTAATAGCAAAACTTGACCCAATATCTTAAACTATACACTTTATTACACAAACTGGCAAAGTTTTATAATTAAATGAGCAAACATTGTTGATTAATGTTGAATCGAAAAAAGTTTGACAAAATGTTCTACTTTTGATTTCGAAAGGTACTAAGTCCCCTTAAATTAATTTTCGAGTTTCTATACCTAAGTATATTCACCGCAGCTTTATGATTAATCTTTTATATATTTATTCGTGCCTTAGAAAAGTGTATTATTTGTATTAATTTTTAAAGTTCTATTTACTTACTACTATTTCTATTTTTTTCTTTTTTTAAAAAAAATAACCTTTGAAATTATATGAAATTATAGTCTACTTGTGTAACATAAAAAGTGAAGCTCCCACAAACAGTAATCCGAATAGACTAAACATCGGTTAATAAGACGTATATCAATTGAAAAGAAATATCTAAGTTTATCATTATATATGATGAGTTTATTTAAGCAATTCGGTCTGAAACGCAAAAAGAAGTCAATAATGCATTGTTCTACCACTTACTTGCATTGATGCAAGCTGATAACCGGCTGGGCATTGACTCAAAAAATTAGTTGATGTACTTCAACGGGATTGCTTACCAGACACGTCTTAATTGCCGAGGATATGCTTCTCCAATTGGAGAATTCAGAGATGGTCGGAGATGACAACTCACAAGAGCCAAAACTTTCTCTATTGGGGTATATTCTGACGTTAACGAAGGAAGTGTTGGAGAACATAAAGACAAGCTGTAGGAAGACCTTCCCAGGGTGACCATGTATTGATCTGTTGGTGTCAAATATTAGCTATGTAGATTGATGAACAACTCTACAGAGCATTTAATCCTGTTGCCGTACTCCAGAGTTAAAAGGGTGTCACATATAGCAATCATAGGGATTGGCTATCGAATGAAATGGCTTTCCGTCAAAAACGTAAATCCACAGCTGTGTAAAAAATACCAGATTTAATCATCGACCAAATCACGAAAAGAATTGTGTTGATATTTTCGCAGAATGGATTTTCATGGCCGTGTTACAAAGCTCAAATCTATCATTACTGATATCAATTCCAAAGAAATGTATACAGTAAGGCAAAGAGCCTCAAAATTTGAATCATTATAACCGAAATTACATAGTTAGATTTGGAGAATCGTTTTACACTTCATTACACAACGTAGAAACAGTTTATGTTCGAGAAATCATTTCGTCACCCACTTCACCAGCAGCCAATAGCAGCTCAGCACTACTCCAGCACAAAAAATAGGTTACCAGCCTCTCCGAACAATCAACACAGCAAGTTTTAAATCCATCTTCACTAAGCTACATCGCAGTTTTTCTAGAACCGGGCTAGAAGAGCGAATTACTCTCTAGATACCTGTACATTGTCAACGTCAATGTTAAACATATTCCATCTCTATTGCTTGGTTCCAACAGTAAAATACAGAGTTAGATCTATGATAGTGTAGGAAATGTATTCTTGGTATACTTTAGGACCAATATCCATTCTACAGGTTGGAGTATAACAGTTGTAGTCTAATTGAACGCACCTTATGATCATGCTCATTCAGTGGTGCAGAAAACGTTTCATAGTTTTTTTTTCTGATCGATATCACTTACATGCACTAATCAAATTACATCTCAATTTGGCTTAATGAGCTTGAGAGTGAAGTAAACTAATTATCTCAGTACATTCAATCACATGATTTTTATATTATTGAATGCTTATGAAAATATCTTTAGCGACAAATGAGATGTCCTTTTTCTCTAACTTCACCAATAGCATAGTTGGGATATATCTTACAATAGGAATGGTATAAAATTTGACTATGTTATGTGACAGATTCATATACATCTATTCTATGACAAATTATGCCTGTCCTGTACATTATCGCTCAACATCATTGTTCATATACTATATTATTTCCATTATTTTATATACAACACTTATACATATATAATTTGAGTCATAATTAAATCGTTGAACTTTAATATCACATTCCATACGTCATCTCTCAAATAATAATGAAGGTGGTCTGATGAAATTTGATCAAATTTCTTGACTAGCAAGAGCTCTTCTGAGGAATAATAGGATACGCTGCACATTTCACTGGGAAACTTGAATTATTTATAATAATTTAACTGAACTGAACAATCTTCATCTTGTGTAATGTAGAAGCTAATAATAGGAAATATTAGATTACATGTCATCGACAGCGGTTGAAATTAAACCATCCAACAATTACATTTAAATTAATAACCCTTATTTAAATTCCCAATCCTGTCATAATTTGTTTTCATTTTTATATACAATAGGAAACATTTTTTACTTTATGATACCTCACTGTTTATGATATATATTAATTTTTATTCTACATTTTGTTTAAATGTATTTTTATTTCTTAAAGTAATAGCTATTAAATATATTACATCTGAATGTAATAAAGCAGTAAAGAATCTGTTTACTGAACGTGTGGGGTATATACAATCTACAATAAAAAAAACGACGCACCGAGAAGGTGTTATCCGATTACAAACGAGTAAAATTTCAGAACATTTGAATAATTTACTTCAGACCATGACCATTTCCAACGGAGAAACTGAATAAGGCATTGGTTCACTTTTAGCCTGTGACACTCTCACATTTAGCCTGCAAGCTGTCACGTGGCATGATATGGACTGATAAAGTTCCCGGATGGTGTCCTGCAGGAATTTTGTGCAAAATTGTATCCAGCCTTTGGGCTAATTCGTCAACATTCCGGGATGGTTGCAATCGCCTTTCCATAAAGTCCCAAATATGCTATATGGAACAGGGATCAGGCGACTTAGCTGGCCAAGGAAGTGCAGGGAAAGCGTACAAACAATTCGTAACAACACAGGCATTATCTGGCTGAAAAGTACGTCTTAGGAGTAGCAAAAGGAAGTGCAACACAACCGGTCGTAGAATGTCGTCTACGTACCGCTGTGCTGTTCGTTCCAGAAATGACTTCCAAAGTTGACTGGTTATAAAAGGTTATAATACCCCAGACCATTACGCCCTGTTGTGGGCCTGTGGGGCGTACTATAGTAAGGGCAAGATTCCTACACTCCAGACCTGTCTGCGATTGTCATCAGGATTCAGATAGAAACTTAAATCGTCACTAAGGACCATACCTCCCCAGTAAGCTCAGTTCGAAGCCTATCAAGCTCGACACCATTGTAGTTGGAGTTCACGGTGTACAGGAGGGATAGGGAATGGCGTAAATTCCGTTTTCTCTTGAATCGGGTGCTGCTCTGATAATCGGTCTGTTTTTCCCTTCTCTTGAGGTCCTCAGTCGACCGCTGCCGTTCTAACGCTGATATCTGCGGTTGTTGATCCACTCTTGCCAGCATCATCTAATTACCACATCATTTCGACCCAGATGCCGAGTGATTGTTCGTCCAACCAGCCTCCGAAAGCACGACCTCTTTCAAACTATGACATCTGAGCGTAATTTGCACGAACCTACGTCGAGACATTGATACTGCCGACGTAAAGATATCAACAGTCAAAATACAACGGAAATTCTGACCATTCGATTGAGAATCGCTCTTTCTGTAGACATGCTGTATGCGATGCGCTGGAGCTTCCACTGTTCATTCGTTCGACACTAAAGTTTAATCATTTGCATGTTCGGTTCTTTGTCTTTGCATACACAATTTCATTGTAATCGGGCTACTCCTTTTTGGTGAGTCGATGATTTTGTTATAGAATGTAATTGGGGGAATAAGGGATTAAATTTAAAGATGTATGGCAACATCCCATTCGACATATCGTCTGTCATTTAAATGTTATTCTGATTATAAGATCTAAATTTTGCTTTAAGTTCAAGTATACGCAAATTAATTAAAATAGTCTTTATTTACTCCTCAGATAAGGGGATTCTGTGCACAATTCATATCCTAATCGCAAGCATTAACAATTTCTATAATCTATCAAAGAAATATATTACCTTAATAAGATGCGAATACCTCTAGCAATTGCTCTTACATCGCTGATACGTAATCTCACTATTATTTGCTATTTATGTCAGAATACTTTCGCGCACAAACATTCTTTCGCCATAAACTTCATTATTCTATTTAATTCTCTTTCGCTTTTATACGACTTGGTTATTTTTATTTAGTCCTCATCCGAAGTTTATTTAAATTGCACCACGTTTCCTTTGATTGGATAGAAGCTAGGCACTGAAATATAAATTTAGAAAGAATCCCTAGATATTAGTTGAAAGGAAATTAATCATGAATAGCCCATGCTACAGGTGTTTGGGGGTATACACTGCTAGGGAATTCGGTAACCTGATACGTTGTCGTTATAACAATAACAGCTCTAAAATTTCAGGATTATCGTGATGGATATGGATACATCATTCCATGCTGTTTCATTTCTCTAAGATTTAATGATGCAGTTTTACTTCTCCGTTAGTTTTCCTCGATTGTAGTGGTAGCATACTGGTCTTTCATCATTGTATGACCAAATGTTCTGAAAGGGCGATAGAACTCAAAACCATACTCACCAAGACACCAGTAGACCTCCTCTGAATCTAAAAAGACCAGGATAATACAAAAGAATTGTGGTTTGCATTTCCTTTTTGATATGTTGAGTCTTTACATTGAAATTGTAAAAGACATTAAGCATTTTATTTATTTCAGGTACAAGTGAAAATCAAAAATATTATATTTTTAAAAATTTTTCGCACGTCTTTCAATATTTTTGTTTTTCTAATTCTTAGTTTAATGTATTCAAATCTTATTAGAAAACAGATAATCTAATAATTACTAAATGCTGTAGGTAATTTAAAATATAATCTTTTACCGGACTTGTATAAGAGATCTTTCGGAAAAGCAGTTTTAATGAAAAGATTATTCCTTGCATAGAATAATATATTTTTAAAAATGTTAATACCAAAAAAAAAAAAAAAAATACTCAACCTAGATAACGAGAGACAAAAAAAGTTTTGTTTTTCTTCTTTTGTTTACGTAAATAGGTTAAGAGTTCTCTTGAAAACCGTTTTGGAAAAAAAAAGAACTCTAATGCGACATTTAATTAAATTATCTTACATACAAATTTTCTTTTAAGAATATACTAGTTTTTAAAGAAATCCAATTAACTAATTACAATCTTTAATCAATGAGTGGTTACAGAACACAAAAAAAATAGCTTATTACGGATGATTTTTTACTTCAATTCGAAACAAAGCAAATGGAAAAAAATATATAAAAGAAAATGTAGTTAATTCCCTAAGAGATTATACTTTTTTCATATACATTATCTAAAGATTAAATTTGCGTAAATATACCTACAAGCTATGATTTAATTTAATTATTTATGTATTATGTGCGGTATTCATTAAAAAAAATTACATTTTTATCGAAAATAGCTAAAGGCAAATCTGAGAGGGAAAAAAAATGTAATCATAATTAATATATATTTTACTTTAGAAATTTGAAATTTTTTCTGTGGCATCTTTGTCTCTTAGAATGGATGAAAGATTATACATGTATATAAAAAAAATTTAAGTCGTATTAGCTGAGTGATCCTAGTATTGAATTCATGATACCTGTTACTTCTATCAAGACGTTATTTTTAGACCTGGTGCTACTAAAGTCACATTTGGAAAGAAAAGTAAAGCATTTTGAATGTATTAAAGGCTTCTGTTTTCATATACGTGTGGCGTGGAAGTTCGGATAGAACAGTGCAAGATCGGGATTCATATCCTACAATCTGTTATCTATGCCGGGGAATTCTCGTCGTTATATAACGTTGCGGATGATCTCGCAACTATGCTTCTCTGTCCATTGCTATAAGTGCTTCTTAACTTAAGACTTCAACATCCAATAGCAATGCGTGCTTTCAGAACTTAGACTCCAAGTTTGTTTCGGCAGTTCCTCACTCTGTAGTATACCCAGGCTTTTGTTGCCTTGATCCTAATTTTAGGTAGCTAATTCTTAGTTATGAAAACTTATTAAATAATGACATTAATTTTATTTCATTATGATGAGAGAGTAAAATTAAAACTTTTAATAGGAAGATCGTAATTTTGGGCCGTTACGTTAACGTTACTTACGAGAGAATGGGAAGACAGTTGTTCAAAAATAAATGATTTATTATATATAATAGCTGTCTATTTCTATAGTTAACTTCAACGACAATGACTATTTTTGTTTATTTTTATTCATATTTTTCTTTATATATATATATATACTTAAACAAGAATATATATGTATATATATATATATACACATATATATATATATATATATATATATATAGTTATATATAATATATTATCTGTTACCATCAATGTATGAAAATCCGGCATTGTATATGTTATCCGGCTTTTTTAAATAATCTATGAAATATGAGAATAATTACATACTTTACCTAGACTTTGTACATAATACCTATTCGTTCTATAAGGACAAATTCTATTTAAGCCAAGTATGAAAAAAAGTCCCAATAAATCTATTTTATAAATGTAGTGCATTCCTCGAAAATACAAATGTTATTCTGAAAAGTAATTAGAGCTCCTTTAAAAAATTTATTCAATGTACGTAAAAAATTTGAAAGTTTTACAAAACAAAATGCATGCCTTTCTTATTAAGGGGAATAAAATTTCCTTATAAAATATAAAAAAATAACTCTACTTTTTGCAGCATGGTAAGTTTGAATGACATTTTGTATGACGTTTCATTTCATTTTTCATCAAAGACCTTTCATATTAAAGCACTTAGTTTTACACATTCATTTCACGAATCTTTGGCCGCTTCTACTAGGCTGAGCAATTGCAACTGACCGGAGAAGATTTTTATGATCAAGAAAATCTTCAATTCTAAGCAAGTTGTTACGCTATAATGTGAATTGTGATCCTGTATATACTTGTTTTAAAATTCCTTCAACAGTTCTAAGATGTGAGAAACCATCCTCTTCCACACTCATTACAACCTTTAATATATTGAGTGCTTCACATCTCCTTTTGTCACCTTCAGGAATAAGAACTCTCGCATTAATTCCCAAAGAGGTAATGTGAAAATTTTTATCCTAATTCCTTTTCATTTTTTTGGCTTGTATTTAAAGATTGATTTTGAAATTTATTTTTTCTCCAATAGCATTTTCAGTTTTAAAACACAGGCTGCGCAAAATATCCATTTCATGATCTTGACTAGCATTTCCACAGAGGATATGAATTGTTTTGACGAAACGTTTTGAATGGAAGTACATCACTCGTTTCATTTTAACACACACAGCAGGTAAAAGAAACCAAATCTCTTCGGTAAGCATGTCTTTATAATGTTGATTTAATCCCCTATCAACTATAACTAATTCACATTTTTCAAAATATGTTCTTTTACTTGCATAATCTTATTAATTTTAACTTTTCCCATTATTTCGACGCTTTCTATAATTGTTTAGCTGCTTCTCTGTATTTACGTCTCTTAAAACATCTTCTGGTAAGAAAGGCGTTGAAATTCCTACTTTAGGTTTGAAGCCTAAAAGAGCTTCGTATTATGTTCTTTCGTTCCCAAAATGATAAGTACTATTTTTCATAAATTGAACAAAACGCTATCCTTCACTCTATGGATCAAATTTGTTGTCCTGCATCCTAGTATAGTGGATGTATTCAATACCTTCATTAGCGCTTTCGACACTACTCTGGCTTGGTGAATGGTGAGGCTTTCTATAAAAGATCTTCAGTACTGGCCAAAACTCTTACAAGTTGTCACCACATTATTGGCAAATTCCCTACCATTGTCATTCTGTATTATACATGACGCTACAAGCACCGACAATATGTCCACTAGATTATTCGCTACTTCTTCAGCTCTTTTTGACATTAGAAACTTAAGTATCATACGTTTTATGAGATGATCTTGGTACACCATTATATATTTATAGTATCCATCTGGCTTACACAAAAAGTCAATAAAATCTACCTGATAACGGAAGTTGAATTCTAAAAAAAATCATTGATTTCGCGATAATGGCCAGTTTAATACCTTTTGTTTTTTTCTGGAAAGGTTCACAACGGTGGATGTATAGTTTGATATTGTGACGTATAACGTTTTTATTTATGGTTCAAAGTTATTGCAACATTCTGTCACGTCCTCTGTGTCCAATAGCCGAAGGAGCTTCATGAAGTATGTGAAATAACTCTGAAACCGTGACGTAATACTATAAAGTACTGACGCCTTCTTTAACAGGATAAATCAGATTACTTTTCTTTTCTACACTGATCGCATCATAGCGATCAAGTAACCAATAGGCCTTGGGGTCCTACATAGTAGTTACTTAGGCTTTTATTGTGCATCATTTCTTAACTTCTGATAAGTAGTTTTGGGTAAGAAAATATTGTTTTATGCAGCGTTAACTCAAATGTTGGACAATTCATCGTCGAATCATTGTTTCATGTCTATAGAACATGACTCTTTCTATAACTCTACAGCTTGCTCCTCCATAAAAACTATTAAGAAAACTAATCTTTTGTTCAACAAATTTAAGTAAAGTTTCATATTTCGACACTCAAATACAAACAGCCATGTGCAACTGAAAAATTCTAAGCCTGAGGCGGGCATTAAAAGTCATGTTACTTGTAAAGTGATATTCGAAACAAATCACATATGTATTCCATACTTTACCGATTTCTCATTGAGTATTCTATAGAATACCTAGGAAATAGGTGAAATATTAATCTTTTGTACATTGCTGGTTAGTTTTTGGCATAACGTACAATACCTACGCATTTTATAGAATGCTGGATTTCAAACATTGCCGACAACACACACACAAACACTCCCAAACAAACGCATATATATATATATATATATATAACTAATAACTATTACACATATGTATGTGTGTGATATTGTGTGTGGTAGTGACAATGTGTGTGTTATTGTGTGTGTGTGTTATTGTTATTGTGCGTATTGTGTAATATATTGATTGAACTTTAATTTATTGATTTCATTTCTAATTTTCTATTCTCTTGTACAATAATGAGAGTTCATTTCATTTCAGATCAGTCCAGATGTCGTTTATTTACTACGATTACCTCGTAATATTTGTTTAATACGTTTTCCCATGATCAAAAAACTGTCAGGAAACTTGAGATTCCGAAACAAAACTTTCTGTATCTTGCCCAGGTAAAGTCACTTTAGAATCCCCTAAGACTAAAAACTTGAGAGATCTTTAGGGGCTGACTAAACGTCTCTTAAAAATCCTTACTGTAAAACTCAATACTCGGAGAAAGCTCTCTTTTGTTTATATTCACCATAGTGCTTACACTCCAGCCATGCTTGGCTAGCAGCCGAAACTTCACGTTATCTTCCATATAATACTCTCTCTCGTTCTTGAAAATAAAATAACCAACCATGAATTTTAAAAGTCGCATTTTTATTTACTTTATTAATTGAGATTTTAAATAATCTTATATATATATATATATATATATATATATATGTATTAATGTGTGTGTGTGTGTGTGTGTGTGTGTGTGTGTGTGTGTTCTGTGTGTGTGTGTGTGTGTGTGTGTGTGTGTGTGTGTGTGTGTGTCTGTTATTGTGTGTATATAAAGATTATAATTATGCTGTTTTGTCGTTATTATTGTAATTATTTACTTATGTAATGAAGATGGAAATGGAATACAATTTTTCTTAGTAATTTTTTACAAATTAGAATATTAAGTAAAGGCGATGATTATTTATATTTTTTGTGAGTTTTTTGAACGTATATAGACTATATTTAACTTCTTTATCCCTACTCTGATTTGTTGCTATAAGTCTTCAAAGATTCAAATAGCATATTTCTGATGTTACATTTTAATGGAATGATAAGCATTTAAATTGATTTTATTTTATTTATATTGGTGCACTTTATTGGAGTCATTTTAACCAATTATTACAAATTGATGTACTTTATTTAAAGATTTTTTATATTTCTGTAATTTTAATGCTATTATAAACGTTCTGTTTTAAATTTAAAATCTTTTTAAATTTTCAGTTAATTGTACTATTCTTTTTTATTACAATTGCAGAAATCTAACTGATAAATAAAGTTTAGAACTTATTATTCATGTTCAAATAAATATAATTTCACTACTTGAACAAATACACGTTCAACCATTTTAATTTTAACGAAATACGACATAATACTTCTTCGAAAAAAAAAAGATCTTAATGTAAAATTAATTCCTCTGATGAAGAAAACACCAACTAGACATACAAAACTAAGAATGCGAACAGACAATGGAGAAACAAAAATACAATTTTCTATTTTGAAATGTTTTTTGTTTGATGTCGCATTTCTTAACTAATGCGAGAACTTGGTTTCACTTTCAATATTAGAATGCATACAAACACAAAAGAACATAGAGGATTTTTACATTTGGTCGTAATAAAGTTCGGATATCAATTTCCTTATAATAAATCTTTTTTATGTCACCTCATTTACGCCTTTCGATTTCATTCCTCGTCATTTCATAAAATAATAAGATGTCAATCTTCAATTTCGATCACTTTCGAAGGAGCTATTAACATATATATTACGCATCCTCAATTTCGTTGCAGTAAAAGCATCCCATAGTCTAATTTTACGTTAATTGTTCAAAGATGAGACAAAAAAGTATAATCATTTAGAAATGTAGAAATTGCTTATGCTTAAATACTATTAACATATTTACTCGAGACGCTTATCCATCCAGTTAATACGCAAATATAACAAACAATTTAACTAGCATATTATATACGATTAATTAGCATAATTATAATCAAGTATTTTAAATTAGCACATATGTATAAATTAAGCGATTTATCAGCTAAAGAACAGAAACCTAACATAATGGTCGTTTAGGAATAAATGCCGAAAAACACGCGAGGCTGTGGATAAATAATCGAATTTGCACACAAGGTTTGTTTCTTTTATATGGGAAATTTCAGAATTCAAAAAGCAGTTGAATATACGAAATGACAAAAGATTGAACTGAGTTCTTAAAATAAGAGGCAAATAATTTAAAAATATACGTATTTGTTAACTCATACTTTAAAACTGATGTATAACATCTTCTAATACACTTTTTCAATGATAGCAGTATAATAATATTGAATAATATAGGTCTCTTTTGTATATATATAACTTTGGTGTTATTGTAACATGTATATCAATTCTAGGGCTATGGCATATCCATAGAACCAATTTCGACATTATCTTGATCAGTATTTTCGAGATACAGTCATTTTTTCATTATATGGTTACGACATGAGGAAAAGTCAGATACCATTCTAAGACTCTTAGTTGCTTTGAGGATATTTATCAAGTTAATAGTGAACTTGGAATTTTTTTTTACATGATTAGTGAGTATTTAAAATGTCGTAAGTACAGTAAAAGATTTCTTTTATCAAATCCTTTTCTCTTTTAGTAAATTGAACGCTGTATGATTTTTGGATATATTACATTCAGGTGCCATTTTAAAGAAAATTTTATGGAATAGGCATAAAAATTTTCGATTCTCTCTTGAAGGGTAGCATGCCTATAATATGAACCTAAAAATATTCTTTTCCTCTAAAAACATACAAACTTT
Source organism: Nephila pilipes (assembly GCA_019974015.1). Lineage (NCBI taxonomy): Eukaryota > Metazoa > Arthropoda > Arachnida > Araneae > Nephilidae > Nephila > Nephila pilipes. The sequence continues at coordinate 269,706 of BMAW01126236.1, forward strand.
AGAAATAGGCTATATATATACATATATATTATATATGCTTCCTGTCTCCTGTATATATATTTAGCTCTATATTATAACTCTCTTTATATAAATAAAAATAATTATAAATTGAACAAAAAAATTAATTTTCACAAGTTACAAAGATTCCTCAATTTTCAAGAAGTAATTTATAAATGTCATTTAAAATGGTTCACTAATTTTTTTTGTAGGATTTCTATAGACGAATAAAATATTTTGTACTTTATATATTAGGCTTTTAACAAGAGTTATCTGAGTGCTAACTATGGAATTCATCTATATTAAATAAGAATAACCTTTTGACTAAAACTTTATGGTGTGTGATTAATTTTTTTGTCGCAACATAGATTATCTCACACATGGTTTTAATATTTTCTTAATGTCATGATTTTTCCTACTTTCACCATTTAGAGGTGATAACTTTTATTATAATATATATTGAAGATTTTTTATTTTCAATATGGATATTTTTAAGTTCGTTTTTCAGAATTATAAATTCCATATATTATAAAAACATTCTGGAAATAAAGGATCTGTAAAGCTTATATTACCCTCTAATATGATCTAAGATGGTCAGGATTTTAAAACTCCTTAATTATTTCATTTTTCTTTTGGTTTTTCTTTCTCCTCTCTATGGTCATTGTTTTCTTGTCTTGGTTACAGACTAATCACTAAATTAGAGTTGTTAGTGTTATTTTCTGGTATTTAGTCAATATGATCTTCTTCTTAGATATTCTTGTGAAAATGTTTCTTTACACCAATTTTGATTTCAGGTTTTTTTCAATTACAAAACTTTTCATTTTCCTCTTCTTTAAAGACAGTCTCAAAATCGCGTTTTCTTTGTAATTTTCAAACTTTTGTTAGATGTTTAATTTTTGTATTTTGTAGCCTATAATATCCTTATGTATATTAAAAATTGCTCACACACACACCCACAACAGACACACCTACATATATATATATATATATTCTATATATTAAATATTGTGCTTTTGCAATCAACAGCTGGTTTCATACTTCTCTCATACTTTGTGATGTTGAATTCTTCTTTGATGGATATTATTGTTTTGCAACCAAATTTATTTGATGTTCACTAAACAAAATTTAAAAGACAAAACTCATACATTAAATTAAAAATCATTTATCCATCATTGACGGATTAATCGATTCAAGATAACTTCATTGACACTAATTTATAGGGAGTTAATGCATAATGTTCATGTTTAGAAAATGAATATCATAGGATATCATCACTTGGTGAAAAGAATCTTTATGATCATTTTCAGAAAATAGGATATGGGAGGTAAGGTTCAATGTTGTGTTACCAGAATCAACTCCTTTTCCTAATACAAAAGCTCCTTCCTCCGTTACCATATGGTTATGAGAGAGCAAATGATACAAAAATTCAGGAGAATGTCAGGAATGTAATTCAACAACCAATCAACAGTTCAACCACATTTATTTAGAATTTTTTGTGTAACATGTATTCTATTGACATCAGATGGTTTCTAAATTTTCACAATTAAGGCTGCTGAAAATTTTAGAAAGTGAAGAAATTAACAACATTTTGAACTCTAATAATATCAGATCCTCAAAGATTATAAAAACAGCTTTTCGAGACAAAATAGATGCCCACATTGAAAGGTTTGAAAAAATTGGCTGAAGTTCCTTCAAATTGATGGCTAATTTACGAGCAATAGCCAAAGATGACACCCATGTGGATTGGGAACTTAGTTTAAGCAGGATGGATAAACTGGTGCTTTCGAGACTACATGGTTACCTGAAGAAAATTCAAAAAATCGTATGGATGACTTACACAAATGGCGTCGAGACATACTTATTGCAAATTTTGAATTATTCATGATAATGTCTATAAAGTAAAGTGGAGACAGAGGTTATTTTCCAAATGTTACATATGAACGAAAATGTCTTTCAAAAGGAGGTCTATAGAGGAGGAAAATTCCAAACTGAGAGTTATGTGCTGTATAAAAAATATGCTGGCAAGGAAGAAATTGACCTTTTATTCATATTGGCATGATATCCTTAGAAACACTAGAGACTACTAATGGACTGCTAGCAACATGTGAGTTTGATAGAGAGCTTCAAAATATTTAATGAATAGGTATGTGAAACTAGATAAAATATGACAACGAAGAAAATCTTTGTTATGCTCTTTACTTTTAAATGACAACTTCTCTGCACATAAAATCATTCAATTTGCGATGATTAGAGTTTACTTCTCTTCACTTAATACTACTGCCTGCTACCAGTCTCTCGCTCGGAAATTATAAAATGGCTCAATGTCAGAAAACAATTAGAAAATAAAAGATTTTTAAATATTGATCAGAGATCAAGGTCCCTATTGCTGATTACCTGTAAAAGATGTTTGATGAATGGGTTGCTGGTAGTTGGTGGAAGAATCATTTTATGTCTTAATTGTTGGAAAAAGCTGACTTTCATAAAATGACGTATTCAATCAAAATTGAAACTTCTTGAAGGATATTTTGAAGAAATACAATCTTCTAAAATTCATTGACCATTATAATTAAAACTGAGCTGTTTGCAGAAATATCTAATCTGTTGATTATTTAAATGCCGATAATGCGTAAATATCTTTTGGAACAGATGAAGATACTCTGAAATAAAAAGTAGATAACTCTGAGGCAATGGAGAATATACTGATGATGAAATGATAGAAATTATTCCTACTAAGATTCAAAATTGTAACCGCTGGAATAAAATACCGAAAACAGTTGAAATATCGTTTTATGAGATTATTTAAATAGCGATAATGAAGTAAATATCTTTTGGGAACAGATGAAGAAAATAGCTATCGAAATAAAAGTAACTCTGAGTACACGTGGAGAAGATAGCATGATGTAAATGAGAAAAATTATTCTACTAATTAAAGCCAAATTAACCGCTGGAGATAAAAACTAGAAAACAGTTTGAAATATCAGTTTATATTATTTCAATGCAACATGGAAGTAAATATCTTTGAGGAACAGATGAGAATTCTTCTGAAAATAAAAAAGTGATAACTCTAGCAGCATGGTAGACATTGAATCTGATATAAATGAAAAAAATTGATTCTACTAAGTTAAAGCAAATTTAACCACTGGAGAGTAAAATATTTTGAAAACTAGTTTGAAATAATCCTAGGTTTAGCGATTTTAAATGGATAATAATGTAAAAATATCTTTTGATAGAGAGACATATTCAGAAGAGATATGTAAGCTCATAAATAATGAATAGTACAGTAGGAGAAGATGGACTGATGTAAATGAAGAAGAATTATTCTTCCTAAGTTAAGGCTAAATTTAACCACTTTGAAGATAAAACTAGAAAACAGTTTGAAATCTCAGGTTTAGATCCAATTTAAATGCCGATAATAAAGTATCTTTTGAACAGATGAAGATATTACAACTACAAGTAAAAAGTAAAGTAATCTGAGTACGGTAAGGAGAAGATACTGATGATGTAAATGAAAAGAATTATTCTACTTAGTTGGCCAAATTTACGCTTTTGAAGATAAATTTAGAAACAGTTTGAAATATCTGGTTTATGATTATAATGCCGAAAACAATGGTAAATAATCTTTTGGAACCAGATGAAGAATATTCTTCTGAAATAAAAGTGATACTCTGTGTAGCAGTAGAATATACTGGTGATGTAATAGGCTAAGAAAGAATTATTCTACTTAGATAAGGCCATGAGTTCGGCTGCATAGAATAAAACTAAACGTTTGAACTTATCGGTTTATGATTCTTTAAATGTCCGGTATGAGTAAGATATCTTTTGAGACGATGAAATCATTCAGCTCTAAATATACAGTATAACTCTCTGAAGTAGCAGTAGGGAAATATCTGATATGATAAATGAAAAGTTATTTAAGTTAAACAATTTAACCGCTGGAATAAAACTAGAAAACAGTTTTGAAATATCGGTTTATGATCATTTAATGCCGATAATGAAGTAATCATCTTTGAGAAAGTGAAGCTCTTTTCTCAAATAAAAGTGTAACTCTGTAGAAAGCATATAGGAGAATACTGATGATGTAAATGAAAAGATTCTAGTCTTGATAAGATAGGAAATAGTTAACCGTGAAGAACAAACTGAAAACGGGTTGGGAAATATCGGTTTAGCAATTAATTTAAATAGCCGATGATGAATATCTTTTGGAACAGATGAAGAATATTCCTTCTGAAATAAAAGTATTTTCCTCAAGCATACGGAGAAATCGTGATGATGCAAATGAAAAGATTATTCACTAATATAAAGCCAAATTTAACCACTGGAGATAAAGAACAGAAAACAGTTGAAATATCTGGTTTTATGATTATTTAAATCATAAATGAAGTAATATCTTTGGGAACAGATGAAGGATTTCTATCGAAATAAATGTAACTCTGTCAGTAGCATAGGGAGATAGCTGATGATAGTAAATGAAAAGAATTATTCTACTTAGTAAAGGCTAAATTTAACCGCTAAGAAATAAAACTAGAAAATTTGAAATATCGAGTTTATGATTATTTTAAATGCGATATGTGATAATATCTTTTTGAACAGATGAAGATATTCCTTCTGAAATAAAAAGTAGATAACTACTGATAGCAGAGGGAGAAGTACTTTGATGATAGTGCTAAATGAAAGAATTATTCTACTGAATTTCAATGGCCATTTAACCGCAGATGATAAGCTAGAAAGTCTGAAATATCAGTTTAATGATTATTTAATATGATAATGAAACATATCTTTTAGGAACAGTGAGATGTTCTGAAATAAAGTGAAACCTCTGAAGTAGAGCAGTAGAATATACTAATACGTAATGAAAATTATTCAACTAGAATGAGCAAATTTAACCGCTGAGATAGAATAGAAACAGTTTGAACTATCGGTTTTATATTATTTAAATGCCGATAATGAGTAAAATATACTTTGGAGACAGATAGGGAAGTATTACTTCCAAAATCGAATATAAGTGATAACTCTGAGTAGCAGATGGAGAATGATATTCTGTGAGTAATGAAAAATTATTCTAAGTAAATGAAATTTAACCGCTGGAGATACTAGAAGCAGTTTGAAATATCAGTTTATAGATTTATTTAAATGCCGGTATGTAAGTAAATATCTTTTAGGAACAGATGAAATGATATTCAGAAAAACAATGAGCATTCTGAAGTAGCAGTAGGAGAATATACGATGATGTAAATGAAAAGAATTATTCTACTTAGATAAGGCCAAATTTAACCGCTGAAGATAAAACTAGAAAACAGTTTGAAATATCGGTTTATGATTATTTAAATGCCGATAATGAAGTAAATATCTTTGGAACAGATGAAGATATTCTACTCGAAATAAAAAAGTGATATCTCTAAGTACAGTGGAGAGGAATACTGATGATGTAAGAAAATATTCTACTAGTTAAAAAAAATTTAACCGCTGGAGATAAAAACTAGAAAACAGTTTGAAATATCGGTTTATGATTATTTAAATGCCGATAATGAAGTAAATATCTTTTGGGAACAGATGAAGATATTCTTTCTGAAATAAAAAGTGATAACTCTGAAGTAGCAGTAGGAGAAGATACTGATGATGTAAATGAAAAGAATTATTCTACTTAGTTAAGGCCAAATTTAACCGCTGAAGATAAAACTAGAAAACAGTTTGAAATATCGGTTTATGATTATTTAAATGCCGATAATGAAGTAAATATCTTTTGGGAACAGATGAAGATATTCCTTCTGAAATAAAAAGTGATAACTCTGAAACTTGATGAAGATCTGATGATATAAAATGAAAAGAATTATTCTACTTGGTTAAGGCCTTAACCGCATGAAGATAAAACTAGAAAACAGTTTGAAATATCGTGTTTATTAATTTTAAATGCCGATAATGAAGTAAATATCTTTTGGGAACAGATGAAGATATTCCTTCTGAAATAAAAAGTGATATCTCTGAAGTAGCAGTAGGAGAAGATACTGATGATGTAAATGAAAAGAATTATTCTACTAAGTTAAAGCCAAATTTAACCGCTGGAGATAAAACTAGAAAACAGTTTGAAATATCGATTTATGATTATTTAAATCCGATAATGAAGTAAATATCTTTGGAACAGATGAAGAATGTTCTTTCTGAAATAAAAGTGATAATAATTCTGAAGTAGCAGTAGGAGAAGATACTGATGATGTAAATGAAAAGAATTATTCTACTAGTTAAGGTAAAGTTAACCGCTGAAGATAAAACTAAAGAAACAATTTGAAATATTGGTTTATGATTACTTTAAATGCCGATAATGAAGTAAATATCTTTTTGGGAACAGATGAAGATATTTCATACAAATAAAAAGTATAATAAGTAGCAGTAGGAGAATATACTGATGATGTAAATGAAAAGAATTATTCTACTAAGTTAAAGCCAAATTTAACCGCTGAGATAAAACTAGAAAACAGTTTGAAATATCGGTTTATGATTATTTAAATGCCGATAATGAAGTAAATATCTTTTGGGAACAGATGAAGATATTCTTTCTAAACAAAAGTGATAACTCAGAAGCTAGCTAGGAGAATATACTGATGATGTAGAGAAAAGAATTATTCTACTGATTAGCCTTAACACTGAGGCAGAGATAAAACTAGAAAACAGTTTGAAATATCGGTTTATGATTATTTAAATGCCGATAATGAAATAAATATCTTTTTGGAACAGTTGAAGATATTCCTTCTGAAATAAGAAGTGATAACGCTGAAGTAGCAGAAGAAGATACTGATGATGTAAATGAAAAGAATTATTCTACTTAGTTAAGGACCAAATTTAACCGCTGAAGATAAAACTAGAAAACAGTTTGAAATATCGGTTTATATGTTATTTAAATGCCCGATAATAAGTAAATATCTTTTGGAGGAAGAAGAGATATTCCCCTAAAATAAAAGTGATAACTCTGAAGTAGCAGTAGAGAAGATGATGATGTAAGAAATGAAAAGAATTATTCTACTAAGTTAAAGCCAAATTTAACCGCTGGAGATAAAACTATTTAGAAAACAGTTTGAAGTATCTGTTCGTGATTATTTAAATGCCGATAATGAAATAAATATCTTTTTGGAACAGTTCAAGATTTCTTTCTGAAATAAAGTGATAACTGAAGTAGCAGAAGAAATACTGATGATGTAAATGAAAAATTATTCTACTTGAAAGGCCAAATTTAACCGCTGAAGATAAAACTAGAGAACAGTTTGAAGTATCTAATCATGATTATTTAAATGCCGATAATGAAGTAAATATCTTTTTTGGAACAGATGAAGATATTCTTTTACAAAATAAGAGAAGTGTCTTCGAAATAGGAGGAGAGAGATACTGATGATGTAAATGAAAAGAATTATTCTACTAAGTTAAAGCCAACTTTAGCCACAGAAGCAGTGTACTCAAATGGTGCTCTTCATAACTTTATTTCTAGCTACCGTAATGCACCAGAAGAGCATCAAAATTCATTAGATACATTTCATATTTTCGAGCAAGATTGTTTCTGGATAATGGAAAAAAACAAATAAAAGTTTTTGATTTCTATTCTCAGAATTCCAAATAAATAAGAATTAATTAATAAGTACGCAATTTAATTTATTTATGCTATGTAAGGCATTTTACAGACACCGTTTTGGGTTTTATTTATTGTACACTAAAAATTTATTATTTAAATACACAATAAACATTTATAGTCTACGGCGTAGCCAAAATCTTGAACAAGAATACTTGACTAAAACTTGGGGGGAGGTAATATTTCTCGATGCTTTAAAAATGTGGATCTCACTTAATTTAATATGTATTAGTCTTTGGATTACGCGAGGGGGTGTTGAAGGAAAGTATAGCATCCCCCAGCGACGCCACTGAGTATGAAGACCAAAATTCTTTTCGTTCCAGTAGTGATTACCACTGTAACGATATATTATTTTTATCTCCAAAACACCGTTAAAGAGGGATTTAACTGCATAAATGTGAAAAATGCATATATATATAGTGAATAAAGCAGTAATAAAATACATAAATATAGCAAAAATAAATTCAAGAAATTTTTAAGATAAAATTTTAAAAAAATTTCATTATTACTAAATCACCATAAATTTAGTATAATTGCAATTATTTATTTTTTTTAAATTGCTGTAAGTGGCTGTATCTAGTGAGATAAGCTTTTTTCGTCAATTATCTATTTAACACTCTTATAAATTTACCTATTTCGTCGTTTTTTAATTGCAGTTGCCATCTTCGCTTTGCAAGGCACATTTTCCTGGCCTCAACAGTATAAAACCATGTATCTTATATTTTATGCCCAAGTATTTTGTCATTTTCTCAAAACCACAACACGTTAACATATGTTAAAAGTCTATGTCATAATTTCGAAAAGGTTTATTTTAAATACCTTAAATTAAAATACAATTCTAATAACAGAAACAAACTATATGAAATGTTCTGGTCATCCACCAACGCATATTAATTTTCGGTATGTTAAAACTAGAAAACATTTTACATATTATTACTACATTCGTAGAAATATAAGATCTTTCTACCAAAGTATATATCTTCAATCGAGATGAGCACAAATAATTCAGCATATCCTTAGAAATTTCATAACTATCCAGATGGCGCCTTCAGCATATAAAGAAAAATATTTTCTAAAAGCATACGACATGATTGTGTTATAGACAGAAAAATCTATACACATATAATTTAATGAATCTGTTTAGTCTAGTCGCTGTGAAGGATAGCTGTACCTAATGCGTGTTCTGCGGCGGACAGATAACAATTTAATTTCCCTTGTCCCGCAATGAAAAAATAAAGTTTATAGTGTCTGAAGATCGAACGCCATTTGTGGATTTTTGAAATCTTTGAATGAAGATGTCTGTAAGATTGATGAGAAAGGCGTATTTTATTGATGATGGGTAATAAAACTTAGTAACTTGTTTTCGCAAAAATTATGTGATAAATATAACAAATTAACATTATTATTTATTTTTTCTGTGTACATTACTTACCTGGCTTAATAAAGAAAATATGTATTGCATTATTATATACAAGGGATGTACAGAAAATCTCTTTGTGTAGGAAAAAGGAAAAGGCGGGCAAAGACACGTATGTAATTACAACTTCTAATGGTTGCACTAAATTTTGATAAAGTTTTGCAGAAGATATAAGTATTTATTTTATCGAAGTACAATGTTTTGTATGTCAGCGTCATTTTGAGTAATTTATTGTTATTAACAGCACACTTAGAAGCAGTGTGGGGGCTATCGGCTACGCACTCCATAATTTTGTCTGGGAGGAAAATACCAGCTCAGGTGTCTTATTCGTCACTTGACCTAGGTTTAAAATTAGGAAATCTGTCACCAATAGCCCTCGTGTTGCTTTTATAGCGAGGTTAAATTACCAAACGATAATTCAATTGGTGGCAATTAGACTCAATTCCACGACTCGACGGAAAAAAACGCTAGCTGTGACCTTGACTACTAAGCTATAGTGGCTACCATGCAAATGTCATATGCAGTAGCTGCTTCTGAGGTTATGACAACATTCCTCAAGGTCACAAAAAAGCTTGTAGATTATTAAGCCATTCATTTGGAAGAACTCTGATGCTGGTCTCTTAGAGTTTTTAAAATAAATATTTGGCTTTCTTTCTTACTTCGTTTGAATTAAGAGCCCTTTCTAATAAAATAAAACGTGATTTCTGTAGATTAGATAAAGTTATTAATTGTAATGAATATAATTTGATCACAAGCATTTCTATTCTCCATAGTATCTTATATTGATTTGAGGGTATTTAGTGTAACGTGGATCTAAGTTTGCGAAATATATCTTAGTCAGTCAGTCGTAATTTACGAAGTGGAATCTTAGAAGAGACAATTAAGGTGTTTAGAAGAGTCGAACGTCTTATCCTCCATCGAATAGATGTACATTGACGATTATTATACGAATTCTCAGAAATCAAACTTTCTGAAACAGTTTCCGAATTATTCCAAGCAGGAGTAGGCAGCCTTATGGTTTGTGGAATATTTTTTCAGGGCATTTCCTGAGTACAGACATCATTGTGGAAGGCACGATGAAGTAACGAAAGTATGCATGTGACCTTGTATGCCATGTTCGTACTTACTTAAGCATTGTTTTTCTCAGCATGATACCCTGTTACAGCAAAAAAA
>BMAW01126236.1:279914-306283 GCA_019974015.1 Nephila pilipes
GTGACCTTGTATGCCATGTTCGTACTTACTTAAGCATTGTTTTTCTCAGCATGATACCCTGTTACAGCAAAAAAAAATATGACGTGCCATACAGCTCCTAGTGTACAGTTGACGTGCTCCAAGATAAAAATGCTGTGCACACCTATAAGTATACCACCACTTTACAGAATCCTTAGAGCCACTTCAATCGGGTTGCTCAGTAGGGAACCCTCAAATTCGCAACCTAGGGCATCCGACCATGGAATGGGAGTCCGAATGGTTATGTATGCCAATGAGATTATTCCATAAACTTAGCCGCATTGACTCTCTCTCTTCCATCATTCTCGCAGAAGTTGCTAAAACTTGTTGTAATTTGAAACTAATTCTTACATGTATTTAAACTGAAATCGTATTGGTTGTAACGAAGCTGAAAAAATCGGAAGAACATGTGACTTTCGTAACTATTTTCAGTTCTCAAAATATTTTTGGTTTTTAGTTTAGATTTTCGTTTCCAAATTTAACATTTTTGCAAATACCTTTTTTATTAAGTATGGAAAGTGAAAGTAATAAAGCAAATCTAGTTTTTTTCCTCAACATATTCATTTGTATCATGTTTGATTTCAAAGCGACGAAGAAAAATATACAAATTTATCAATTTTATGAACAGATTTAAAATTTTGCTTCCAATGCTTCAACTGTAAGTAGGAGAAAAAGTCAATCGCATAATTCTTTTGAATCCAGTTTATCCTATTCTATTGTCCCTTGGAGACATATTAATCGCATTAAAACAAATTATAAACTATGTGTAATGAAAAAGGGCATTATAAGCATAATAATAAATTCGCAAAAATCTCATGAAACAAGAAGAGATCACGAGTAAGTATTACAGCCACCACAGGTATTGCTATATACAGTTGTAGTTTTTACTAACACTATTTAATTTTTAATATTTCTTCGATTATTTAACCACATCTGCTTACCAGACCAAAAGATAACTACGATATTCTTAAGAAGCCATGTGATTAATGGTAATCTCGTTCTAAAGAAATGTTATGCAACAAATCACTTTGTCATCACCGCTGTAGTTTCATTTTAGTAAAATTTTGAATATAGTAAAACTAGAGTTTCATTTCTTTGAAAATTCGAATAAGAGAGCTTTGAAGTCAACACTGAAAATGCCAAGTGGCCATTTTACCTTATTGTACATTATTTCTCTCTCTCTCTCTCTCTCTCTGTATATATATATATATATATATATATATATATATATATATATATATATATATATATATAAGTATGTAGCAGTAATGAAAACATCATTTCTGATTGAAGTCTGTTCAGTCTCCTTTGAGAGAGGGAGGGAGTAGTTTAGTGTTCTATTATTATTAACATAAAGAAGATTTCTTGGATAAAATGCACTCTTCCACAGATGTAACTTCAGCGTCTTAGCTACAGTGCAAGAGAGATAATTGTAGGTGTTTTCTCTACAATGTGCAATTGTGAAAAAGTTTATTTAATAGATTTTAAGATTGCTGGATCACGCAAATGAAAGGATAAATTGGAATCATATCAGTAAATAAGAAAGAATACTTTACTGTGAGTTAAAGAAGGGGAGAAATTAGGAAATTAAATTATTTTTAAGAGTGAAATCATTACATACACACACACACACACAGATATATATATATATATATATATATATATAATTCAAATGAAGCTAAATAAATTACATTACGTGATTTATTTAATTCAGATATATCATTAAAGAGCGTAAATTCAGATCTGTATTTAATAAATTCCAAAATTCCAAATTCTAAGAAATTAAAAATTATCACAAGACCGAAAAGAATTATTCGTTTCAACAACTAGTTTAATTAAATGCTTAATATACCACTGTGACACAAAAAATGAAATTTCGTTGTCGCTATTGCGTGAGGTAGCTTATTTAGTGCTATTGTGTATTTAGTGATGAACAAACACTAAATATAAAATATAAAATGTCCGAATGGATATTCAAAAAGAAACACACTCAAAAAAGAATATGCAAATACATTTAAATGAGCTTTCTCAATACTTAACTAATTTTAAAACTAATTAGTTTTAAAATTAGTTAAGCATTGAGAAAGCATTTAATACTAACAGTTAAGTTAGTATTTAATAATAGTTATTTAATACTAACAGTTAAGTATTAAATTATTTAGGTAGCAGAAATTTAATAAAAGCATTAAAAATTAGTTTTGTTAATTAACAAAACTAATTTTCATTGCTTTTATTAAATATCTGCTATCTAAATAATTAAAACCATTCGAAATCATCCGCATATTAAGAGAATTCGGTTTCCAAAGTCTCGGAGGACGGACTCACTTGTGAATAGATTTTTTCATTCTTAATTATACTTATCAAAACATCATTAATCTTAATTTTTTGGTTTTTTATCAAATACATTGAGATAATATATGATATTTAATTAGTTAAATGAAAATTAAAGGCCATTTTTATATTATTGCTAATTCATCTTAATATTACGTTAATTTCAAATTTTAAATATTTCAAGAATTTAGTAATTAACATATAGTTGATGTAAATGAATCCATTTAAATGCACTTAATTCTCATAGAGAAATAAGTTGGAGATAGATGTTTATAAAACAATGAATGCTAATTATGCTCCTGATTATTACGTTACTTATTTCACAAAACATATTTTTATATTAAAAATATATTAATATAAAGGAATATTTACTGTATTTGTAAAATGAATCTTTTAGATCAAGTGAAAATATTCAGAAGTTTTCTGAAAACCTTGAGACTGCTGTTAAATTAATAAATTATGTATACTTATATCTAAGAATATGAGTTTGTACAGAAAGTTTGCACATCCGAATAAACAATTTAAATTCATTTTAGTAGTTTATAGGTACACACACACATCTTTTAAATTAACCTTTCCTACTTAAAGTTCTCATTTTCTTACTTTTAATCATTCTCCAGATAGAATTAAAACTACTAGCTACCATTCTTAAATGAAATTTCTTTCAGTAAGGTTTAAGTGGAACAACATCTTCGTTCAGAAATTTTTACTATCATATTAAATTTTTCATATTAGCTTTTCTGTGCTTCCTTTTTCATTACTTTCTTCTCATTTGTGAAGTGAAAAATGTATTTAATACATCTAAAGCACTTTATCATATATTTTAATAGAAAATATAAGCAAAACTTAATAATCTGATTGATACAAAAGTCATACGACATAGCTATAACGCGTTTCTCCTATCAACTAACACTTTGGAGTCGAATGTGTGGTTCGTTTGAAAACCTCTCCCTATAAATGAAACGTGACATATACATATTAGATAAGATTTATTGAAATATAATAAGTCGACTTGAAAAATTATATTTATAGGAAGGGAACTGAAGTTAGTTGGTTGGTAATAGAGATAGTGAACTGAAGATACCGATGTAAAACCTCTCCTTATCAGACTTGTGTTGCGTAAGTTTGGGAGTGAACAGAGAAAGAATTTAGAAACGGTCAAGATTTCAAACCCTGATCGGTAAGTCTATTGTGGATTCGAATCCGATTTGTTTGATAAGATAAATACTAAGTTTGTGAAGTTCGCTTTTTCGCAATTCTATCTTTAGTAATCCCACTTACATTATGGTGATTTGAATCGCATAATATTACAATTGCTTCCCAACCGAATGATACGTAACATGTGCATAAGATAAAAATAAGAAATGTTGTGAAATGAATAAAAAAGTAGTGATATAAATGAAATACAATTGAAAGAAAGGGAAGGGAAATAGAGGATAGTGACGGAATGATAGACATTTGTAAATTGGATTGAAGAATTATGATTAATCTTTTGGACTGAAGTGTCCCTTAATCTACGTTCTGAGATACAGATATGTTGTTAGCAAGAAATGATTATATCGGAACGAGTGATTTGGTATGATAAGACTTTATTATTAGATAATAATCTAGGATTAACGTGTTAAGAAGGATTCGAGAGAGACCAAACTTATCTACTTTTAGTGGTTAATAAAATATTTTATCTTGCGCATTCTTCAATCGGAAACTAGTAATTAATGACTATTTAATTATACTGAAAGATGATATTAAGATAATTAAATAATGAAGGAAGGATTTCAGAAGTTATTATATAAAACATTAAATCAGAGACCCGTATAAGGAATCTTTACAAAGTTAAAGCATGAGAGGTATTGACTTGTACGTTTTTATATAAATCTGATTAAATAACTTCATTTTCATCTCTGACTTTTTATTCATAGGATGAAAGATTACTGATTATTTAAATAAATTATAATGATAGAAGAGGGAATTTATAACGCTGCGTTATTTCTGCGTTAACAAGAATAATAAAATATGCAGTCACAAATATACTGCTTTCATTGATTTTAAATGAAAAACACCCTTCCCTACAATAAAAATGAATCAAAACAACTAAAAATAAGTTTAAATCAATATCTTCTATTTTAGGATCTTCGTAGAAAGTAAATAAATGTCTACTTTACAACAGCTAAAGATATCATTTCAAATTCCGATGTAATGCAGTTTCCTAATTGCGGTGATAATGCGGGTGCTAATAAATCGTCTGCGCGTATCTGGTACAAAGGCGCGAAGCACAAGCACAGCTGTTGTGTGAAATATACATCAGGTCTAATTTAAAACGCATTAGATCCCATCGAAATCTGTTGTAGCCTTGCTGCTTAGGACTGAAACAGTCTGTTGTCAACCGTTCGAAACTTCGAGGGAAGACGTTTTAATGGGGGTCGAGTAAAGGTTACTTGAAATAAATTAGTTCTCACTTATCTTTGCATTTAATGAGGAAATGAAATAATTTGACTGAAAATGAATGTTTGTTTTTCCTTTTAAAGTTGTTGACGTGCAGAAATTTAAAATCAATATTATTTTGTTGACTTAATTTTAATTGGCAGGATAAGGAATTGTTTGGAATAATCTTGTATTTTATCTCATATCGATTGTTTAAACATTTAAGTGAAACCAAAATGTTTTAAATTATTTCTAAAAAGGAAATGGCAAGGAAAAATGATTTTTCATTCATAATAATGATTTATTAAATTCTTAGATAATACATATATATAACTCATTGAGTAGTAATAATTATGGACATGGTAGTCTATGGTCATGATCTTGGGATCATGGCCGGCGTCGTTTAATTTGAGTCGCTGGTTCAAGTCCTGATACCACTAAAGATCCGTCGTGAAGCAGAGCTGCTGCACTTAGAAAGCAGTTGAGGCTACAAATCCTTCAATTGGTGTAGTGCGTAAATATGGGAGAGGCTGGTGCCCACTCAGTTTTTGTCTTTGTTACTTAAATGAAGTTTAAAATTAGAAGGTTCGTTTTCAACAGCTCTCGTATTGCTTCTCAGTGCGACGTCAATAATACAAACACATAAATCTGTAGCTAACAGGTCAATTGAAAAGTCCCCAGCTTGACACATAGATGGCGCTACTAGAATTAAATCCATATGTCTTTTAGTTAGCCCTAACCCTCAAAAGATGCGTGTATAAATTTGACAGCTGTCGGATCATTAGTTTGTGAATTATAGCATTTTGAGTGAAGCAAATTTTGTTATTGTGAAAAGAATGTATAAGAAGGACTTTCGCGTGTTGATAAAATATTACTTTTTTAAGGGAAAAAATACAGTTGAAGCAATCACTTGGCTTGACGCCGAGTTTCCGGACACTGCCCCAGGAAAATCAACCATCAAGGATTGGTATGCTAAGTTTAGACGTGGTGAAATGAGCACCGAAGACGGTGAACGCCCAAAAGAGGTTGTTACCGACAAAAACATTAAAAAAATCCACAAAATGATTTTGAATGAACATCAATTGAAATTGAATGAAATACCAGACACTCTAAAGATATCAACTGAACGTGTACATCCTATCATTCACGAATATTTGGGTGTGAGAAAGCTCTGTACAAAGTGGGTGCCGCGAGAGCTCACTTTTGACCAAAAACAACGACGAGTTGATGATTCGGAGCAGTGTTTGAAGAAGATCAAGCGTAATAAACCCGAGTTTTTGCATCGATATGTGACAATGGATGAAACATGGCTCCATCATTTCACTCCGAAGTCCAATCGACAGTCATCCGAGTGGACTGCACACGATGAACCCGCTCCAAAGCATGGGAAAACGCAACAGTCGGCTAGCAAGGTTATGGCGTCTGTATTTGGGGATGCGCATGGAATAATTTTCATTGACTACCTTGAAAAAGGAAAGACCATCAACAGCGTCTATTACATAGCGTTATTGGACCATTTGAATGACGAAATCGCCAAAAAACGGCCGTATTTGAAGAAAAAGAAATTGCTGCTTCTCAAGACAATGCACCGTGTCACAAGTCAGTGAAAACGATGGCAAAAATCCATAAATTGGGCTTCGAATTGCTTCCTCATCCACCGTATTCTCCAGATCCGGCCCCCAGCGACTATTTCCTGTTCTCAGATCTCAAAAGAATGCTCGCTGGGAAGAAATGTTCGTCGAATGAAGAGGTGATCGCCGAAACTGAGGCCTATTTTGAAGCAAAAGACAAATCGTTCTACAAAAATGGTATGGAAAAGTTGGAGGGTCGCTATAATCTGTGTATTACCCTTGAAGGGAATTATGTAGGGAAAAAAAACTAATTTTGCCAAAAAAAAAAGGGGGTTCCTATGGTAGGCCGGGGACTTTTCAATTGATCTGTTACAACTGAATTTCAGGCAAAATTAAATAATGATTTTTCTCTCTGATTGATGGTTATCAATATAAAGATATCAGGTTTGAAGAAACTCATTTCCTTCTTCAAGTATCTTTTTAAACCAAACTTCTTCGATTAAAACAAAGATTAAATAAAGAAACAATTAAAATGACCCAGGTTATTAGACCGCGTTTTGAATTAATTTCGATTCTAGAATTGATTTTATCTTTTAACCATTTAATACCATTATCTGTAAGACAATTACTTGGGAAAATATAACGTCAGGTGTCTTGTTTCACATATTAAAATTTAATAATTCTTTAATTCTTTACTTGAATACATGTCTCAATTACATTGTCGAACGCCAAGAGAGAAAGAGTTTATCCTTATATATAATTGTTTTTAATTGATTCTCCTCACGATTCTCTTATTTTTTTTTCTTTTGAACATTTGTAAGCTGGAACTAATTTCAATAGTTTTATTGATGTATTTAATCGATTATGAATTATAAAAGCAGAAGAAATTGAATTCTGAAATTCTGTATCAAATTATTTAAGCTGGGATGCCTCTGGTATTTTAAATGTTGCAAGATCGATATTTAATTATCTAATTATTTATTAATTTAATGTTTTTCTTATGAATGATCGAAAATCTCCCCTCACTTATTATTATTATTTCTCTATTATTTTATAACTATGAAAAAAAAACTAGAATTTTCATAAGCGCTTTCAGTGAATCCTCATACAATACTTTTTTATAATCCAATCTGTAGCAATGTGAAGTTTATACAAAAGCTGATAAATTATAGTTTCTTTTGTCCCTTTTGTGATTAGTTTATATTCTATAAATAGTTCCCTTAAATCGACTTTGCTACTTTCTTTTTCTGGAGAATTTATAGTAATTTTAGGTTGTATTTAAAATGCTTGTGGTCAGGGTGCTGTAGTGGTTGCCGTGTCTGACAGGGGTCACGGCCGACTGAGGCTCATTTCCCGGTGGCTTAACGGTCTGGGTAACTGGTTATGGGTCCTTTATACAGTCCTTTATATCCCCGGGGTCTATCCTCAGTTTTGGAGCAGTCTTTCGGCCTGCACACTAGCTATAATTAGCATTTCAGACTAATTATTAGCTAATTATTGAAATAGAGTGGATCACCACAAGATAGGACTTCTTAGACCCGTGCAGACTTTAACTCTTAAATAATTATGGTAACCGTTGTTTTATTTATTATTAAAATTCATCTCCCAGGTTTTTTTTTTTTTTGAAATAAAAGGAGTAGGGAGGAATGACAGTATATTTTTTGTGTTGGGAGAAAACTTTTTTTATTTTGTGCTTCATTTTCTTCATATAATTTCGATTCCCTTCTGACATGTCTTTTTTTATAGTTTTTCTAGAACATAATTTACTATGATTCTATTTTTCTTTCAATATTATCTACACTAGTGTTTTTATTTTAGTATTTGATGGTTTTGTGGTTCCAACATTTTTTTTTCTTTTGGTCCGCCTTCCAACTTTATTTAAATAAAAGAAATGGAGCACTGTGCACGTATTTTAAACATTCAGATGAGGAAACTCAGTCTGTTACCAGTTCAAAATAGTACCCGTAACACACACACAGTGAAATTCAGAAGAACGTTGTAATAACCACCTGTTTCTTTTTAAGATAACAGTTAACTTTTGAAATTTTTTTTTTTTGAATTAATGTAAATTTTGCTTAGAAATGCATATTTCGAGACTTCATGAGGCTTCAAAAGTAGAGAAACACATAAGAAATGTTTCGTTAGTGTATATTTTTACTTTCATAAAAGCATTTTATGCAACTTTAAATAAACATTAAGACTTTCCGCAAAACATGATAATTCAAAAGAAAATAAATGTATTGATAGTTTGTAAATAGAATAATACAGAATCTTACCGAGGGAATAGACTTTTATTTTGGAAATATAGCCCTTAAGTAAAAAGTTATGGTAGTTCAAGTTTAGAAAACTGAAATTTTCTTGAAAAATATCTGTAATTGTCAATTTATTGCAATATAAAAAACACTGCTACTCAGTCTAAGATCCCAAGAATAATCTATTCTGTACATGAGTACGTGTAAAATATATGCACTCAGGAACAAAAAATTTAGCGCACCAAGAAATAATTGAGCGATCGTAACGAAACTTGGCATGAAGGTACATGTCGTGGAAATATGCAAATGATTAGAAATGCAGCGTGATTGCGCATTACATATAACCGGAAGAGGGCGTTTAACGTCGTTCCCCATTGAGTATAAAACAGGAAACCAAAGCTTGTTTGAGTGTGCTAAATCGTTTACGAAGGAAGAGCTGAGTTATACATGTCATTACGCCGTTTTCGAAGACAATATGAGCAGCTGTCGTAATTTCAGAGGGGGAGAAACATCGGCATGATGGAAGCTGGGTGGACAGCAAGGAGAGTAGCTCATCATTTAAGCCGCTCTAATTGTGTTGTGAGGAGGTGTTGGGACCAGTGGATCCGAGAGATGTCATTTACACAAAGACCAGGCTCAGGATGCCCTCGACAGACCAGTCGTCGAGAAGACCGCCACATCGTAAGAAATGCACGCGTACAGCCAACTGCTTCATCGGCCGCCATCCAGGCACAGGTGGCACCTTCAGGGGGCCCTGTGTCTTCTGGAACCATACGAAGGCGCCTGGCTGAAGGACATTTGGGATCGCGGCACCCACCCGCCGACGCCTCTGTTTGGAGTGGTGCCGCGCAAGAGGAAACTGGACTGCAGCGGAATGGAACCAGATCGTCTTTAATGACGAATACAGATTCAATCTCAGCAGTGATAACAATCGTGCTTGTGTGTGGAGACCCCATAGTGAATGCCTCAATCCTGCCTTTGCTTTACAGCGACACACCGCTCTCACAGCTGGTGTGATGGTATAAGGTGCCATTGCGTACTATACACGGTCACCCCTAGTATTGATCCGTGTACCATGACAGCCCAGTGGTATGTCCCTGACATCCTACAACCACATGTGTTGCCACTCATGCAACGGCTCCCAGGAGCCTTTTCAAAAAGTCAATGCTCGGCCTCACACGGCAAGGGTGCCACAAGACTGTCTTGGCACTGTCACATTCCCCAGATTTGTCTCCAATCCAGCATATCTGGGATCATTTGGACGGCGAGTTGGGCATCCCACGAGTTTGAACGAACTAGAGGCAAGGTTACAGTAAATATGGAACGAAATGTCTCAAGACATCAAACAGAACTTTTATGCCTCAATGCCCGATCGTATCGCATCGTGCATTCGTGCTACAGGGGGTTCAACAGGGTATTAAATCCTCCGTTCTTTTGCCTTTTTCTCTGAAAGAAATGATGATTTTTCTTTGATTTTCTAATCATTTACTTATATCATATAAGTCATTACGTATGTAAGATTTCGTTTCATTTTGATGACTCTTTTTTGGTGCGCTAATTTTTTTGTCCATGAATGTATATAAAATTTCGGATTCGTTAATGCATAACACTTTGAGATATTCATCTTTACAGCATTGAAAAATGTCTTTTGTGGAACCTTTCCGGTCCGAGAAATTCATGATCAAGTATTATTAAAATACCTGTAACAGCTTAAAATAAGATAAAAACAAATTTCAAGCAATTTTTTAGAGGTGAAAGATTGAATTTTAATATGTAACCAAAAATAAAAAAAAATCGATACCTTGACCCAAAACTGTATTTTGAAGGTGTACAGTCACAAATTGATTTACATTTGACTGAGCCTATGTTAATTGACTTAACAAGTTATAAATGAAACTTTCGGCAGCTCTAAATGATAAAACAGACAATATTCGTAAATATCTACTAAAATCTAACACTCCCTTATATAATTGATAGAAATAGAAAATTATTTTTTTTAATCTTTTGAATAACATTTTTCGGTTCCTTAACTAACAAGAAATGCGAAATTAAATAATTGCTTTTAGACATTGATCAATTTAAGCGTACCAATATCTTCGTAAGTAGAAATAAAAAATGTTTTTTGACATTAAGTAATTCAAATTTATTATATTTCATACATTATACTATGGCTCTTTCAGACGATTAGTAATAAAAGCTACACGCGGCTAGCTATACCGGACCCCTGTTGTATCTGAAGTAACCTCTATTTCTTGGCAGTTCCGTCAACAAATTGGTAGAGATACAGTGTCTGTTTCGCGGTAAAAAGAAATAGTCTTCCTCTAGAAATCCATTAACCCAGTTTTTCATGAAAGAAGTTTATCGATTGATCAAAGATTATGAGTTTATAGTGTTTAAAAATGTATTTTATTTTAAAAGCATACTGTGTCATATGATTTTATATATTACTATATGAGTCTTTTGAATGGGGGTTAAAATACATTTTGCAATATATCGGTTACAAAGTGTTATTCTGAATAATTGAAAGAAAGTAATATATATGTGTAGAACAGCTTTAAGGTAAATATCTATTCAAAAATATAAATTATGAAAAAGTTTACTCGCAGCACATGTTTCAAGCTACTGTGTATCATTAAGTGTTTTCAAAGTTTAAATTTCTTATAATAATATCAAAAATATTTTTGGTTATAATTGTTAATTTATTTTGACCATGGTAGTTTACTCATATGTATTATTGTTTCATCGTTACAATGATACGATATTATTATTATGGTTAAATTAATAACTGAGTCAAGGTAATGATAAAAAGCATATTAAAAAAAGCAATATTAGCAATTTTGAAAACATAATTTACACATTTCGATTGAAACTTTAAGCTAAAAATTACTGGTTTGATTACTTTAAACAAATTTTTTGAGTCTTAAGAGATATGTTAATAAACACAGAATTTTAATAGTTAGATTTCAAGGCTTTTAGTAAATTATATATTTTAATGTGAATGTTAAAGAATTATTAAATATATTTATTTGTTCTAACTGATTTCGTTTATTTATCTTCTTTTATCGATAACTTCTGGCACTCACGACAGATTCCTCTGCATATATACAGATACAAGTCACTTCTATGCAGATGCACTCAGCCAATACCGACCACTACCCCCAGGCTTTACATCTCTCCTTAATAGTGGCTGTGACATCCTGTGGAAAATTCAGTAAAGGTCCATAACTTTGAAACTAATTGAGATGTCGACAAAGTTCTAATACTTTCGAGAGCAATTATTCGCCAAAGTCACCAGGTTTCTCGCCAAGGCACCAAAACAGTCGCCAAACTCCTCTCCAAGATTGAGAGGTAATTAGTCCTCTCCATTTCTTGGTGTTCGACGATCTTTGTAAATGTCTCATCTACTTTATAAGGGTAATAATGCAAAGAAAGGCATCGGCGATAAGTAAAAATGTCATTACTGTAAGACTGACTTTTTTTGTCTTTCATAGTTATGACTTGCTCTATAAATTTGACTATTTACTTAGGCTTTCAAGGAACCAGTCTACATATTCAAACAGTCAAACCTTTAACCCGATTTTATTTTTATGAAGTCTAATCAAATATCAATATAAGTATTACGAATGTGGAGTTTTATATTTTTAAAAATATAAAGGTCTTAAAAATATAAACGGAGCCGTTTATATTTTCAAAAATATAAACGGCTACCATTCTTTAAAATAAGAGAAACAAATGAATATTTATGAGAGAAGACTTCAACTTTCGGCTTCGAAATGCGACTTCCGATTACTATTTTGAAAATCGTCTGATATTAAAAAAAAAACTTTTAACTTGAATTTTACGTAACCTAGATACAAAAGGAAGGTAGTATCATAAAGGGAAAATTTCGCATATTTAGATGCATAAATGAATAAATTCGATATTTTCTCCCAAAATTGAGTTTTTAGTGTAGTTAGATACCTTAAATATTTATTTTATATTGTATGAGTGTTCTACTCGTATCTGTTTGATTGTGAGATTATTTTTCAAGAATATAATACCATATTATGTATTTTCTATACTTCATTGCAATCTGAAGTATAAAAGTAAATAACTGTAAAATAATAGTAATAGAGAATTCAAAAATTTTTGAACATCATTTGCTTACAGATTGGATGTAAGACATTCCAGCAACTTTATATTAAGATTAGAACACTTTACTGTTAGAAAAAAGACTTTGATATAGTTTTACACGAAAAGGCTTAAATTATTGCTTCTAGATAAAAAAAATGAATAAAATGCAGAATTTTTTTTTGAAAAAAATATGTTAGGTTTGAAATGAATAAAATACCAAACATTCTATATCTACCGCTTTAAAAGCGAATGGAAATTTTATTAAATAGAAACATCCGTAGTTTTTCGTCGAAAAAATTACTCGCAATGGCTGCGTTTCTCCCAAAGGACCTTCTACAATTCTTCTTCTGTAAATATTTGGAGAAAGTACATCTGCGAAAAATTTTGTGTCGACAGTTCCAAGTCAAATAAAACTCTTAAATTGATATAATCTAATCCCCAGTAGCCATTTAAATTCAAACTCAAGTTTTGAAATAAATCTCCTCTTTTAGGTATTTTCTTATTTTTATAAACGAAATTGCTTCAACATACATTTCCTTTTTTTTTTTTATTGAACCTTAAAAAACCTAAAAATGTTTGGAAATACTATCACATTCTCAATTTTTGTTGAAAAAAAACCATGTATGTCTATTTATCCTAATATATTGTCAAGAATTTTGAAGCATTTTTGAAGTTTTATTAATAAATCTTCTTACGCTAAATAATTCTGAAATTCGCTTTGAAATATAAGATGTACTGGATAAACGATGAATTTGAAATATCCTTCAATATTTTCTCTCTTTTATTTTGATTAGTGATCCTTAGAATTAAAAAAAAAAGGAATATTCCTGTTACGAACGCAAAAAAATGAAACAAAATAAAAATTCTAAAGCTCATAACTTTTTTTTTTCTTGTTTGGGAACAGCGGACCTGAAACTTAAAAGCAGTATAGCAAGAGTTTAGTTTTGGAAATATATTTTATATATATATAAAGAAAGAAAAGCAGTTATGTACTGTAGAAAATGATGAAAAGGTTTGCTTGGTTCTTGCATTCCTAGTAATAAGATTATATATAGTGTTAACTCATTATTAAATTATTGTTTACTCTTTTCTTGTAGTTATATAATATTCATTAAGGGTACCAGGGCATGGGGGAGGGGGAAACAAAATGCCGAATTTCATACTCTTTGTTTTTGTGACTTTTATGTCTTAAACATTATTCGTTAAGCTTAGAAATTTTGCGTGCATATAAATCATATTTCAATTATTTTATTGAACTTTAAAATAATTTTTTGGTCAAAAAGTATTTCGTTCATTTTTAGTTGAAAATGGATATAAGTTTTTAGATATGTTTTCATTTAGGTGCCATTTTTAAAAATAGTGTTCCCTAAATATACAAAATGTTTTCTTCCTCATATAGAAAAACAATACAAACTATAGTGAACTAAATTTTTAATTATATTATTGTATAATTTCTTTGAAACATTATAAGAACTTTGAAATTTTAAAAAATTTAATTTTTTCTCCTTCTTCATGTAAAAATCGTTTCTTAAAATATATTTAGAGAAAAATATTTTAGATTCGCCATATGCATAAGTACCTTATATATAAGTATACAAATTTTGGAACTATATTTTGAAATATTTTTCTTTTAAACGGTACTTAAATACAAATATATCACACAACATATGTCCGTATTTAATTGCGATTGAAAACCTTTATGCCTAAAATTACTCATTTAGTTTTAGAGAAGGATTGAAATGCCATTATTAAGTACGCAAAATCTCTACGCTCTGTTAATAATTTGAAAAGATTTTCAAAAATCAGGACGGCTTAGATATGATATTTCCTGAAATTCTCGCATGTCCGGGTACCGTTAATAATATCCATAATAAAATAAATGAATACAGATCATAACTGTATTTATAACAGACTCGCACGTAATTTTTTTTATTAAACTTTTATGCTTTTAAAAGAAAAAAAAATGCTCTTTTAAATTTTCGTTGTTTTTAATAGGAATTAATATTAATAAGGCATCATATAAAATCAAGTTATTGCATTCCGTATCTATAATAATATCGGAGTTTCATATTTTATTCTGTTCTATGAATTCTTATTTCTTTTAATGAGTCCAGTACATATTAATGGAAGTTTATTTAAGAAAATATACATAACTGAACGTTAGTGCACAAATGCATTCAAAAGGATGTTGAAGATGCAGTAAAGAGTAAATGAAAAGACCTTGAATTTCACTTCTTCCAAAATCAGTGTGTGACACTGGGTTATTCGTGGTTTCTCTTCACTAAACTTGGGGACTTTTAATTAAGATTAATTGCTTATGCTAAACAACCTTTGCCCAACCAAAAATGAAACGTGGATATACAGATAGGAATCAGGTAGAAATGAAGTGAAGCGGGAGAGTTATGAAATATATAAAGTCCGACTGAATGTCGCGAAAGTGAGGTTGAAAGAGAGGATGAAGGAGAAATGGAAAGAGAGGTTGAAGGAGAAGTGGAAAGAGAGGTTGAAGGAGGAGTTGAAAAGAGAGGTTGAAAGAGAGGATGAAGGAGAAGTGGAAAGAGAGGTTGAAGGAGGATGCCCCTTAACCACTTCCCTTAGGAGAAGCGGTGGCCATTTCGTCTGAAATATTTATATTCTCTTTTACAGTGTTCTATTCTAGAACAGCCTAAGGCAAAAGAATGAAAAATGTATAATTGCATTCAATGAAAACAATCCTTTTTAGATTAAAAATGTAACGGTATTGGCTATTTAACATGTCTTAAAAAGCTCTAAAATATCAAGTTCTAAAATAAAAGCTTCTCACCGAGCGAATAACAGTTGGTGCAAAATGTCCATATATGAACTTTTTTGAAGAACTTTTATCACAGAATGTCACATATGGAAATAAAATCATTGCTGAACAGTCCAATATTTTTTTAATATTACATAGACAGATATCCATGACCTACGGGGGATCATTGAGATACAGAATGAATACTTTTCGTGATACACCTGTGAAGCTAGTTGTAGTGAAGTGTTAAAATGTTCATTTTCGTTTTTATTGTACTATTTATTACATTTTTTTTTCGTTCATTCCTTTCCTTCCAGCGATTTTATGTCCATTTCTGAGAACTCAAAAGGATATCTTCATATTATTTTATAGATTCTTCCTCTCTATTCAACAAAACAAGAGGTATAGTACAATAGACTACTGGATACATTATTTGAGTTACGGCTACTTGCAGGAAACGTTACAAATAAATTGTATATTCGCTGATAGCAAATATCTCTGTCTATAGTTAGATTCGATAAAACAATTTATTTCTTCTAAGTGGATGTACATTCAAATATTTTCCAGCTATTTCAAGTAGAGACTTACTTTTGGTATTATTCTCAAATTGAGATGTGTAAATGCATTTAAAATATGAAGAAGATGTTGGGGTGCATAGTCCTATTAGGATCATAATACCTAATACCCGGAGCAGAAAACTAGAGCTCTGATTGGACATCTAGCTCACTCTCGTTGGAGGAACCATTTAGTTTCTATTTTACTTTTGCTGTTCAGCGATAGAAATAGTTAAGGAATAAATTTATAAGTTTTCGTCTTCTCGATTGGGTCAACCACCCTATATTCGAATAAGCTTCTTAGTATATGCATACTATTGAGTTTTTAGAATGATTTATTTTGTGAATTCTTAGCAGAAGCTCTGGATAATAATTCATGGTGTCACGCCCGCCCGACACGGGCGTCCTCTTGTGCCATTACTAGATTCAATTATTAAACACTACGACACAAATAACTACAGAATCACCACAGCAATGCTTCAACAATTTATTAGTATATATTTACTATGACAAAAATGATTGTGCTCTCTCGGGTGAGCTTTCTAATACCTTAGTTCAACCCACCAATAGTAATCTAACAGACTCTTCCCAATAGTCCTTCCTCGACTGCAAATCAGATTCTGGAACAACTGTTGTAAACACTAGGCAAAATCTTTCTACAGTAATCCTTGCTCGAACCCTCTACTGTAACTTTAATTCCTCCTTTCTCTTATCTGACACTTCAGCTTCACCTCATCTCACCTACAGCTTCTCTCTCAGATCCTCCTTCAGATACTCTTCTCCTTCCGACGGAGTTTATATAATTCTCAATTCGACCGTTTCACTTCATTCCTAACTGCTTTACATACTAACTGTACGTATCACGTTTCATTTTTGGTTGGGCAAAGGTTGTTTAGTGAAAGCAATCAACCTCAATTGAAAGTCCCCAAGGTTAGTCAAGAGAAACCGCGAATAGCCCAAGTCACAATGGAAAACAATCGAAGAAACTGAGTAGGTAATTAAAACTTTTTATCCATCAGTGATTGAGAGTGTACCCTATTTTTCGAAGATATTAACTGAGCAAAAAATTTCAATAGAAAAAAGAATATTCTGAAGCAACCAGATTTAAGACATTTAATTTTTCTTCGATCCTTCCTATACTTTACAAGACGTAATAATATTTTTTCTATCTTATATTATATAAATATAAAGATAAACAAGAAAAAATGCAGAATGCACACTGTGTAGCGAATAAACATATTTATGACGATCTTACATCCTTCGAGTACTAATTTCACATAGACTATATAACACAAAGGTCATGCTTACATTTGATATTAAGCATCTAAATAGTATGCATACAATCCAACACATAACTTATAATTAGTGGACAGGTCCGTAAATTCGTACTGGAACCACTCTACTCAAAACGTTATCGAATTCCACTGCCATCACCGCTCCAGTCAACTCAATCGATTCGTACCTATGTCCCTTAATCTTAACTTTCAAAGTAGGAAATAAGAAGCTGTATTTTGGGAAATTGATATATGGAGAGTACATGGAATATTTGATTGAACACATTCTTCCTCCTTGCTAAAATATGTTGTGCAAGGTTGGGCTTGTAAGGCGTGCATTATTGTCCAATATGCACCAATTTCCACTATCGAACAAATCAGGTCTCACACGCAACATTTATTTCAAAAGCCTATCCAAAACATTTTTGTATAATGCTAAAATCACAGTGGGACCTTGAAGATAAAATTCTGTTGCCCAAGCTCAGCGCTTTCATTATTTGAACTTAAAGAATGATGATGTGTCTTTGGTCAAGTCTTTTTCGGCATCAAACATCCAAAAATCACGGTAATACTCAGGGACTACTCATAGATTCGATACCATATCCACTCTCAATCATTTTGTGTACGTTTCTGTGGCTGAATTTCTTAAATTAAAAAAATTATGCTTGCTCGTTGCTCAATTTTTTTCTGTGACAATAACTTCCACACATATCGCACACAAAGAAACACTGTCAGGTTGGAACTTATCAAAAGTAAATACAATCGGCTGATACACATGTTTGAAGGCCGTTTCTAAATCAACCCATTAGTTTCATAGAGATAACACCGCTTGTATACTCTTAGGAATGTTTGAGCTGGAATTGTCTTAATGCAAAGTGTTTGAATATCATGTAACGTAAAGATACGTATATACGGATGATAACGAATTTGCTTGACACCAAAATATTATACTTTGTAAAATTTAAGAGTTAATAATTTTAAATTGAAGTTGACATTTTGCTCATATCTCAGGATGGTATAAAATAATGAATATTATTGAGGCGCAATTTCATGATGAATTTACTCATTTATTGATTGATTATTATTGTCATACTTATAAGAGCTTTTGGCAACAGAGTATGTAATTTTAAGTGATGAGTCAAGCAGCAAGGATGATAAATTAGCAAGCACTCACTTTGTGACGTTGGGCTATTCGCGGTTTTCTCATCACTATCCTTAGGTACTTTAATTGATTGCTTTACCTAAACAACCTTTGCCCAACCAAAACTAAAACGTGAATATTCAAATCACAATCAGGTAGAAATAAATTGGAGCTAGGGAGATAGGAAATATATAAACTCAGCTTGAGAATCATGACAGAAGTTGAGTGGTCCTAGCGTTTGGCAATTGTTCCAGAGTCAAAGTCGGGGCCGATAATTATTACAGGTTATCGGCTGCTTAGTGAAAGTTAGAAGTCAAAACAGCCTCAACTTGACTTTAGTGGTAAGAGTATGTTAATTTGTTATTGGTAGAAAAAGTTAATATAATTAGGGCGTTATATAAGGGAGAGCCTGTTATATTTGTCGTTATACTAGCAATTTGTCAATAACTTAGTGTTGTAACCTGTATAATGTTTTATTTAACGCTTTATTAATTTTTAGCGTTAGTACTTTGAGCTTAGCTATGGCACAAGAGGTGAACAGGAATAGTCTGATGTCACAACTTCCCTAATATTCCATACCAAAACAACGTGAACTCTTTGAGCTCCTAATGATTTAATGTGCATCATCCCCGTTGCCCAAATATTCCTTAGTGACATCAGGACTCTTGCATTATCAATATGAGAATTAATAAAAAGAAATTAATTTTTTTTAAATGTTAAGTAATAGTTAATAATAAGTTTTAAAACTTCACTTATAATTATTATGGGTAATTTAAAAACTATTTTTATGAACTTGAAATGTTAAAACATTTATTTTTCGACTGTAAGTACATAGATTATTTTTCACACAAACTCGAACTAATAATATTTACATGTCTTTATAACATTATTCAAAGAAGTTAGCTGAAAATCAATTAATTAATCTGCGTGATTAATACACCCGCTAATTAAACGCATCGGTATTTTTTTTTAATATTCAACAACAATTTCAGCAGGATTATTTAAATATTATTAAATACAGGGAAAAGTTACACACAAAATATATATTTTCAGCTTTCACCTAGCTATAAATTTATATATTGACATTCATTATCATGATACTTGTATCGATTTTTTAAATCAATACAACATTTCTGTTAATTAGTTCCTGAATCTCCTTGTGTCTAATGTATTGATTTCCAAACTTTTTAATTAGTTTTCTTCTCTATCGCGATATAATTGTTCCATAATCGTTATCGAAAGTGAGAAATCCATTGCTTAAAACGCTTATCCCTAAGAATAAATTATACTCCTCCAAATTATTCTTGATAGAACCATTATATTTTGCTCCGAAAACATTCATTCATAATCGATTCATTTTCATAGTGTATCGATTTGAAAAAAAAGTAGTTCGTAAGATAACATGTAAAACAAAATACGTTCTTTGATATCTCTATTTTGGTTAGAGATTTTTTTTTTGCGGTCTAATTGCTCACGTGCTTAAGAAAATTATTTCGAGTCACATATTTTGTACATATATTTGGAATCTGCATGCATTTTTCCTCAAATTTGAATAAACACAACTAACTTTATTTCTTAGTAATTAATTATCATCTTTCATTAGAAACTTGTAAGGAGTTTTAAAGAGTGTATTAAAATATTGGTCTTAAAAAGAAGATATTAATAAAAATAGAAAGATTTATTTGAAAGATTTTTAACAAGTTATTATTAATCTTCAAAACACATTTTTTATTTGTTATATAGATAAAGTACGTAATATGTATACTAATATAATTAAGAAATTATACATTAATTTAATTAATAATCATTTTGAGAATAAATCCTTTAGAATACAGATCATTGATCAGAATGCTATTTCTAACAAAATTATTGCATTTTCTTAAATATCGGAGCTACTATAGATGTATAACATAAACTTATGAGATTTTTCAATTATAAATTCATAAAACTCCTATTAAAACTAGAAGCGAGATTAATGGTTAAGATACTTATAATATATTTGCTGGTAGAAAAAACACAAAAAAGTATAAAATATTAGTGATAATTTCGAGAATACTACTAATATAAAAAGAAGAAACAGTACAGTAAAGTACATTAAAAATTAACACAGGTAAAAATCGAGTTTTTTAAATATTGGATTTCATTCAAACTTCACACTTTGTGTAACATAGCTTGTGTTTTACAGTTTCAAATTGCACAAGGGGATAATTTGCTGTTTCAGTAATCAACTGTTTCACGTTATAAACATTTGAAATTATGAGTAAAATTTAATTCTTTAAATAATTAGTTTCAATCAATTAATTATAAATAAATTATCGTCTTGCTATCTAAATCAATCATGTAATGAACACTTCAGCTCAATTAAGCACTTTATAATGTGAAAAAAAGCTTTGATACTGACATAGTTACAATGAGAGCAAAAGAAAAACCACATAAAGGAAGTAAGCAATTGCCTTTGGAAGAGCTGAGGTTCGAACCCAGGGCCTTCACATGCAAAGTATACGCTTTACCACTGCATTACATGCCAATTGTTTCAATATTAAACTGTTCAACGTTGGAAACAATTAGAATTGCGAGTTAAATTTGATTCTCTAAATAATTAGTTTTAATGAATTGATTTTTATTAATTATAATTAAATTATCGTATTGTAATCGAAAAGAATGGTGTATAGGAAATTACAGCTTAATTGAGCGCTTTAAAATGTAAAAAAAAAAGCTTTAAAATTTTAAACTAGGCATAGTTACAATGTGAGTAGAAGAAACCCCATTAACAAACATATTTACGTTATTTTTATATGGTATCAAATATCTTTTCAATTCTATAAAACAGGATAATCTTATTAAAGTTCTAAATGGTATTATGAGAAATGTATAGTTAATAATGTTAATGCATATGAAAAATTTATTTATTTAGTGAAGTTACTGTTAAAAGAAATTATATAGTTTTCAATGATAAAATATGTAAATGAATTAAAGATATATCGCAAGATAGGCCTGTAGGTAATATTACTCTTTTCATTTAATTTTTAATTTTAGAATTTTAGATCATTAGTGAAGTGTAATTTGGTACTTACAGTGAATTTGAAGATGTTTAATATTTTTACCTAATTTTTCTGTGGATAATTTTCTAAATTAGCTCGTTTTGGATTGTTACCCTGTTTTTTATACTGCAATTTACTGAAATGTGTTGGTTTGATCAGTAATAAACGGTATGAAAATAAATTATTACATTCCAAAATATGGATCAGTATTAATTATATTATCATATATAATTATACTAAATTTTGCTTTACTATCACTTTACTTTCTTTTAAAATGTGTTCGTAATTTAATAGTTTATTTTCATTTTTTGGCGTTTTAGTTTTAAATTTTAGATTGTTTATTTCTTTAAGTAAGCTTTCATCTAATTTGCATGAATATTACCTTGTATTTTAACGATTTCCTTAATTATTTAGTTTTTTTGTTATATATATAGTAAAATCTCTATTTCGGGAGAATCTCTATTTCGTAATCTCTACATAGTAAAATCTCTATTTCGGGAGAATCTCTATTTCGTAATCTCTACATAGTAAAACTTCTATTTCGGTATTCTGGTATTATTTGATTTTATTATTTAAAACATCGCTTACCTATTAATTCTGGTATTATTTGAAAAGTTCTTTTAAAAATTTTTCTTTCGAATTATAGAATTTGTTTACTTTGGTTATCCTGATGCGGCATAATGGTACTCACATGTTTTTTCAGTATAACTATATAATAACTGTTCTGTTTCCATTTCAGTACTGTGTTTCTTTTGTAATCTAGCTGTTCCATGCCATTGTATGTAGAATATTACCACCATGTGTGAATACAGCAGTGTACAGTGTACTTTTCAGTGAAATGTTTACATCAGGTTTTCTTCAAGAGCTTGTGACGCCCGCCCGACCCGGGCTTCATCTTGTGCCATCTCTAGATTCAATTATTAAACACCATGACACAATAATCAAAGAGACACTAGAACAATCTTTACGGAATTTATTAACATATATTTGCAATGACAACCACTCACTATGCTCTCCCGGGGAATATTTCTATTAACTTCAATTTAACCCACCAATAGTAATCTAACAGACTCTTACCACTAATCCTGCCTCGACTGCAACTCAGACTCTGGATCAACTGTTGAAAGCAGTAATAAAGGAACGTCTTGCAACAATCTTTAATCCAACCCTTTAATTCAATCTCTCTTTCCACCCCTCCTTCCGCTTATCTATAACTTCAGCTTCACTTCTCCTTCAGCCTCTCTCTCGCTACTTTCCGTCGGAGTTTATATATTTCCTAACTCACCCGCTTCACTTCATTTCTACCTGCTTTACATAATCACGTTTCATTTTTGGTTGGGCGAAGGTTGTTTAATGAAAGCAAACAATCTCAATTAAAAGTCCCCAAGGTTAGTGAAGAGAAACCACGAATAGCCCAATGTCACAAGCTGATTAAATTAGTGAACATAAATATGTTTTAGATTTGTTCGTCATTTCTATTAAATAAATGTTCAATGTTTTTAAATTAATATTGTAGTTTCCAAAGAGAGATGAAAAACTTTATCGGATATTTATATCGTTACACAGGTCTAGAATATGCGGAAGCAAATTAAATATATGTCTTGAAGTTTCTAATGTTATTTAGAAGTTAAGAAATATAAGTCACTTAAATGTTATTTAGAGTGACTTATATTTTATTTCTTATTAAAAACTACATTATCACACCACATATCGGGAAATTACGCCACGTATGCTTATGTGATAAGGCCGTGATCATTTATTAGATGGAAAATACGGTAGAAGTTTTAAAGGTTACGACCAACTAAATTTTGATTTATATATCATTTAATTACACATTCAATTATAGTTCTTTCCAATATCACCCTCATATTTCATCCTCACCCGTTTGTTTGAGTAAGCCATGGAAAGTAAGGAATATTTACTTTAAAAACACCGTGCCTCAGAAACCATTAAGGCATCATTACTTAAATTATATATCTAGATGAAGGAAAGGAAAAAGCAGAAAAAGAATTTTATGGTAGAAATTGATCTAATGAGCTCTATATCATAACGACCAAAATACTTTTTATGATAATATCGTGTTTTTATTACAGATAAATTTTAGTTAAGTACATGGAAAAAAATTAAATATAAACATACCATAAGTGTGTTATTAATAAGTAAGTTAAATCTTCCTTCGGTAGGAGTATTTGAAATATTTGGTATTATTGGAAATTTGATTTGATTTATGTATTAAATTTTGTAATCCAATCCTTTATTGGATTTTATTTCTGTGTATGAGAATCGGAATTGAAATGTTCAGAATTTACAGTTTTTTAAAGAAATTTATAGCTTTCTTGCTATACTATTGTTATTCAATACTAGCTATTATTTATTTTTTCGTAAATTTTTATTTTGTGATTATTTATTGCCTCCCAAAGGGCTATTGTTTTAGTTAACAACTTTTTAAAGTTGTTCATTAAAAGATTTTGCGTATATGTTTCATGACTGTTTCCAACGGTAGTAAACTTAATTTTCAAAAATATGTTATCATAAATTTCACCTAAATATTTTTATTGGAATAGGATAAAGCATATGTAATCAAAATATTTTTTTATTTATCTATCAATTTATATATTGCTTTAAATCACAAGTAATCAGGAAAAAGAATTTTACGGTGAAAATGATTAAATTTATTCGGAATTTTAGGCAATTGTGAGACAACCATTTTTGCCCGCGAGAATTTTGAACTATACTTTTTTAATTTGCTTTCTTTTTAGAATATTTTTGTGTCAAATGAATTTACTTCTGATTTGCCATTTTTAGCCAACAAAAAGGCATTTATGTTATATCACATAATATAATAAATTAAATCAAAACCTCTCTATGTAATGCGTTTTAAAGAAATATAATACATCAAATAAAGTGGAATTACTTTTTGAGGCGAAATGTATTCTTTGCAAAACGTTGTGAAGAATAAATTTTAAATTTAATTTGATTCCTTTAAAATTAATTTTTTTCATATTTATTATTTTTTAATTCTACATTTTTATTACAATTTTTTTAGTAGGTCTTTGGTTATTCTTTTTAAAATTGTTATTCATTTTTACTTTGTTCAGTGAAAAAAGATCACCAAAATATTTACTATTACAACAAAATGCTTATTCAAATGTTTCTCAATGGTTGTTATGCTACACTTTCTTAGAGTCTTTCTTTGATTAAATATTGAAGAATTAATTTATGTTAGGATTAATATTATGGAATGTCACGCACTTATATGCTAATTACGATATTTCTTTAGAGGTAGAAAAACTAATAAATTAGGTGTTATATAAGGTAAATTTAATATACTACAAAATTCTTTTTAATGATGTATGGAATATAAATATATTACGAATTTCAGTTTCGCGTGAAATATCACAGTTAATTTGAGAGCATTCAATAAATTCTTCTTTCGACTTAGTAAAAAAGACATTTTCTCTGTTCCTGGAAATATTTAGATTCTCTATTTCATCTTGGACTGATTCATGCGAAGATTCTAATAATATTCACTTATTTTACTACGAATAATAATTTCAAAAGCTTGAAGTAAAAATGTCAACATGTGATGTAATTTTCAACTTTTGATTGATTTCTGATTTTTACCACTGAATTTTCTAAAGCCTTTAGAAAGATCAGGGGAAAAATGCCTTACATATCCTGAAATTTCTTAAAGTATGTAAACGAGGCAAAGGCTACTTAAGTTTCATCTCGGAATTAATACTATTGAACACTTTAATTGTTCTCGCTTTACCTATCTATGTTTATATATATATATATGTATATATATATATATATATATAGATATATATATAAGCGAAATACCACTGACTGACTCATCACGAGATCTCAAAGACTATACAACCGATTGACTTCAAATTTAGCATAGTTACTCATTTTGCGATGTAGACGCTCACTAAGAACGGATTTTACGGAAGTCTGATCCAAAATGTAATTTCCATCCGTTAATCTACTCGTATCCATCGGTTTTGTCATTTTTGGCGATAAAGTCGCCAAAAACGAAATGACCGATGCCAAACGGAATACATTTTTTTATATGTATACTGTGTATTGTCACCAATTAAGTTTACATGGTGAGATTTGTGCGTGCCGAATGGAAAAATACCAAATAATTTTATATCGAAGCTTTGATGGAGGATTGGCACGAATTTGGCGAAGGGGCTCTTTATGTGAAATTTCGTACATGTCGAAAATAGGAAACGTACAAAATTAGCGATAGAAATAAATGAGCTTGGAACCCCACGGTTGATGAAAATGTAATTTAGCTCCAAAACTTTGCGGGATTTTGAAGAATACTAAAATGGTTACTTCATACGGAGTAGCGCATACGCAAGACAATCTTCGTTTACTGGAGAACCTCGCTATATGCATGAACGAACTCAAGACGCTATGACATACGTTGAACGTCCCGACTTGCTCGACTTTTTTTTAGAATTGCAGTCGCTTGCAATACTAAATGGTCAGGAATCAAAGATCTCTTGAGGCAAGGGGAAAAATCTTATTATAGACACGATGTCATTGCGAGAGTATTTCATTTGAAAGCTAAGCACATGATGAATCTTCTGACAAAAGATTGTATCTATGGCAAATATTAGGTGTAACATGTATACGGTGGAATGAATTTTATCCATATTATATATATAAGGTGTGACTTTTAACAAAAACATTTTATTTTTCTCACACATTTGAAAGTCGTGGATAACCATTATTACAGACAATCAATCTCATAAAATTTTAAATTTAGATTATCATTATCGTTTAAAAATTGAAAATTTTCTTGATATTTCACGCATAGGTTCCAAAATATTATATTATCGTCTGCCCAGCGAAGCGGGCGGGTATCA